>CAWUFW010002606.1:1665000-2132925 GCA_963921515.1 Calotriton arnoldi
CATACAGATCCAACTTTAGAGTACCCCATCTTTTGAAGATCCGGTCGAGCTGGAGTCGATTTAATTCCCATTCATGGCATTGACTTGTGGACCTGCTCAGAGAGTCTGCCCATGTGTTATGTATTCTGGGAACATGTTCCACTTGAAGTGAGATGTGCTTCAGAAGCATATTTCCTGAGCTTGTGATGATAGAATCTGTGATCTTCCTCTCCCTGTTTGAGCAGATAAAACATTGTGGTGATGTGGTCTGTTCTCAATAGAACAGGAGAACTGCAGGCCCTGGGAAGAAAACCCTGTAATCCTAGAAACACCGCCTTCAGCTCCAGAAGGTTAATCTGTGCTTCTTGGATGTTCCATAGTCACCGCATCTCCAGTTCTTGAAGATGTGCCACCCATCCGTAAAGGAAAGAGTCTGTAGTCACCAGTGATCGACTCGGTATGAGGGATAATTTGTCCATATTGATCCGTAGGCCCAGCACCCTGAAGAGCTGCTGACAAGCCCATGAAGAGTTTTTGCACAGTGGTATGTGGGTCCCTTGACTAGCCAGTCGTCTAGGTAGGGATAAGCCTGTTGTCCTTGCTGTCTTAAGAAAGCGGCCACTGGCACCATAAACTTCGTGAACACCCTAGTCGCGGACCAGAGACAAAAATGCAGCACTTTGAATGGATTGTGGCACCATGCCACATCGAACCGTAGAAATAGTCTATGCTTGACGTGAACGGAGCTGTAAAAATAAGCACCTAAGAGACCTAGAGATGTCATAAAGTCGCCTTTGTTGAACATCAAAAGAATCTCTTGCAACAGCATTCTGAAGAGCGTTTTTTAATTTAATTCTTCAAGCTTCTGAGATCCATTACCTGTCTCCATTTGCCACGGTTTCTTTTTTTATTAGAAATAAGTTTGAATAAAATTCCTTTCCACGGTGTTGCTGCGGAACTTCTTCCATTGCTCCCTTCAGGATAAGTGCTGAAATCTTTTTTAACAGAGTTAGATGTTGATGTTTTCTCGAGACAGGAGAGAGGCCAGGAGGCTTTTGGACAAATTCTAGGGTGTGCCCCTGATCAATAACGTCCAACACTCATTTGTCTGATGTAAAATTGTGCTACTGATGGTAATAATTAAGACAGGTAGTGAGTCTGATGAGGCTTGTGTTGGAACAAGGTGACTGGTGGAACCAAAATGTCACCGAAGCCTGGAGTTGCTCCGAGACTTTCCTCTTGTTGGAGGACGTCAGCGAGATGGCTGTTGGTTGCATGGCACGTTATGGCACATTAGATGTTCGGAACTGCTACTGACCCGCATATTGACGCTATCCCTGTTGCATGTATGGTTGATATCTGTAGGATTGAAAGGAAGATCTTTGTTGGTATTGTCCCCTTCCTCTACCTCCTCAAAATGACTGAAAACACTGTTGCTGGAGGGGTCCTAGGGACCGTGCTGTTTCTGTGTTTCACCATCGAATGGCATATCTATAATCTTCGACTGAACCTCCAGACTTAAAGGGGTAGCTTTCAGCCAGCCCGGTCTGTGAAGAACTATCGCTCCTGCAATTTGTCTGAAAGCGATGGAGGATATATATCCATTTCTATGTCTATGACTTCTGAGGCTTCTCTGGCGCCCTCTTGAAGAATCTGCGTAGCCTCCGCTTTCTTCTCTTCAGGGAGATGGTCCAGAAAAGGTGCCTAGTCAGACCACATCGGACGGTCATAGCAGCCTAAGATGACTAAAGCATTTGACGCTTTGATGGAAGTACCTGCCATTGCCACAAAGCGCTTCCCTATACTATCCATTCTTCTGCCATCCTTATTGGGAGGAGCTGAACACGGAGCAGAAGGATTTCTGGAGCGTCTTTGCGCTTCCTGTATGACAACTGACTTCCGTCTTGGGCGCCCAATCAGATATGCCAGAGAAGACTCTGGGGCCTTATATATTTTTTTCCATTCTCGGAACTACTGCAGCCACCAAAGCTGGATTTGTCATTAGCTTGAGTCCCTCGTCCCAAATGTAGTTCACCACTGGGATGGCCCGTATAGACTTTCTGGTGGAATCTTTAAAATCATATAGGAAGCACTCCACTTGTCTCGCGGGGAGAGGCAAGTCAAACCCTTTAATTGCTTGCTCTAATAACTCATCGAACACCCCTCCATCCCCCCCACCCCTGATGTCCTCGGGCAGGGAATTGGCCAGTGAAGGAGACGGTGAGGATGGTGCAATGTAATCATCCCATTCCACACTCTGAGGATCTGCATCGTGAACCAATTACCCTTCCCCTGTCTGCTCCTCCGGATCACTTTTGATATAATCATCCCTTATTCTTATGACCCGAGGGGCCGCCACACTCTTGCGCTGGAGGAGGTTTCGAAACCTCCTGTTGTCTTTCAGGTTGACTCAGAGTGTGTGGAACTGGAGTATGTGATTCTGGGAAACGTTTTTAATAGTCATCCAACATGTCTGAGGTCCGCGACCAGTGACACTGGTACTGCTATGGTGTCCCCTCGTGAAGGAGGCAGATCATAATCCTCCTCAAAGTCGTAATGCTGTTGGAAAGAATCATATTGGTGTGGCCTAGGTTGAGGACGATCTTTAAAAGAAAAATCGGTCTCCATATACTCCCGAGTATCCCCTTGATACTCTTCCTCATCGTCCGTGTCCTGGCATTTCACCTTCAGTTGTGATGGACTATATGCTGGTCATCTGCAGATTCTACCATATCTAGAAGGTGACACAGCGGAAGCGGCGATACTTTGCTCAAGGATGTCAGATATTCACTTTGATTCCAGTGCTGTCTTTCTTCTGCTCTGTCGACGAGTATCTTTGAAACCATGCTCATATCTAGAAATTCATTTAGCAATTCCCTGCTCCCAGACCAACTGGATTTGCACCACAAATGCGTGCTGCCCAACTCCTCGCCAGAAAAATAAAATTCAAGTTAGAGGTACCCAGTCTGACTTCATTGAATTGGCTGCACCTTGGAATACGATGTACCCTCAAACCTGCAGGCATCACAGACAAAGCCATGCATCTTAACACCCCAAAAAATCTTGCTTCTAAACCTACTCTTGCAGAAGGAACACCAACATTAAGAGGCAAGGTTTTGCTGCTGCATAATTTACCAAAGTTCATGAAACGCCTTCCGGTAACGGTCCCAAAATTTGGAACACACTTTTCTGCTCAAGGAAAGTCCCATCCTACTCCCAAATTAGAACTGGGATCAAAATATTCATACGAGGCTCTCGAAAAAAAGCACACAAAGCATACAATGGCCTCTAGACATTGCTTCATTTGAGCCGGAGGGGGGGGGGGGCAGGGGGGGGGACCCGGCGCTTATTTTTCCTCTTTAAACGTTTACTGCGGGCAATAGGGAAAGCGCACTTAAAGTGTAAAGACGGAGGAAGAGAAAGACAGAAAACCCGTCATAGAGGGAGAAATCAGAAACCCGCAGGAGGGAGATGAGGGGACAGGGGGTGTCTGGCAGTGCATTGACGAGGCCTGGGGAGACCTACGTAGCCTTGCTGTTAGGCGCGCTGACGGGCGCAGGCTCTGAACACAGCTTTGGGCACCGGCACTCATGTTCTCCGGACAGGAGCATGCCTTTCTGCTCCTGCATATCCCCCGCTGCCACACGAGTCATATACTATTTTACATTGCACGTTATGACCATTTATCATTTCCGTTTACATTTGTGTCCCTGCCGAACTCTGAAACGTCACATTTCTACACAATAAGACATGTCCACCTCAAAAGCAAAATGCGAAGCGCTCCGACGCCCTAGCCTGGCTGATACTTGCTCTGTAAGAAATATAGTGCTAAAAACTCTTGGACTACGTCTGCCACCTTGTGGCATAAAAGAGAACTGCACCTTTATAAATTACCCCCCCCGCAAACTCCCCAGTACTGTCCGGATCGAAGTCAGCTGTGCGCAAATTCGGAGATTACTGCGATTGTCAAAGTTACCACGGATGTTTATTCAGCACGGCCACGCCAGTCCATCCACTGCACGATTGTGTAAAGTACACCACCGATGAATGGGTTTTAATCAAAAGAGTGGTGTGCCAAACCTATGTTTGGTTGTGCAAATTCTACATGGATATAGTGTCTGGTCGCCACAGCGTCTCTGTACAGAAACCATTCCCCGTACATTCAGAAACAAGAGCTGCAGCTATGGGTGCTTGAGAACGGCCTACCAAATTACAAAGATACCAGGGACAATGTGTATCTCAATGAAAAGTTACAAGAGTGCATGGAATAATTCTAAGACAGCGTGGACTCTGTAGTCCTGGCTATTATCGTTATTAACACTTTGGACGACTTCAAATTGAGCATGTCTTTGTGATGGTCAGAGGCCTAAGGAATAAATAAGGCAGCAACCCCGGCACAGGTGCTCGAACTGTGCTCCAGAACTATGACAACCGCATGAGGGCCTAGGCCAGCAGTACAACATGGACTTCACACGGGGATCTTTAGAGCAGGGAAAAAGGCAGACGTTATAGTGATGTTCGCAAAGCAAAACAAGAGAGCTGTAACTTACCTTAGCAACCGGGGACTTCCTTAGGTTGGCCTTCAGAATGGCCATGCGAGATTTCTCATCAGGCAGAGGGATGTAAATCAACTGATCAAGGCGGCCAGGTCGCAGAATGGCCGGATCGATGATATCAGGACGGTTGGTAGCACCAATGATGAACACGTTCTTCTTGGTGGACATCCCATCCATCTCCGTTAGGATCTGGTTGATGACTCGGTCTGCGGCTCCACCGCCATCACCGATGTTCCCTCCTCGAGCCTTGGCTATGGAGTCCAGCTCATCGAAGAACAGCACACAAGGAGCTGCCTGACGCGCCTGCCAAGCAATCACATTTCATTAGCATATCTAAATGCAAGGACCCGGAATTGGCAAAATCGGTCTCAGGTCATCTATTAAAAGGGATTAAAGATCTCTCTTGTTAAGAAACCCAAGCTTGGGACGAGACACTTATGAAAGTTCCCCCCCTCCCCCATTTTTATTGGGTCGATAAAGTCTTTCCACAAGAAGACATTTATGCTCAGTTTATGTTGGGGTGCACAGAAATTAGATAAACATTAAAATAGGCAATTTCCCCCTTCACAAAGCATCCTGCAAAGTACCACAAAACCAAAGAGCTCCAATGTAGAATGCCCCAAGCTTGAACCCTTATCAGCGTCACTCTTCAGCTCACCTTATCAAAGATCTCGCGGACGTTTGCCTCAGATTCTCCAAACCACATGGTGAGCAGCTCTGGCCCCTTGATGGAGATAAAGTTAGCCTGACATTCATTGGCAATCGCCTTCGCCAGTAGAGTTTTACCACATCCCGGGGGTCCGTAAAACAGCACTCCTTTGGAAGGTGTCATTCCAAACTTGAGGAACTTGTCTGGATGCTCCACAGGGTACTACAATTAAAAGAAGTTGCAACAAAAAAAAAAAAAAAACAAAAAAAAAAAGAGTTTGCATCAAGAGATCAATTAACAAATCAACTTCCAAACAAGAAAAAAAAAAGCAAATGCTGAACCGAAGCCAGCAATAAGACTAAATGTTTAGCAGAACAAAGCTGCCAAAAACTGCGCTTGGGTTTTACTGGCTGTTAATTGTGTATTTTTCAAATGCTCACTTTTTAGTTTAGAATACCTTTTGTTAATTTGCATTGCATCTACACTGAATGTTACTTATAACGTTAGTTTAGTGTCGAAGAGATAATTCGGTCAGATGCACAGGCTAAAAGTGAAAAAGCAGGCTTTGCCATATGCTTACATATTGCAGTCTGTTGATTCACCCTGGCGAAGTGCTCATTCACAGAGACCTGGCTGTTGCGCCCTTTCACCAGGCAGCACCAGTATGAAAGAATAACCCTACTCGCTGAACTATAGCACATCAGAGGCGAGACAGTCAATTTGGCATAAAGGCCACACCTCCCACTTATGATATGAGCCCTCCAAGGGGCGACTCAAATGAGTCTGCGTTGGTTTGTGGGTCTTGTAGCGTGTGCCTTAGTTATGTGCCGCTGTCTGAAACATTCCAAGCCCACCTCCGGCTTGTCAATCCTCAATGGATGCCTCCACATTAAGACTCCGTGATTCGGAGCCCCGTGGGAACCTTGGAGCTTTGATTTACAACGCGGCCTCCCAGCCGCGGGAGACGCACCACCCGGAAATTTGGGGCCACGGGGCTCCAAATCACAGAGTCTTAATGTGGAGGCATCCATTGAGGATTGACAAGCCGGAGGAGCGAGTGGAGGCCCATTGGTGGGCTT
Source organism: Calotriton arnoldi (assembly GCA_963921515.1). Taxonomy (NCBI): domain Eukaryota; kingdom Metazoa; phylum Chordata; class Amphibia; order Caudata; family Salamandridae; genus Calotriton; species Calotriton arnoldi. The sequence continues at coordinate 1,671,264 of CAWUFW010002606.1, forward strand.
GGAATGTTTCAGACAGCGGCACATAACTAAGGCACACGCTACAAGACCCACAAACCAACGCAGACTCATTTGAGTCGCCCCTTGGAGGGCTCATATCATAAGTGGGAGGTGTGGCCTTTATGCCAAATTGACTGTCTCGCCTCTGAAGAGTGCAAAACGTGTCAGGCGTGAATCGACAGGCATGCTGTAAACTGGATCTACCCGCCGATCCGGCTTTTACCTCATGAAGGTTGCTGTGGTGGATGTCAGAGTGCGTCTCAAACTGGTGGGAACCTTGGAGCATATATGAGTGTGCATATATGAGTGTGTGTATATATATATATATATATATATATATATATATATATATATATATATATATATATTTTGATTCCAAACATTCCTTAACTTCCAGAGGCGGCGATAAAGAATGAGCGAACTCCTCTTTGTGGCAATAAAGAATCTTTTTATTTCTCTCTTCTGCCTGCCATGACGCGTTTCGACCGATACAACGGTCTTGATCATACACATATATATACACACATACGTATGTACATACACAGAAAAATAGGATGCCAATTACTGTAGTCAGTTAATAATTTATCAAGTAAGGAAAATGCTACTTACCCAGTATGCATCTGTTCTTGGCATATAAAGGTGTAGAGTCATATGCTTATGCATAGATCGCCATCTAGTGTTGGGTCCGGATGTTTGCGCTTTGTTTTTGTTCGAAGAAGTCTTTCCAGTCACGAGGTAGGTGACTCCTCTTTTCGGTGATAGTGCGCATGGGCATCGACTCCATCCTTAGATTGTTTTGCCGTAAAGGGTGATGGAGTTAGTAAGAGTAATAAAGAGAGATGTCCATGTATATTGTATCCAAGTAAGATGTTACTGCAACAGGTAAGGTACCCAGGGAGGCGGGTCGGTGCATATGACTCTACAGCTCTATGCCAAGAACAGATGCATACTGGGTAAGTAGCATTTTCCGTTCGAGGCATATGAGCTGTAGATCATATGCTTATGCATGGACTACGTAGCAGTTACCTCCCAAAGCGGTAGCTAACCTGTAGCTGTTGCAGTGGTCTGAAATAGTGTACGTAAAACTGCCTGGCCCACACTAGCTTGTTGTCTTGATAACACATCTCCACAATAGTGTTTTGTGAAAGTGTGTGGTGTAGACCATGTTGCAGCTTTGCAGATGTCATCTTTGGGTAGATTTCCTAAGAATGCCATAGAGGCCCCCAGTTTTTGTAGAATGCGCTCTAGGGGGAATTGTTAATGTGCGTTTAGCTTTAATGTAGCATATTTCAATGCACTTAACTATCCACCTTGCAATACCCGATTTTGATATTGGATTGCCTTTATGTGGTGGAGCAAAAGCAACAAAAAGTTGCTTGGTTTTCCTGAAAGATTTTGTTCTATGTAGTATAGTAATGCTCTTTTGACATCTACGGTGTGAAGAGCACGTTCTGCCACTGAATCTGGTTGAGTGAACACAGGCAGCTCAACAGATTGGTTGATATGAAAGGCAGAAATGACTTTAGGTAAGAATTTGGAGTTAGTCCTTAGAACCACTTTGTTTTGGTGTATTTGTGAAAATACACCAGTGCCTTAATCTCACCCACTCTTCTCAGAGATGCGATGGCTATGAGGAAGGCTACCTTCCAAGTGTGAAATTGTAGTTCACATTTGTGCAATGGCTCAAAATGTGGACCCATGAGTCTTGTAAGAACTATGTTGAGATTCGAAACTGGAGCAGGTGGGAGTCTGGGGGGAATGACTTAAGTCCTTCCCTAAATGCTTTAATAGCAGGCACTCTAAAAAGAGACAAATGCTGTCTGTTTTGTAGATAATCAGCTATTGCAGCTAGATGTAAGCGTATGGGATCTGGATGTCTCATCTCTCAATGGTTCTGGGTGAGAAGATTGGGAGGAAGGTGTAGTTTTTGGTGAGGAACTACTGATAGCTCCAACACAGTTGTGAACCAGGGTTGACGGGCCCATGTGGGAGCAACTAGGATTAGTGTCAGGGACTGCTGTCTGAGTTTCCGAACTACTAATGGAATGAGTGGGAGTGGCGGAAAAGCGTAAGCAAATATTCCTGACCAATTCATCCATAGTGCATTGCCTTTGGACAATGGGTGTGGATACCTGGACGCGAAGCTTGGGCATTTTGGGTTTGCGTTTAGGTGGGTGACAAACAGATCTCTCTGGGAAGCCCCACATTTGGAAGAATGGGAGGATAACTTGAGGGTGGAGTTCCCATTCGTTGATCTGCTGTTGACAACTGAGCAGATCTGGAATTTGGTCGTTTACTCCTGGAAGGTGTTCTGCTAGGAGATATATATTTTTTTTTAGGTATGGCCCATCTCCGGATGCTCTGGGCTAGCTGTGAGAGCTGGAGAGTGTCCCCCCCCTCCCCCCCTGTATTTGATTGTAGTACATTGCTGTCATGTCTGTGCGAATTAGGACAGCTTTGCCTACTAGATGGAGTTGAAAGGCTTTCAATGCTAGAAAAATTGCTAGGAGTTCTAGATGGTTTATGTGGAGTTGTTTTTGTTGCAGAGTTTACATGCCCTGATTGGTAAGTTTTTGAAGATGAGCTCCCCAACCAGTGAGGGATGAGTCTGCTGTTAGCACCATCTGTGGAACCGGGTCGATGAATGGCCGCCCCTTGGAAAGGTTTTGTATGTTCCACCACTGCAGAGAACGATGGGTGCGGCCATCCACCAACACTAGATCTGATAACTGACCTTGAGCCTGGTTCCACCGACGTGCCTAGCATTCCTGTAGGGGACGCATTTGGAGTCTTACGCAAGGAACGATTAAAATGCAAGATGCCATCATTCCCAGCAATTGCATGAACACTCGAGCTGGTAATGACTGTTGAGTCTGAAACTGCAATATTAGAGTCTGCATGTTGCGGATCCTTATTGGGTTGGGATACGCTAAAGCTCGGAGTGTCTATTGTGGCTCCTAGATGCACTTGTGTGTTGGATGGTTGGAGATGAGACTTGGTGAGGTTTACAGTGAACCCAAGGTCGTGAAGCAGTTGGACTGTTTTCCGAGTGTGGCGAAAACAGCTCTGTTGCGAGCTGGCTTTTATTAGCCAGTCGTCTAGGTAGGGGAAGACGTGAATGTGGTGTCTTAGATGAGCCACGACTACTGCCAGACACTTGGTGAAAACCCTGGGTGCTGTAGTTACTCCGAATGGGAGAACTTTGAATTGATAATGTTGTCCGTCCACCACAAACCCGAGGTATTTCCGGTGAGCAGGGTGAATGGGAATATGGAAATAGGTGTCCTTTAAGTCCAGAGTGGACAGACAGTCATCTTGCTGAAGGAGTGGGAGCAGCTGTTGGTGTGACCATGTGAAAGTGGTCTGACTGAATGTATAGATTTAGTTCTCTGAGGTCTAGTATAGGCCTGAGAGAGTCATACTTTTTGGGAATTAAAAAATACAGGAAGTATACCCCGGTCCCCTGGTATTGTAATGGGACTGGCTCTATAGCGTGTTTTTCCAAGAGAGAGAGAGAGAACCTCTTGTTTTAGGAGGGTGAGATGCTCTGGTGACATTGCATGTGATCTTGGAAGAATGTTTGGGGGAGTGTCTGTAAGCTCCAGGCAGTAACCATTTTGGATAATTTGTAGTACCCACTTGTCGGAGGTGATTGAATTCCAGACAGGTAGGAATTAGGAGAGACGTCCACCGATAGTGGTCGAATGATCGGGGGATAGCGGAAGGAAGTCACTGTTTGCGGGGGAAGTGCGTGTGGAGTTACCTCTGCTTCTTCCTTTACCATTGTTTCCTCTAAAACCTCCTCTGAAATAACCTCTTGAAGAGGGGGATTGGTTGTTGTCCTTGTAAGAGGAGGAGGGATTTTCGGTGGACACAGTTTTTGAACCACCCCTATAAAAGGAGAGGCAAAAGGAAACCCTATTGGTAGGTAACTGCAAAGCCCCCATGGACTTTGCGACCTCAGTGTCCTCATCTTTTCCAGCGAGGTATTAACAGCTGGGCCAAAGAGATGTTCCTTGTCGAATGGCCGGTTAAGGATGGAGGTTTGCACCTCCAGGTTGAAGCCTGATATTCTCAGCCAAACATGCCTGCATAAGAGTACACTGGTGTTGACTGCACGAGCTGCTGTGTCTGCTGCGTCTAGGGCACACCTAATGGATGTATTGGTGATAAGTTTACCTTCCTGAATAAGGTCATTAGCCTTAGATTTGTATTCATCAGGTAAATGTTGTATGAGTTTCTCTAACTCATCGTAATGAGCCCTATCATAACAAGCCAACAGAGCTTGAGCGCTGGCAATGCACCAGTGAATTGCTGCCTGTGAAGCCACTCTTTTGCCCGAGGCATCAATAAGTTTAGACTCCTTATCAGGAGGAGGAGCCTCACCTGTGGTTTGTGAGTTACCTCTCTTGCGTGTGTTGGAGACTACAAGAGAGTCTAAGGTCAGCTGGCCTCTAATGTAAACGGGGTCGGTAGGAGCGGGTTTATATATTTTATCCACCCTAGGTGTAATTATCCTTGCCCTTACAGGGCCTTTAAATACCTCATCCGTGTGTTTTAACATGCCTTTGAGCATTGGTACGGTATGAGTAGCTCTTTGGGAAGAAGTAAGAGTTTCAAAGAGGAAATCGTCTTCTAAAGGCTCCTTATGGAGCTCCACCCCATGATATTGAGCAACCCTGTTAAGGAGCTCAATGTAGCCAATGTTGTCATCAGGTGGGGAGGGTCTGGAGGGATACAAATCAGGGTCATTGTCCGTGTTTGGATCTGTATGATAATCCTCCCAAAGGTCAGTGTCCTGTGGCCTATCCTGAACCTCATCCCCATCCCCTTCATCCTGTGGGCCAGGTGAAAGTGGTGGTGGTGAATTTGATGGTGTGATGAGCAAGTTGGGATCAGTGGGAGAAGGAGGAGGAATATAAGGGGGAGAAGGGTTAGTACCCACACTTTCTTTTTGAGAGGAATGTGGTAGTCCTCTGATAGGTCAATCTTCCTTTTTTTTTTGGAAGAGTGGCATGAATATGTCCTGTTTCAGGGTTGATCACCAGTTTTTTCTGCTTCGGATCCGAAGGCGGGGCATCGGGCCAAGGCTCTTTAGAGGGAGTCTCTCTCTTTATGAACCAGTTTTGGCGTCGAAGGTTTCGGCTCCCAACCTTTGGGCGTAGAAGGTTTCGGCTCCGATCCTTTCGGTGTCAAAGGTGGAATCTTTGGCAACGGTGGTATTGTGAGCAACACATGCTTGGACTTGTGTTTCGGCGCCAAAGGTGTTGGTTCGGCGTCAGAGTGGGGCCGGCCCGAACCGGAAGACTGCTCTTTGTTTCGGAGCCGGGCCCGAGGGCGGGGCGTCAGAAACTTTTTGTCGGTGCCGACCTTGGGCCGAGGAGGGGACCGGAGCCTTTGTTTTATGTTGAGGGGGCAAAGGGGTATCTTTACTCAAGGTACGCTGACCTAGAGTAACCTGCTCCTCTTCTTCCATGTCGGAGTCGGCCTCGGACACGGAGATCAGTTCTTCTTCTTCGGCTCCTTGAGCTTGATGTTCAGTGTCGGAATCTTCGCCAAAGATGTCCGGTACAAAGCCGCTGTGGTGTTGCAACTCATGGCATCGAGCCAGACGATCACGTAGTGTCTTTTTCGATCGAAACGATCGACACGCGTCGCAGTCATTCTCGTCGTGTTCCGGGGACAAGCAGAGGTTGCACATTCGTGCAAGTCGGTGCGTGGAAACTTAGCACGACACCCGGGACAGAACTTGAAGGGAGTCCGTTCCATCGACTGCTAGCGCGGTCAGCGGGGGTAGGCCCGTCGGCCTGCCACGAGTTTCCCGATCGAAGGTTTTCCGAGGTGAGACGATGCGCGTTGAATGGGGAACCGCGATCGATAACAATACCGTCGAGGGTAGTGGATTGCGCGTCAAAGGGCACCGAACCGGAGCACAGCAATACACATCCGAACCCGATGGCGGAAATAAACAATCTAAGGATAAAGTCGATGCCCATGGGCACTATCACCGAAAGGAGGAGTCACCTACCTCGTGACTGGAAAGACTTCTTCGAACAAAAACAAAGTGCAAACATCCGGACCCAACACTAGATGGCGATCTATGCATAAGCATATGATCTACAGCTCATATGCCTCGAACACAACATTCCTTCAATTCCTGGCATGTGCATGCCTAGAATAGGACAGCCATTTACAGAACCTCATGCTGCATCTATGCGAGAAAATTTGGTATACAGCATTTTACCAAGGCAGGTTTCAAGGGTTAAAGGGTTAACCAGATTTGTTTGTGCTGTACTCAGAAGTTCAGCTATTTTCATGAAACAATAACTCCAGAAAGGAGAGCCATTACAAAGAATCAGGATGCTGAACTGGTTGACTTTCATGCCCTGAACATCAAAGCCTTCGCACTCTGCAAAGCAGGGTTGAGACTAATAAAGCAGGGGATTGCAAAACATTAAGGGGCTACCGATACAGTAAGTACATATCTTTAAGGGAGTGAGAAAACTACTTGGGCTGATGGAACCAATCATCTGCTCAGTCAAAACAATCTATCTGCCCAGCTACTGCTGCTTCATGCAAGGTAACAATTACCACTATCAGAAATGCGATATATATATATATTCACTGAAAAAACCAAAGGTTACAGGGACGTTCTAGTTCGGTTCAGATTTTACACTCAAGAAACCATAGGAATTCAGCAGTTCTAGTTATCTCAAGTAAGCATTACTCGTGTACTAAGGTAACTATAAACCGGGCCACTGCCATGCACAGTTTTTTCATCAATAATTTAATTGCAAATGTCGCAGTGATATTATCAATGAGGTCATAGATGATGTCATGAGTGATGTAAATGTGGTGTAATTAGCAGTGCATGGCGAGGGCGCGAGTTATTGTTACCTTAGGGCACAAGTTATAGTTACTTGAGATAAATAGAACTGCTGAATTTCTATGGTTTTGTGTGGGTAAAATCTGAACCCAACTATAACGTCCTTGTAACATTTGCTTTTTTAGTAAATTTCACTGTTTTTAAAAATAAAATAAAAAATTGTAATACTATTTGACCCATAAGTTCAATTTACTAATCTACATTTTTACAAGTTTATAAATACATTTTATCCACACATTCATTCTTATTATATATTTTAAAACAAAAAATTATGGTAACTTATGTAGTCTTTCCATAAATGCAATGTATTAAGTCTTGGTTTCATTTTATGAATCCACAGAGCCATAGCAAATCCTCGGACAAATAAGGGGTCTGCTGGTTATATTGCACACATTCAATATTAAAACAACACATTTCATACAAACATAAGCTATTGCAATTTCTAGAAGTGTATCACTGCTGGTGAGAGTGGTTGTGTGGGTGTGCGAGTGGTTGTGTGGGTGTGCGAGTGGTTGTGTGGGTGTGCGAGTGGTTGTGTGGGTGTGCGAGTGGTTGTGTGGGTGTGCGAGTGGTTGTGTGGGTGTGCGAGTGGTTGTGTGGGTGTGCGAGTGGTTGTGTGGGTGTGCGAGTGGTTGTGCGGGTGTGCGAGTGGTTGTGCGGGTGTGCGAGTGGTTGTGCGGGTGTGCGAGTGGTTGTGCGGGTGTGCGAGTGGTTGTGCGAGTGTGCGAGTGGGTGTGCGAGTGGTTGTGTGGGTGTGCGAGTGGTTGTGTGGGTGTGCGAGTGGTTGTGTGGGTGTGCGAGTGGTTGTGTGGGTGTGCGAGTGGTTGTGTGGGTGTGCGAGTGGTTGTGCGGGCGCTTTTGTTAGTGTGTGTGTGCGAGTGGTTGTGTGTGCGAGTGGGTGTGTGCGCGAGTGGGTGTGGGTGTGTGTGTGTGTGTTTTTATGGGTCTGTGAGTCATGTACGAGTGGGTGTGTTGGTCTAACTGGGTATATTTTATTTTAATTTGGGTCTGGATCCTCAGATCTTTGCACACTAAAAAACATTTTTAGACAATTTCTAGCCCATGAGGTGTCCCTCACAGACCCTTCCATCAGGCCCATGGAGTCAGGGTGCCTCTACCTAGACCCCTTCTATCACTTTTAAATGTTATTTTCACCCCTGGGAACAGAGTACCGATGCACAAAATGGCTGCCGTAACTTTCCTCTCAAATTGCGGCCAGTCAATCACGGCATTGCTTTTGGCGCGTGGGTCCGCGTTTCTAGATGCACACAATTATTTTACTTTAATAACTCTAAAACTACTACACAGATTTACACCAAATTACAAAAAGCAGTCTTTCTGGACCAAGATCTAGCTTTCTGCTAAATTTGGTGTAATTTCATTTAGCGGTTTGGGATGTAGTCATGTCTCAAATCCCTATGGGAAATTGCATGGGGAAACACATTTTGGGACCCCCATCTTTTTCTCGGCCCCTGTATGACAGATCATCTCGAAACCATCCAGACAGCAGCTGAAGTGACTGGCAAACTAGTTTTGGAAATTTAGTGAAGATTCGTCAAATGGCACCAAAGTTATTAGCAAAACAAAAAACGCTCTTCCTATAGATACTAGGTCCTATCGGAAGTTTAGTATGAAGCGTATAATATGTTCCTTTAGTATGGGAAGGATGCTTTGGATTAATAAATTATTGGTTATCTTCAACTTTGGAAATCAAAACCTTGGTTAGGAACTGTAAGAAAGGTCAGCATCGCAAACTATTTAGATTGGACTCGTTAGATTATTCTTTTGTCAAGCAAAACTGACAGGGGACCGAATTAGTACAGACTTCTTTGGGGGCAAAGGGTTCAATGTAACCAATTTAAATAACTCATCGCACTATTTTACCTGTACAAGCTCTTGAAGCTCTCTCTTCACATCTTCAAGACCACCAATATCTTCCCAAGTGACCTGTGGCACCTCTACTACTGTCTCACGCAGTGCAGATGGGTTACTCTGACTCAAAGCCCACTGCAGAAATACAAAAACATGGTTAGTGCTGAAACACTATTACACTAAAAGCGAGGTATGTATTAGAGGTTTTAAGAACAGCCAATTGACTCCTTACCCTGAAATCGTCCATGGTCACAGCCAATGAGTTCATTACTTCTGCATCAATGGTTTCATCCTCCAGATCAATGAGATCCATCTTCTTTCGGATAGCCTGTAGAGCAGCCTCCGAGCACAGAGCAGCCAAGTCGGCACCAACGTGTCCATGTGTCTCATTTGCCACCTGGAGTAATTGGGAACAGGAAACAATGAAAAGGCAAAACAGTCCCAACAGACCTCTAAACAGGCACTGTGCTGCTGAAGTTTAAGATCAATAGAACACCCTCATCATAGTCAGTAGTGTATAAACTAGAGAGAACTAAATGTAGGATTTAAGTTAATGCCATACATCTTAAGAAAAGACTTTCAATAACCACTTCTAGATCACCTACCTGCTCCAGATCAACATCATCAGAGAGCTTCATGTTCTTGGTGTGGATCTGCAGAATTTCCAACCGACCAGTTGCATCTGGAATTCCGATATCTACTTCCCTGTCAAAACGGCCTGTAGAGTAGATGGCAGACAATTAACATTCAAAAATCACTTCAGACTGTCCATCACAATGTTTCAATTCCAAAGAGAACTTTTAGCAGTTTGCTGCTCTGAAAGTTACCAGAATTGTTTGAGGTCACCGTTTGAGCAAAGTGGTAAGAAAAATGTCATTACCATGGAGCGAAAGAATGTTAGCATTAGCCATTACACTACAGTAGTAGTGTCCTGCTACAAGCTATATTGTAACCCAGCAATTTGTGAGGCTTTAGCTAGTAGGTTTCGACTTCAGCTGATGGATGTGGTGCATTTTCCTAACCCATGTACTGTTAAGTACATCATAGTATTGTGGAAGACAGCACAGCCTGGCAGTAAAGCAGCTGCACAACACAAACGTCAAGAGGGAAACGTTTACATTTTCCTTAGCAAGAGGGTGCAGAACTCTAGGTGCAAACTTTACCACAACTTTAGTGGTTTATATGTGCCTTTCCAGAATCTTTGCCTTTGACCCCAGACAGGCTCCGCTGCATTTCAGCTAGGTTTGCACTACACAAATACAACCTAAATACAGGATGGGTCCAACCAAGATCCACATCTGCCTTGCTCCTAACTAGTCACAACAGTGACAAAAACAACCCCAGAAACGTTTCAGCCTCATTAATCAAGTGCAGCTGGAGTTTCTAAGCACCAAAATCAAGAACCCCCACCAATTTGGGCGTACCTACACAACTTACGACCACACTGCCCAAACTGACATGGGCAAAATTCATGTGTACTTGACACCTCTCTGTAGCCGTGACACAGGTTAGGATTAATGAAAGTATTCAGTCCATTCGATTTTTATTTTGCTGAAAAATGCCCAACAATAAAAGACACCGTGCACTCCGATGACACACTGATGCTTGCTTTTGTCTCGAAGGTAATCGCTGAAGCACTCACAAAAGGAGGTATGGAAGGCGGTGGGAGGAACCAGCAAATAAGAAATAGTGCAACCCACGAGCCAGCATATTCGTTAGAAACGTGTGAAGTTGCACTGGAAATCAGCTAGCAAAGTTCACAAATAACAGCAACAGAAAATAAAGGACCCAGAGGGGGTACAGCTCGAGGTCCTGGTTTAGTCCCGGCTATGAATTATGAGGTTATGGGGTGAGGGGAGGGATGCAGAGGCTGCTCAGCCAATCCTGGCGATTGGTCTGAGAGGCCTTCTCTGCTGCTCAGACACTGCCTGTGAGCCTGCGGCATTTCTCCATCCCGGCTGTAAACACAGCTTAAGAAATAGAAGTGCGCGTGGTATGTATAGCTGGCCTAGGACGGCTGGCCAAACATGCATGCGCACTTCTAAGTGCCACCACCTGCCTGCAATGGCCCGGACCGGCCATGCACGCATGTCAGAATCAGTCGAAGAAAAATACAATGATAACGTTTCATTAACATTTTATTTTCTGACTGACTGACGAGTGGGGCGACGCTCCTCTGCCATCACGGAGGAGCCTCCGTTGGGTGCAAGCGACGCATAATTAAGTAAGAAATTGGATAGGCCTTAGTTAAACTTTGGGGAAATGTGTAAGGGAGGGACGAGTCACTAAAAAGACGAATCAATCGGAAAGGTTGTTTACTGCTTGGAAAACCTGGGAAGGGCGGAGCAGAAAGCTGTCGTTTTAACACCCTCTACGTCACAGTGGTTTTATAAAATGCTTCTTTGGTATCCGGGCGGGCAGCAGGAGCAAGCAGTAAACCGTAATTGGAGGAGCAATGCATGCTGACCCTGCCGAGGTACCTGGCTCGTGCCGCACGCCGATGGAGGGGCCCATCTCCTGCTGTTGGTGCTGAGCAGCCTCAGCCACATGAGCAGTGACAGCAGCCGCAAGCTGGGGATACAAATACTAATACCAGCCACAGATGATGACGGGAAGTAAGCAACGCAGGCTGCATATACCGACACCGGACTTCAGGGACAGCACTCTTCCATAAACAGTGGTGAAAGTGCAGAATAGGTGTGCATGGTGCCAAAGCGTGCCTCAGAAGACACTCTGCCACCATGCAGCTTGCGTGCACTTCGGAGGTACAGGAGTGTCTAGAAATGTTGCGACACTTGCATGTGCAGCCATCACAGATTCATATATGCACAATTAAAGAACATAGTCGCAGTAGTCCTTGGCACTGAAGAATTGCTTTGTGTGCGACATACTCCTTGTGAAAGGACGTACTCCAGTCACTCGCAGTGAAGTTAACTAACGGCTGAAGTGCTGCTATAAGTAGATTATAGAGATATCTTTAGTTAAAGCTAAAGGACTTGGCTAGCACCACACTCAAAACAACTAATTCATTCCTTATTTAGCATAGCAGTCTTTTGCAGTGGGCAATTTAGAGCAGGCGTCTCCAACTAACCTCTCATGAGCTACTTACTGGTAGCTCTCCAGCTACCTGCACCGAGCTCTCCAGCTACCTGCAAGGAGCTCTCCAGCTACCTGCAAGGAGCTCTCCAGCTACCTGCACGGAGCTCTCCAGCTACCTGCAAGGAGCTCTCCAGCTACCTGCAAGGAGCTCTCCAGCTACCTGCAAGGAGCTCTCCAGCTACCTGCAAGGAGCTCTCCTGTGTGTAGTCTAACCTAATAAAATAGAAGCTTTTGCTTGTTCAATTAATATATGTGCAATTGAAAAGCCTGCATTCAGGACGAAAATGTGTGTATTTTCAGAACTCAAAAGCGGATGTTTGGAGAAAAATGTTTAAATTGGCAAAATATACAAAAAGCTGATAGAGTGATCAATCATGCAGCGTTCAGGAGACTTGATATTAGTGCCAGGGCATTGCAGCTAAGGCTACCCACATAGAAGCCTTCCACATTGACAAAGTCTGTTCATACTACTGCCGGCAACCATGCCTGATGAACGGAGGTGATCACTGCTCGGAATCTTGGACATGGTGCTCAACAATATAAACTTGCCTGCTGTGGCCATTATACAAGACTAAAAATGGTAGCAGCTCAAGGTGATTTTCAGTGAAAACAAATAGCTCTCACCTCAGAAAAGGCTGGAGGCCCCTGGATTAGAACAATTCACACACAGTAGGTTTCAAAATGACGCAGACATGTTTCTACTAGTAACAAAAGTGTCAATATGCTATTAAATGTATCCAAGTTTTCACTGAATCTACAAAGTATCTGCTACCCATCGGATAATTTGATACAATTCATTTTAGAATTTTACCAAGATTTTTAAAAGCAAGATTGGCAAATGTATCCATTCTCAACTGTCTCCGCATTAAAAATGTATGAACTGGGTCTGTCTGGAAAAGTATTGTGTGTTTTGCGTGGGAGTGGAGGAGGACATGCGCTGTATTACTTCCTTCTGTGGCGAGACCTGGGGGGTAATTAAGTTCCATCACTGAAGCTCAGAAAGAACATGATCTACCCGCGCCCATTCCACCTACCTCAACCCTAACATCTGTTGCTAGACAGAAAATATAATGTTAAAAAATAAAATGTATCTCTAGAAAGGCAGAGAGGCTGAGTCCATCATCAGTTTCCAGGATGTAGGTGCTGGGATACTGGGAGCCCAGAATCTATTATGGGCAGTGTCCTGGCGCCCTAAATCTGGGCTCTTAAGTTATTTGCAAAACACACAAGATGATGGACGGAATGCTGCACATTGGCAAACATTTTTTTTTTTTTTTATTTGATGAGTTTTATATAGCGCTGGCTAGACCCGTAGGTATCAGAGCGCTTTACATGAGGTTCCACACAGTTACAAAGTTACATCAGTTAACAAGTTACATCTGTTGCAAGAAAACATTTAAAGAGCATAGAAGACAAGTCACAGATCTGGGTTTAATCCATCGTTATTTTGCTTCACCATGCCACCCCAGTTCAGACATAGCCATATGCAAATCAGTCTTGACCCTGTGCCTCATGGGAACAGTCCAGACCGAACTGCCAAGCCATGTCTTCCCTGGCCCGGAATCAAGCATCCTAGGACCGGTTTCAGGCTATCAGCCTTCATCAGCCAGGATAGCTTGACTCCAGTGGCGTAGTGAGCACGGGACCCACGTCTGGGCATACCCTTCCCACTTAGGGTGAAATGCAAAACACACAAGATGATGGACGGAATGCTGCACATTGGCAAACATTCACCCCCAGTCACAGATCTGGGTTTAATCCATCGTTATTTTGCTTCACCACGCCACCCCAGTTCAGACATAGCCATAAGTTATTTCCCACGGAATAGGGAACAAAATGCGAGTCCAGAGATACTGGACAAATCTGCTTTCTTGAGGTGGCCAAGCTAATAAAAGCTCAAGCAAGGCACGACCAGAGTCGGATGCCTGGCTCAGCTTGAGGTCCTTTGGAACCTCGCACACAAAACAAGCCAAGCTTTCATGTGACTTCTACCCACCACAAAGGCTCTACCCTTATGGTAAAAGAGTTAAAATGAAAGCATTAACATCTGAGATAAAAAGGAGAGCTAAATAAAAACTCATCTAGTGACTTATTTGTACAAAGTGAAACCACAAAACCTGCTTTTAATCCCAGATTCCCTGCTTAACTAAACTGGATCATTTTAGGCAAATATTTTATTTCACCGATCCTCTTTTACTTCCTTATCAGATATGAAAGCATCTTCAAATCCGCAAGTTCAGAACAGGAATTGAAAAAAGAAAGTATAGGTTTTGATGTATTAGACTATAATATTGCTATATCTATAAGCACCTGTGCCACAAAGGGTGCACGAAAACTGAATTGCTCCTTAGGTCACCAACAACATTGTCGTCAGGACAGAGGAGGGGCCAAGAATGGTTCTAACTTCATGATTAAATAAAAACTATCACTTTTCTTAAGTACCTCTCAGTGCAGTAAAATAATGTGACTTACTAAGGTCACCGCTTCTGCATGTTTAAGACACTTGTTTTAATTTTGAGGGCTCATTTTAAGTGATGATTGCCTATGGTTTACATGGTAAAAACTTTCAGGGCTCTGCTCATGCACGGGCACTCTGAGCTAGAGCCTCCTCTTGGCTCGGCCTTTTAATTTGTTGGCTTGCCACCTCCACTGCTTCAGTTCACCACCTGCTTGGAGCAGGGGAGGGGAGTGTATTTGCAGCTCTCCACGTTGTGCAGGAGCTGGGTGGAGCCTGCTGCTGTGCAGACATCTGGTGTCTCCAGACCAGTTATCACTAGGTCCAAACTTTAGAGGCATTCGAATCTGCCAGAGTGGTACCGCTCTGGGACACATGTAATGAGTGCTTTACTTGTCTGTTGCACCAGTTCACCTAACAGCAATTTGCTCCATTGACTATACAGTACAGCTATGGCGATTGTGACTTCGGCAGATACAGCATTGGAGGACCCAGTGTGTCAAGGCGCTCGTTTCTTTTCCTCTGGTCTGTCACTCTTTTTCTGGTCTCTTCCGAAGCCCAGCAGCTCCCGGTCGAGCTCTTGCTTCTATGCCCATTTCCCTCCTCTTTCCACCAGTCGGTCTCGTAGGTCTAGGCACTTTAGTCTTACGTGTCAAGGACACCTAGTAATGGCACTGTGCCTCTGTGAAAGACTCAAGCCCTCAGATCTTCCATCAGTCTAGCCCTGCACCCTGTGCGCCTTCCTTCTCAAGAAAGCACATCCGAGGGAAAAGCATGGGCTGCTGGATTACTGAATACTAGAGCGGGGGCAGACTCTGCCCCCTGCCTTAGTACTGAACATCCCAGCAGCTCCTGCTTATTCCTCGTGAGCAGGCTGCTATTCTAAGCCACAGCTAGGAGCGTAGTTGACTCCCCACGCACATGTGGAAGACCCATCCCCATAGGCAGCATATATCGGATACAGATGTGGTGAAGCCCTGACGGTCCGCCATGTTTGTGTCAGGCCACGTGCATTATTACATTATTAAGTTTATGTGCACACCATTGCCCAGACGGGACCGCACGTCACTCGCACCCAATGACTGCCTGGTCTGGCAGTGCGAGAAGCTTCTGCACCAAACCCCTCCCACTGCCCCCAGCCCCTTCCCAATCCCGGCTTCTGGACCCAGTGCTCAGAAAGAAACGAGCAGAGGGGCCAGCCAACCTAGGTAATGGCACACGCTGGGCTTCTTTCTAACACCCAAGGGCTCTTCCGGTGACAGTGAACAGGAGTAGTTTGGACAAGGGCCGGAGTGGCCGTAGCGGGCACCGGGCGCTTCCCCAGTAGGCCAGAACGGTGGTTTTGGACCGGTGGGGGCTGTTTTTTGTACATGGCGTCGGTTTCGCAGCAGTGCTGCAATATCGGCCCCCTGTACCAAAAGCAGCAGTAGCACTTCCCACCAACACCGCCGCCCCCACCACCACCACCACCCCCACCCCACTGGTCCGACTTCATTGCCAGGGCCGGTTTGCCAGTCCGGCCCAGTTTTTGTCCAAAAGAGGGCCAGTGTTTGTCCTTTCACAATGGAGCCGTTATTCCACTTGCACTGATTTCCAGAAGAGGTAGACTTCTGGTGCTCCCACCGTCGAGCAGACCTGCTGCAGAGGAATCCAAAAAGTTATCTGCTAGGATGTGAACGGACATGTACGAGAGGCAAGAGACCACTGCAGGCAGAGCCAAAATTTAGCTGTAGAGTTAAGTAGAAGCGGAGCAGGACATTGCGGACACAGAGGGGGTACTGAGCTTTTTTAATCACTCGATGGCTCGGGGAGGGACTCTTAGGGTACTTGTATGCGCACCCTCACCCACACTCTGAGCTCATCACACCATCTGAGGGTGATGCACTGAAGGGCATCAGGTCACAATACATGCATTAAACAGGAGGGAAGATTCGCTTCCTGACACTAAGGTGAACCCATCAATACTAGCAACAACAAGCCCTCTACCACACACGTCTATTCACTCAATAATTCATCTATCCCCAGGCACTTGCCCCGCCATCCATCCATCCTTCAACTTAATGCTGTATTCACCGACCTACCGATATGCATAACATAACATGTGTATTTGTAAAGCGCACGTTCACCCCAGCAACGGTGCATCTTGGCGCTGAATAACAGATGTTTATTGTTACCCAACTCAATGGTACTCATTTTATCGACCTCAAATGGATGAAAGGCTGAGTGGACCCGCCGGGATTCAAACCTGTGACCATGAGGTCGAACACAGGCCCCTGCAGTGGATGCATTAGTCCACTGAGCCACCAGACCCGGCATAGCCACACATACAGTCACTAATCAATGAAGACAGCACTTTTTTTTTTGTATACAAAAAGCCAGACCTGTACACATCTTTATCAGTCCAAGCCCTTACTACCACTTCCCTGATCCCAGCATTGCCCCACCCAGGAGCACCCAGACTCAATACCATACGGAATGAACTACGCCTTGCTAAATACTTTCATCTTATTTTCAACTGTTTTGTAAAACAGTTAAGGAACTTAAACCAGCTCACCAGCCTCATACTTCTAATTAATAAATGTGCAATTAAGCTTTTAGCTCAAACAAAGTTACCAAAAAGGAAAGCGTTGGCGAACTTTGCTAATTCCTCCATTTGGAAACAGATGGATTACAATTTTGTGCAATCTTAAGAGTGCATTATGTGGTTGGCTTCTCTAATCTTCTGTCACCCTGCTCACAGCCACAACACTTCACTAGGATGGCCTTCCACGAACACTTGCTTTGCTAGGTAAACTGAGTAAGCAGCACGCATGCAGATGCACTCTATCATAACTGCAGCTTGAGCGCTGAGGTAGCACCTGCGTTACTCGCTCCTGCCCTTTCATCTCAGCAAGTCACCTATAATATGAATCCATTCAGTTTACAAGAAAAAAACATTATAAATATTAAACTGGTTATTATGGACCACAGCTCCAGCTCAGTTCCTAGCAGATGTGGAGGTGCAGCACGAAGATTACACAATTAGGACACATTATGCCAAAGATGTAGATGTGGAAGCCTTTTCATTACCAAATCGTCTGAGCGCAGGGTCGATGCTGTTGGGTCTGTTAGTAGCAGCCATAACAATCACATGTGCTCTCTGCTTCAGGCCGTCCATGAGCGTGAGCAGCTGCGACACGATACGCCGCTCCACTTCACCATGTGTCTGAAGGAAAGAAAGCAGAAATCAGCATCTTCGTTCATTTAAAATGCCATCCTCCACCTGTAATATAGCTGAGGGAGCATCATATGGTGTCGCCCTCAGAGCATCACTGGATTAACCTAACAGCAGAGGTGATCAAAGAGCTCAAGTTCCTACCAGAACTCAAGTGGAATGCTGCCAATGTCTTTGTATTCAGCAGCCGGGTACACAATGCTAATACAGGTCTGTAACTTGTACTTTATTTCTTCATCTGCTAAGATCAGTGCTAAGCACAAGTACGGTAACCTCCATCCTGAAGGACGATAAAAGTTTAGAAGTACATTTAGACATCTTGAATAAAAAAACGTAACGGATGCTTGTTGAAAATCTGGACATCAACAACAGGACTCATAACCCACCCGGCCACCAGCCCATCTGTAAAAGCCTTCAAGCAATCCTGTAGGTGGCAATTGTGCTTTTTGGGTGGTGGGTTTTGGATTATTCATTTTTAATGGCTACTTGTATGGACTATTTTAAAGGATGCTGCCTTCTATTCAAAGAGCATTATTAGGTACCAAAGCAGTTCGATCAAAGTAAGATATGGCTTCTAGTCTCCATGCAAGTAGCAAGTCACTCAATATCCATTTTAGTTTAGCAAGCGGAGCAGTCCTTAACAGTCTACTGGAAGCATTCTCCATGGATTAAAATTAGACACATGGCTCAAAGTTGAAAGGAAATCTAGCACCTCCCACGAAAATTTATTTTTTTGGGCGGGGTCACTATTTTGGCCCAGATGGTACTAGATATTTAATTTTTTTTTTTTTTTTTTTTAACTTTTCTTAAAATTATTTATTTCAATGACCCTTTTTAAAGTCTTTTCCTTTGAGGGGGCTGGGGATAGCCAGCAGCCAAGACGGCAACAATCCATCAGAGCTCCTAAGAGGAGCTCCAGTCTTGCCTGTTGAATCCAACATGTCACTGTAGGGTCAGAGCAGGCATATGACATTGGAAACACTGGCACCGTGGAAGATATCCTGAGGAATGCTGCTCCTACAACCAAACACATGGACCTTGAACTGGGGGCAGAGACGCGGTGCAGCACATAACTGAAGCAGAGAGACACCCAGCAGTGACAACCCTGAGACTTTTGTGGAGTGGGAAACTGAGGCAGCTGAGGAGCAGCAGTCAGGAGTACTGTCAGGCCTGGAAAGATAAAGAAACATTCCTAGAGAGGCCACAGTTCAACCAGGAAGATGGCATAGTGTGTTGGTTACTGGGGAGAGGGTGGATAGATGGCAGGATCCGACATGGGGGGGGGGGGGGGAATTGTAGATCCCTGGAGGGCCAATGAACAGCGAGGGCCAGCCCATGAGTCTTGGAATCCTAACAGGCTTATTGTTCCACCTTTGAGACATACACAGAGGTTCATGTTAACATGGAAATTTGCATTTATGGTAGCAATTTCTTGCTTGAGCAGAGTTAGCGAACACCAAGCACTATCGGAGGAAAAACATTTCCATTCAGGTCCACCAAGATGAAGTAGCCTTATACAAGACAAAAGTTTTTGATCTCCTTTGCTCACTTATCCTGGGAAGCCCATTTCTAAAAAAAGAGCATAGCCAGATGGACTGTGGTAAGCATCCATGTTTGTTACACATGCACACACAGCCAGCATGTGGGTATTTGTCAGGCAGAAAAGTGCTCATTTGCTCCAGTATAAACAAAACATTAGTATGTTAACATTCATAGATAAAAAGAAGTTCAGAGGGGTGAAAAAGGCATGAACACATTATTTGCTACAACAAGCTCCAATTTCTGTTCCTCAGCCTTAATGGTAGTGCTTTTAGGTCCGTGCACAAAATGATAGAGCAACACATGCAAAAACGGAACGCGTTACCTGCACGGCCAGTGAATTTATGCAATTCTACAGTTGTGGTATTTCCCGTATAATTATTGATTTGTCACATAATCAGTCAAGTGCAGCATAATCTGCACATTTTACCAAAAACTATTTCTCTCGAGCAGAGATGGATCAAAAGTTAGTAAAAATGTTGCAACATGTTACCATGCAGTGGAAGACCCTTCACAAAAGTTGAATCTTTCATAAGGCTACTTCATCTTGGAGGACCTGAAGGAAATGTTCTTCCACTGCTAGTGCCTGGAGTTCGCGAACTCTGCACAAGCAAGAAACTGCCAGCAGAAATGCAACTTTCCATCTTAACATGAACATCAGTGCACTGGCACACAGGTGGTACTATGAACCTGTTAGGATTCCAAGTGGGCACCCGGTTTGCCAGAGATGAAATAACTATTCCATGAACTCTTAACGGACAGCGATTTCCCCAAGTAGAATTTTATTGTCCATTTGTGAGCAGGCTACCAGTGCCTACAAAATTTGATGGTATTTCCATACGGCAAACCTATCGAAAAGGAAGCGGAGCCCTCTACAAGGTCAAACAGAAGCATAAAATCCGGGTTTCCGGAGTAGCGTGCTACTCGCCAAAAAAAAGCGATTCAACACCCCATCAGGGGTTAGAAGCGCTATATAAATACAAACCTTCTTTCCTCTTCTATCCTTCCGAATCCAAATAACTGACTAACATATCCACCACTTAAAATTTACTTGCATGTTTCACTATACTAATTCAACACTAATCCTCTATGGGTTCCGGAGTAGCGTGCTACTCGCCGAAAAAGCGCTTCGACGCCTCGTCAGGGGTAGTAAGCGCTATACAAATGCAATTACAATTCAATCAAATCAGAGTTTTGAGAGGAAGGTGGTTTGTGGACAGTTAATGCATTGCGATGTAGTGATATTTAAAGCAGTGTGTCTTCAATTCCAACAAATGAAGTGAAGGCTAGGTCCAGTTTCTCAAGGGGATAAAGGTACTGCACTGTGTGTAGCACAGTGCAGTGAGAAGATGGACAGAGGCTCATTTACAATAACGAATTAAACGTTTCTACTGCTGAAGAGTCAATGCATGTCGTGGGGCGATGTGCTTCCTTAAGGATAGTTATACATACAAATGGTTAATTGAGGTTTACAAAGTATAAGACTTCAGGAGTCACCTCGCTAGATTCAGGGACTTTGGATAGGGATGGTAAATGTAGCCATTTGGCACATTTTTACTTAGCAATGCGGGAATCAGTGGAAGAAGAGTATAAGCATATGCAAATAACCCTGACCAATGTATCCACAGGCTAACGAATAAGATGTGCAAATCTGTGGACAGGTTTGTTTTCAACTGTAGAAAACCAATCTAAGTCAGTGTGCACTCCCACTGGAAGTATAGTTTGAGAATCTCAGGATTCAGTTCCCAATAGGTTTGGTCTTGGTTGTGCCAGATGAGCAGGTCTGCAAAGTCTGCATCTGTTACAGGAAGGTGTTGTGCCAAGAGGTGAAAATGGCATTTCAGAGGCAAGTCCCACACTGGTTGTGCAGATTGAGACAGAAGTGGGGACATGTGTCCTACCCAGTTTCTAAATGTGCTACATGGCTACCATAGGGTCTCTACATATATTTTTGCACCATAAGTGTGTGATTAAAGCGGTCAGTGCGACAAATGCGGCCTTAATTAAGACATTGGTCGGTGCATTTTCCCAGGACTGTGTTCCCCATGGCCTGTCTCAAGGCCAATATAAAAAGGTGTTTGTTTCGAGTCCCAACTATCTGCCACGTTGTTATGAGGGTGTGTCAAGGAATCAGGAGTCTTGCCATGAAATGCTTTTGGGAGCCTAGGACGGCAAAGCAAAAGAATGTGCCGTTGGATATCACCTTTCAAGACTGATCCTCCTGCGTCAAAGGTATTTTGTAGGGTGAAACAGCATCATGTTTCAATTCAGGGTTTCACGGACCATATGTGAGCAGAGTTAAGACTTGCACAATATTTTCAAATGCCCCCGAAACCTCTATCGTTTGACTTCAATGACTGAGGTAAACCCACCTATAGCCAGGATGCATAGCCTGTTTAACCTTGAAATGCTGATACATTCAATAGCAATCTTCACCGTGATTGAGAGGGGCACAGATTACATACCCGATACCTCTTGATTGTGCTAACAATAAATGACATCAAGGACAAATTCCACACTGCCTCTTTTCCATCTCTCAAGCCACACTGTCGTCATTCTAATATGACCTCGAAAGAGAATATGAAGACTTCAGGAGTCCGCTTTAGATGCCTCGATGACATTTATGTTCTGCAGTAGATTTGAATGCTCTCAGTCCGTTTTCTAATGTCGCACATAAAACGTTTTTGGGTCAAGGCAACCTCAAAAGATGAAGCACTACACTTCTGATTCTAACACAATATATATAAAAAATCTTAAGGGGGCGGGTGGTTGCGTGCTGATGCATTGTGGGTTTCAGTGCTGTAATTTTGAAGTAATTAAGTTGCAATAGTCTAACCGTAAAACTAGATAACAGAATAGTGCAAAGCATGGGACATACAATCATGCTGACTGCAAAAAATTACCTTACACACCCAGTAAGGTCCAGTAACCTTCAACTGCCCCAGGAACCAAAGAAAAGGCCTCACATTTGCAGTCAAGTGGGGGCATTTCTAGAGTCCATTAGAAGAAATAGACTACCATTTGAGAAAGTTCAGTTTTAACAAACAAGGTAAAGCAGGAATCTGCACTGGAGGATATGAGCACAAAGCACATGCTTAGTTAGAACATCAGTCTCCCCACTCAATAGAGCAGGCTGTTGAGTCAAACGTAAGCGGTTGCTCACGTTCCCTAAAGAAGAGGGCTAATAGTCCAGCTCCTACCAATCAGTTCTCTCCGGGAAAGTGTTCCCCACTGCACTTCTACTTCTCCATTCCTCCTCTATAATCCCTTCACAAGGGCTATCTCGTTTGAGTAGCTCATCTGCTTTTGAGAAGCCAAAGATTGAGATAAGACATGGGAGCTACAGTAGTCCTTGGTCAACTCAGCCCAGTTTTGTTACTTGGAGGATAGTAGGTCTCTGGTTTTAATAAAGAAAACATCATGTGGGTGTTAAGGAGATCTGTGGCTTGCTTATTTGGGACCAAGTTTGTGTTCCAGATGGATCACAAACATCGCAAACGGCTCATGCCTATGAATAATGAAAACACAAAGTTGTTCAGAGGTTTCAATGTCCTTAAGGTTTAGAACTTCGGTGTGGAGCAGAATTATGGATATTACATAGGAATGCCAACAGACTTTGTGGGATTGCCAGGAAGGCTAACATGGGGAAAAGCGTGGTGATCGAGCAACTGTCCTTGTCGCAGCTTTATTGAAGCTATAACATTCTATTCTATAGGCCTTTCAATACCTCTTGTAGTCCAAGTTCAAATGTTCAACTGTGCTTCTAAGGAACAAATGTTCTACTTATAAAAATTAATAATGCTTTCCAGCAACTTATTGTGTCTACAAAGACATCCCCTCTATACTGCCACTGTGCAAAAAGTTAAATCAAAAGAACGAATATTAACATTTATTTTGAACCCAGGAAGAAGAAAGCCAAGAACATTGCATTTTGTTCTCCTGCTAGCCCCCGGTATTGATTGAGCAAGTACAGGTATACTTTAGAAACTGTTACATACTAGCTCACAAACAGACGAACACGTTTTTTGCACACAAAAGAGCAAAAGAAAGAAAAAAAAACTCGACAACATAGATTCTATTTTTTACAACTGGTGAAAGGGCTATTATGTTTTGTTAAAGAGAACAAATTATCACTACTTTCATTACCAGTGCTATAGAGAATGATGCAACACATCAAATTGATGACACAGGGTGGGCAATAAAGGAGAAAGATACAAACAAAGTATGTGGTGCATCAAGAGTTCTGATGAAATAATAATGATAATTTAGAGTCTGAGAGAAAGGCATGGGTTAGTGTCACTAACCTTCTCTCTCTTTGGGGCAATGGCATCAAGCTCATCAATGAATATGATGGCCGGAGCATTTTTTTCTGCCTCTTCAAAGGCCTTTCGCAGATTACTCTCAGATTCCCCAGCCAGTTTGCTCATGATCTCCGGACCTGCAAACCAAAGTAATTCCATTCATTCAATAATAATTTCTACTCTACATCACACAAGTCTATAAAAACACAAATATTAAACATTTTATAGGGAAACAAAAACAGATTTAGATTCACTTCTAGAGCACAAACTGTACCATAAGGGGATTCTTCGCAATAAGAGAAAAACAAAACATCAAGGAACCAATGAAGCAGACTTTTCAAATAGCAGTTTTCAAGGAATCTGAATGCAAGGTGGTATCCAAATGCTCCCGATGTATTCCCTAGCCTGGGTACCAATAGAATACAAGCACCTAACACATTATGCGTGAGTGCAGCACGAGTATAGCATCAACTTCCTCAGGTGTTTGGATGAAATGTCTCCAACCCCTTTTAAGATAAAGCTGTTAGAAGCTGCAACAACAGCCCCATATACAAGTAGAAGATTTCAGAAGACTAACAAAGCACTACTGTGACAACCAGGTTCCTGGGGCTCCAGGGTACAAGGCTTCAGTTGCAACAACTGAAGTGGTTCACAGCTGGTGTCCTGGGGCCACATTATTACTGGACTCCAAACCGGATGACAAAGTACTCCTCTACAGCACTTGCCTATCAGGGTAGCAAGACAGAGCAGTCCAAGGCTTACTCAGGGAGGTGGACCAGGCACACTGTATCCAGTGTACACCATAATACTGCTAATAAGATAACTGCCTAGTGACGGATTTACTTTATAAAACAAAAAGTACTTTAATACACACACATGACAAATAAACTCCACAAACCTAAGATACACAGTGAAAACCAGATGTCTCACCCTCAGGGCCAGAGTTTTGACCACAAACCGCAATATAGCACCTAGACACTAAGCACTATAAAAACTGTTAACATTGCATTAAATTGGTCAAGTTGCACAGGGTTACTCTTCAAATCTAGAGCAATGGTACCAATAATTGTATTACAGTGCTCGGGTTCAGCAGGTGATACGACATCAAATCTTCCTTGTCCACCCACTGCCCCCCAACCCAAAGCAACTTCAGTGCCCACCCTTCCTTGGCAAGGCAAGCGCTCGAGAAAAGTGCCTGGTGTCTTGGCAGTTACTTGAGTCCCACCAGTCCAGTAGCTAGCTGTATCAGGGTAGTGTCTGGCTAGTGTGCCAGTCCACTCAGATACCCTCAGATGACACAAAAGTGGTGGGGCCTGTACCACTTGTCATGGTCTAGATTTTCTAATGGTCTAGATTTTCTAATAGCAGGACACCCATGGGAACAGTGCTACTTGCTACAGTGCAGGACAAGCAAGGACAAATCTGGAGACTATGCAAGCTCTAGGGCAGGGACTAAGGTTTTAAATGATAAGTTCTTAAAAAGGGCACTCTAACCCAGCTACAGATGGTAACTGGAAGCACCCACAGGCTCCCACAGCACGGGGGGGGGGGAGGGGGGTCAGAAGCAAAGCAGTCTCGCCATCAATGATAACATGGAGCTTTCACTATCTCCCTCGATGTTGATGTGCAGCAAGTTCTCATCTTGAGCAGCCGTCTTAAGTCACCTTGCGTTCCAAAGGCAGAAGCTTCTACAAGCCTCAGATAGGTCTGTCTCTGCTCCGGTGCACAAGCAACCACCTCCTTCCGTCAGAATGGCCAATTCCTTCCATCGGTAATCCTACACAGAGACACCTTCTAAAGTTTAAATCCTATCTGGCAATCCAACCTTGGTTTCCACTACTGAATCTCTGCTTCCTCGGCACCCCTTGTGGGTGCCTTGTCAGAAACGCGAACAGCCTTGAACAACATAACTGGCCAATGAAGGCAGACTATCACCATTCCCTTGGTGACAGGCTAATTCAATCAGACTGTCTGCTATTTTTGCATCCTGTGTGCCCCATCCAATCCCAGGGCATATTTCCTGTATGATCATTGCGTGGGGAGGGCCCCTCAGTGTCTTTGGACTGGCATGTCCTAACCCCAAGAGAGGAATTTTAATTAACACGATGACCAGGAGGCCCAGGTCATAAACCAGCATAAAAGTAGAAGGTCTCATCCACGCACAGGCTATCTTAGCTAAATACAGATAAGAGCTAGTGCCTACCCCGACCCGACAAGCTTCTACTAGGGATGGGCACGGGGGAGCTGGAATGTCCAGCAGAACAGACACTAGTTCCGCTCACTTTCAACACAATGGCTCACCATCCTCACCCAGTGAACCCACTGGCTCTCAAAACACATACATAAGAACCCAAGTGAGTGAGACAGCACAGACTTTATTTAACAAGAAGGAGCGGATACGCAGCTCTTCCTAAAGACAGGGATACAGGTACCAAGGAGTATGGAGTAATGCTGCCACCACTGTCAGTCTACCACAGCGTGGGTAGAGAGGGCAGTAGCCACCCTGTGTAAAAGTGTGTACACTATACAGGTCCCTTCGACCTCAAAGCCATGTTCACTGAGGTGTAGATCAAGAAAACCTACAGTACTTTCAGAAGACTTGCCAGGAAATTAACATAGGGCAGGAAACAAACCACGCGCCAGAGCCATGCAGAAGACTTCCCGTCTCAAAAACTAATGGTTGCCAGAAAAGGGTGAGCAATAACTCTTAATCTAACCGTACTTCAAAAAAGGTCAGAAGTGTGCAGGAACCCTAGAAATGCAAATAGTTGTATGGGAAAATGCTGGAGTAAAAAACTAACAAGTATAAGAAACTAAATAAATACTATTCTGGGTGCTTGGTATGAAAAACAGCCTCTTTTCCTTAACACGGCCATGAGATTTTTCCTATACCTCCTACGGTTCACATACTTCAACATGACAAGGAATGAGTTCACCACCTACACCATGACAGGTTACAATGTAAGGGAGCGCCCCTTTTATGCCCCTCACATTTGTGATATGAAATGGGTCGCTAAGCATTTAGTGCATTGGGACCGATTATTTTACATCCCAAAATCCTGTTCTTTTGTCAAATTGTAGGCTTTGCAACACCAAAACCAGTTCACAAATTAGACTGTCGTTACTAGAGTGTTGAAAAACCCACTTGGTTATAGGAAAAGAAAACAACCCGCATCAGCAGTTCACAAGGTCGTTTATCTGTACTGCCATTGGGAGGGTGGATTCAGACATCTGGACTGGAGATCCGGATATAAATTACTCCATTGCTCTTCTTTTCCAAGTTACCTACCTGGAGCACCAGGTCTGAATCATTGGCATCTTTATTAGGTTTGTAAATAGGGACGGCCCTCAACTAGCATGGGATTCCGTAACGCTACTATGGAGTCCACTTCCTGGAACTCACAGGAGGGAGCATGCAATAATGTGTCAGTACAGCACTGAAATGGTGTGCTCAATACGCCAGGACAAAGATTGTACATATAGTCAAAGTCGCAAATCCATTATGTGTACTAGATATAGGTCTCAAATAGAATGAATATGTAGAAGACAAAAATAGTTCAAGAACACCCAAGAATGACGGCAGTTTGCACTGCAGTCCAGGCATGAAGAATTTCATCATCCAAGAATGGTAACATAAGACCTAGAAAATCATTACAACCTCAGATTACACGATTTAATGAGGACATCATCCTCAAACTTTTGCCTGAAGTATCGAATGGGGCTCTCTCATGTGCACAGAACTTCCCTTTCATGCGTGGAAAAATGGGTATTTAAAATGTCATGATGACTAGTACACTAACCAAATAATGTACATTAGGAGCCATTAACACAAAAGGAGAAGTCATAAAGCAGCTTTTACCATTGATCAGGAAGAAGAAGGCTCCAGTTTCATTTGCAACTGCCCGGGCTATAAGGGTTTTTCCAGTGCCAGGGGGTCCATACAGTAGGATACCACGTGGAGGCTGTGGGACAAAGAGGCAGTTAAAATTAGCAAGATTACAAGCTATCTTCTACAACTCTAACAAAACGTTTTTTTTTTTCTTTTAGTGATTAGTTATGGTCTGGCAAAATACACTACACAGAGTATATTCAGAACAAGATGTCCTGAAGAAAAGAATTGGTAAGCTGATATTCTACACTGAATTTAAAATTTAACATCCTTTCTGATCACGTAATTTTTCTTAGAATGCAGAACAGTAGAGACATGGAAGAAATGAAACCAAACTTGTTATGGCGAGGCGTGCTATGCACGTGAAGTTGGGTTATTCAGATTTATAGAAGGCAGAAGAAAAATAGGCAAACTAAGTGGGTTTTACCATCAGATGGCTGAAATGATTTTTAAGCCTGCAAGTCTAGTAAAGCATACTTTGGTTTTACCTTCACGCCTATAGCCTTGAAAAGCGCCGGGTGCCTGAGTGGGAGCTCTACCATCTCCTTTATCTGTGCCAACTGCTTCCGGCAGCCACCAATATCATCATAACCCACTTCATTCAGGGACTCCTCTTCATCCTGTAAAAAGGAAGCAGACAAACATCACCCGGATATCGCGAAAGGGTCACAATAACGCTACACAGCACAACAACATCTGAGCAGTGAAACATTCAAAAATAAAAACAAACAGTAAATATTCAGGCACTTTCTGTAGATTGAGGCTATGCACACCCACCAAATCTAATGAAGCCGAACCCTAGACACAAACTAAACTTTTAATAAGATAAATGCATGGGGCTGCACTGAAAAATTAGGGAGGGCACTTGAATATACACAAACTCTCCATTACCAGATTAGAGGGGAAAGTGTACAATGCCAGCCCTGCACACAATCACTGTTCAGTCTTTACACAGAATCCCATGACCAGCATAGTTTCCTGTGCCATCATAACATTCTAGCCGAAGGAAGACAATAAGACACCTAGCTGTTACTCTGGTGTGAAAATGGCAGGATGTAAGAGCAGAAATGTAACTTGCTTATTCACAAAACTGGAATTTGCACTCCTAACTGAATTTCCACACAAACGTATACACAGGTTAATATAATCAGAGGCCACGTTTGTGAATATTCCAGGACGAAGACACCTGTAAATGTCAGAATACTACTTGGAACGGACACACACAGAAATGCTAACAGATCGATGCACGCATGCATATGGCTTTAACCATCCGCTCTCCCAGAAAACCCACCAACAATTATACAAGGCAACAAAGGAAAGTAAGAGATGAAGGAAAAAACACTGTAGCATAGCACTATGTTAAAACAAGGTATCGCACAACCACTACAAAGATTGGTGGTAGCATGCAACCAAGGCACAATATTCACAGTAAAGTATCCTGCCTCCTGATCCAAGGAGAATTTGATGTTGAGCCTCCACATATTTACCTCACCCCACATCCACTAAGACACTTTTGGAATTTGAAAAGAGCCCCTTTCCCCAGCCCAAGTGGTGCAACAACTAAAACAGAATATATAAAATCTTAATAGAAAGCCCACCCAAGCAGTGTATGGACCTCAAATGCCTTGGGCCAGTTTCTACCAAACAAAGCACTATTGGGCACCTGTGGTGTCCTCCATTACCAAATGCAGGAACAAAAACACATGCACAGGTTGTAAGTCTCATAGATCTTGGACATGTGGGACTTCCCACAGAAATGCATGGAGGTCGTGAGAGAGGCTAGGTCCTCAGGAACTAGCCTGCCAAGCTAAAGCTGGCTGGTTCTGGGTGACAGTGATACCTCTGTATTGTTAGCAGGTCCTATAAGGGGGTAGTTTTATTATCCTGCCTTCTGCCATCTTCAACAGGATCAAAAAGGATAAGTTACTTACCTGTAATCCTAGTTCTCTTCCAGGGGTATCCTCATCAAAGTCATAAGCACTGAATATTCCCGCCCATGTGCGGGGACCCCGGAAGTAATATAAAAATTATATATGGAAATCACATATATACAGCTCTACATATATGCATATACATATATTATTTCTCATACCAATGCAGCTCCCAATAGGAGGCTAAACAATGTAATTACACACAAAGACTGTATTTGCCAATATATAAAAACACCAGAGGGCAATTAGTACTTGAACTCTGTTTTTTAATGAGCAAAGTACTCAAAGAGTAAAACTGCAAATTAAGTAGACATTGTTAGCCTAAGGCTGCATTGCAAACCAATAGCATAGAAAATGAAAGCATTTTCAACAAAAATTGGCACCGTGCCTTTAAGGCAGCCATGACCCCTAGCTTCCCATCATGCCTCAGGGGTGACAGACAGGTCAGTTGTTCTTTGCATAACCCTGAAGGTCAGGGCACAAAGATATCCTTTAACACTTTAGAAACACCTCATTTACCTGGGGAGGCGGGTGGGTTGCTTATGACTTTGATGAGGATACCCCTGGAAGAGAACTAGGATTACAGGTAAGTAACTTATCCTTCTCTTCCAGGGGATCCTCATCAATAGTCATAAGCACTGAATAGAATAGCAAGCCCATCAACCACCTGCAGGTAAAAGAGTAAAATGACCCAACAAAAAATAACAGCCGAAATCAGCTGTTGAACAGATTTCGCAAGGAGGCCTGGCCTACTTGGGTGTCTGCTCTGGTGTCTGACTCCAGACAGTAGTGCCTCGTAAATGTATGGACGGACCTCCAAGTTGCCGCCTTACACATTTCAGACATGGGCACATTATGAAGAAAAGCAGTAGTAGCCGCTTTTCCTCTGGTAGAATGCGCTTTGGGAGTAACCCCCAGGGGCTTCTGCGCTAATTGATAAGCAAGCTTGATACATGAAACTATCCATCTGGAGATGGAACGCTTTGAAGCTGCGAAACCAGTTCTGATCGACCCATAGTTAACAAATAGTTGATCAGATTTTCTTATAGACCTGGACCGATCCAGATAGAATTTTAAAACCCTTTTCAGGTCCAGAGAATGCAAAGCCCTCTCAGCTGGAGTGGAGGGATTGGGAAAAAAGGTGGGTAGAGAGATGGTCTGATTCACATGAAAATCTGACACCACCTTTGGAAGGAAAGAGGGTGCGTCCTCAACACAACCCTGTTAAGATGGAAGACTGTATAAGGTTCTTTAGAGCAGAGAGCCTGTATTTCACTCACTCTGCGAGCTGACGTGATCGCTACCAAGAAAGCCGCCTTCCAAGAAAGATGCTGTAAGGTTGCTTTGTGTATGGGTTCAAAAGGCGGACCCATCAATTTTGATAGCACCAGGTTTAGCTCCCAGGGTGGTGAAGGAGGCCGGGCCGGAGGGTAGACCTTCTTTAAACCCTGCAAAAAATCCTTAACAGCCTGTAACTGGAAGAAGGAAGGTTGGGAAGGTGAACGTCTATATGCAGTTATAGCTGCTAAATGCACCTTAATGGAAGAAAACTTCAACCCTGCTTTCGCCAGATAAAGTAGGTAAGGAAGGATGACCTCTTCCTGACCCTTGGTTGGATTACAATTGTTTTGCATACACCACATGTAAAACCGTTTCCACTTGCATGCATACGAATGCCTTGTGGACGGTCTTCTTGCTTCCTTCAAGATGGACATGCAGTCCTGCGGTAGTCCTAGGTGGCCATACTGGAGGACCTCAGGAGCCATGCTGCCAAGTTCAGTGAGGGAAGGTTGGGGTGATGAATCCTCCCGTTCATCTTGGACAGCAGGTCCGGTCTGCAAGGCAGCTTCTTGTGAGGGCACTCTGATAGGTGCAGAAGGTCCGGGTACCACCATTGTCTCGGCCAGTCCGGGGCAATTAGTATCATCCTCGTGCACGAATGGGACAGCTTGGTCACCACCTTCGGGATCAGCGGAAGGGGTGGAAAGGCGTACACAAATGCCCCTGACCAGTCTATCAAAAGGGCATTCCCTTTCGATCCTGGTCGGTAGAACCGTGAGGCGAAGTTTCAGCATTTGGTATTTTCGTCGTCTGCGAAGAGGTCGATGGTGGGACGACCCCATGACTGGAAGATGTCTTCCACGACCTCGTCGCTGAGAACCCAGTCTTCTCTGTCTTCGAAGTGACGGCTGAGCGCATCCGCTCTCACGTTCTGTTCTCCCGGCAGGTGGACTGCTGTGACTGACAGATTCCGAGCCAGGAGCCAATGCCAGAGTGTTTGAGCCTCCAGGGAAAGTGTGCGTGAGCGAGTTCCCCAGTTTGTTCAGGTAGTACATGGTGGTGGTGTTGTCCGTCTGTACTAATACTGAGGTTGCCTGAATCGAGGGGAGGAAAGCTTTGAGGGCTAGGTGAACTGCTCTCAGCTCTAACATGTTGATGTGATAGGATCGCTCTTTTGGAGACCACAGTCCTGGAGTCTGGAGAGGTCCCATGTGGGCCCCCCAACCCTGCAGCGAGGCGTCCATGATCAGTGTCTGAGCAGGCGGAGATTGATGGAAAGGAATTCCGACTTGCATATTTCGTTTTCTCATCCACCAAGGTATGGACGCTCGACCCGCGTTTGATGGACTTATTTTTTCATCCCAGCGAGCTGTCTGCTGGTCCCACTTGTCCTCCAGATCCTGCTGAAGGACGCATTCGTAGTCTGGCATTGGGAACCAGGAAGATGCAGGATGCCATCGACCCTAGCAGGGAGGCAATCCGACGCACAGGCAGTTTTCTGTTGTGCAGAACCAGCTGGCATTTCTGTATGAGGGAACACTGTCTCTCCTCCGAAGGAAACACTTTTCCTACCGCGGAGTCTAGCAGAGCTCCTAAGAAATGTATTTTCTGCGTTGGCTGTGAAGTTGACTTGGCGAAATTCACATGCAGGCCCAGCCGGTGACACAGCTCGAGACAGCTCAAGAAATGACTCCTCACGCTGTCTGGGGAAGGGCCTTTCAACAGCCAGTTGTCCAAGTACGGGTACACGAAGATGCCCCTGCGGCGCAGTGCGGCTGCCACCACCGCCATGCACTTCGTGAACACTCTGGGGGCTGACTTCAACCCGAAGGGTAGAACCTTGAACTGGTAATGAGCGGATCCCACCAGGAATCGCAGGTACTGTCTGTGATGCTGATTGATCGGGACGTGAAAGTATGCATCTTGCAGATCCAGCGAACACATCCAATCCCCCTGTCTGAGATGTGGATATATTTGATGGAGAGCCAACATGCGAAACTTTTCCTTTTTGATGGATAGGTTGAGTGTCCGCAAGTCCAGAATGGGTCTGTACTCTGCTTTTTGGCCCTTTTTCTTTACCAAAAAGTATCTTGAGTAAACCCCTTTCCCTCTGAGATACTGGCACCCTCTCGATGGCTGACTTTGAGAAGGGTGGCAACCTCTTTCTGCAAGAGTTTTAACTGGTGACACAATGGTGGAACTGGAGGGATTGAGGGGGGACGGTGTTGAAAACTTAGAGAGTACCCATTCTGCAGCGTAGCTAGCACCCACCGATCCTTTGTGATAGCTCGCCACTCTTCGAGATGATTTGCGATACTTCTCCCCCGCCCCCCCCACCCCCCCCACCCACTGGAGTGGTGAACGGCAACAGGGGAAGTGAGTACTCATTGCTTTGACTGCGTCTTGGCGGAGTTGTTGCCTTGATGCTGGTTTCTTCCTCCTCTGGAGGGACGTCTGCCCCGATACTGCGATCTTTGCTGGCCTTGCTGATCCTGATTTTTCTGCCAATGAGGGGTTTGAACCCTCTGTTGGGAGGATCGCCGATTGTAAGGGCGGAATCTCTTACGGAATTCCTTTTTCTTTTCAAGGCCCACAGTTAAGCGTGTCCAGTTCCGTTTTCATCCGTGCCATCTCTTCATCCGTGTGAGCCCCGAACAAAGAGGAACCGGAGAACGGAAGATTGAGGATGCGTGACTGCGCTTCTGGCTTGAGCGCTGTAAGTCGTAGCCAAGATGTTCTTCTTGCGCATACCACATGAGCATAAGCATGTGCCAAAAGGGTAGCTCCATCCGCCGCAGCACTGATGACCTGGTTAGACACCCGACTGCCCTCGGTTAGGATTTCTTCAAAATCCTTGCGGTCTTCCTGTGGCAACTTTTTAGTGAATCTCTGTAGTGAGTCCCACAGAGATCTGTCGTAGCGGCCCAGGAGCGCCGCTGCATTGGAGACCTTCAACATGGAGGCCGAAGTGCCACAAACCTTCCTTCCCCAGGAATCCTGCGTCTTACTCTCCTTGTCTGGTGGGACAGTGGAGGAGGATGCCACTGCATGGGTCTTCTTTGCCGCAGCAATTATGACTGAATCCGGTGGAGGGTCAGCTCTGAGGAAGAGCGGGTCGTCCTCTGGTGAATGGTACTTTAAGATTCTCGCTGGAGCGGTCTTTACACTCGCTGGCGTGAGAAAGATGTCCATCACTGGCTCTATGAGGCCTGGTACCAAGGGAAGCAGAGGTTTAGCTGCTGCTCTTTGGTGTAGAGTCTCAAAAATCACAGAGGACTTGCTTTGACGAGTTGGCATAGGGATACCCAGCTTTACAGCTCCTCTGCCAAGAATGTCCTGAAAAGTGTAGATGTCGTCCACCGGAGAGACCCTCGACGGTGGACTGTCAGTCAAAGTCGGCGAGTAGTCTCTATGGGGTGTACGAGTGGAAGAAGAGGACGGAGTAGGGGATCTGTGTGCTCTCCTCCTGCTTCTTGATCTAGATCTCCTCCTGTGTGAGTGCACAGGGGTGCGGCTGCGAGCTCTGGTTCTTGAAGGAGATCGCTCTTTATCCGCAATTAAACGAGCCAACGGAGATCTGTCTGTTGTGACCTTGTCAGTAGCCCAGTGATGCATGCAAAGGCCTGTACCATCGTGGTGACAAATGGATGGAAGGCGATCTGCGCCTCTCTCTTCCCTTAGGAGACTGTGCAGGAGGAGTGAGGTTCACCTCTTCATGTGCTGACCTTGTTGGGGAATCTTGGTGACCCCCTGACACTGGGCTGCTGGATGTCGAGATCACCACCTCCGGGGATCTGGACGTTGACCCTCGGTGAGAACTGGGAGAACCTGAAGGTGACGAAGAAAGGCTCACTGGAGGTGAGGCGTCTCCAGAAGGGCGCTTTGACGTTGATCTGGAGCGTCTATGCGCCGACTGCCCTCTCAACGGAGACGTATGCCTCGACGTTGACTTTCTTCTCTTCGAAGGTGGACTTGATCCTGCAGCAGAACGTCTTCGACGTCGAACGTCTCTCAGACGCCGATGCAGTGTCATGCTTCGACGTTCTCTGCACCCGCTCAGAAGATTGCTGCCTCGACGTCGACCGGCGTTGGACTGCCGGAGACGGAGGTCTCGACGCCGAAGAACCATGTACTGATCTCGGCGGTTTTGTCCGTCTCGACGGCGAGGAATGATGGATCGACATCGGAGAGCCTTGTCCCGACGTCTGCTTCGACGCCGAAGGAGGTGTCCTGTGTCTCGACGCCGAAGAACGTTGGATTGATCTCGGCGGAGACCTGCGCCTCGACGTCGATCAGGCGACGATGGAGTGATGTGTCTCGACGTCGATCGCCAGTGCTGAGACGACGATGGAGAGATGTGCTTCGACGTCGATCGCCGTTGGAGAGGCGACGACGGAGCGCTGTGCCTCGACGTCGATCGCCGCTGCGACGACGGAGTGATCTGCCTCGACGTCGAACGCACAACCTGCGCCGGAGACCCGTCTCTCAACGTTGAGCGTCACCTGGTTGATGTCAACGGAGGACCTGTAACCTTAGTCGACTATTTCGTTGTCGAGGGATGATGCGCCGGCATCACCGAAGTCTTCGACGCAGATTTCTTCCTCGCCAGCAGCTTCGACGTCGATCCCGACTGAGAACAAGTCGGGACTTTTCCTCTCGACGTCGACAGAGTTCTCTTCTTCTGCTGCCTCACAGGAGACCTACCTCTTTCAGAGAGGCCATAAAGACGAATCCTGTCCCTCTCCTTGATGGTCCTTCTTGACAACTTCTTACAATGGTGGCAGTTGTCAGAAGAGTGGGACTCGGGGAGGCAGAGAATACACACAGGATGTGCATCTGTTCTGGCCTTCTTGCCACAGGACGGGCAAGGGTCGAATAAAGAAGGCATTTTTAAACAAAATAAACCTTTTCTGTCACACAAAAAAGGTGTTACTTGCACTCTAAGACCAAAAGACGTCGAGTGAAAGTAGAAAAACTAGATTTCTATAAGATATTTTTGACAGAAAGTCAAAAAAAGCAAGAGCTGAAAATCCAGGGCCCTGACTGAAGGAGCCGGAAAGAACAACTGACCTAACTGTCACCCCTGAGGCATGATGGGAAGCTAGGGGTCATGGCTGCCTTAAAGGCACGGTGCCAGTTTTTGTTGAAAATGCTTTCATTTTCTAGGCTATTGGTTTGCAATGCAGCCTTAGGCTAACAATGTCTACTTAATTTGCAGTTTTACTCTTTGAGTACTTTGCTCATTAAAAAACAGAGTTCAAGTACTAATTGCCCTCTGGTGTTTTTATATATTGGCAAATACAGTCTTTATGTGTGTAATTACATTGTTTAGCCTCCTATTGGGAGCTGCATTGGTATGAGAAAAAAATAATATATGTATATGCATATATGTAGAGCTGTATATATGTGATTTCCATATATAATTTTTATATTACTTCCGGGGTCCCCGCACATGGGCGGGAATATTCAGTGCTTATGACTATTGATGAGGATCCCCTGGAAGAGAACCAGGTCTCTGGCTCACTATGGAGCTATCATTAGGAGTGCAAAGGTTGTGAATCTGCAGCTGCTTAACACTAGCATCATCAGTGGGATTAAGGTAAAGACGTACACATATTTCCCTGACTATTCTCTATTGATAGGGCACTGGTGGCAAAAATACCCGAGTGAGATGCTTCTGCATTTTGCATTTCTGTGTTTTGCAAATAAGTCCATTTCCGATCTGCCCCACTCATGAAAGACTCAACTATTTCTTGATATAGCTCCCACTTGTAAGAGCCACCTGCTTAACACCGGTTGACTTCTACGTTTTGGAAACTGGTAAATGTATTGCTACCAGGTTGATCTCTCCTTGTACTGTCCTTGTCCATACCTCCTGTGCTAGTTTGGACAACATGCACGTTTGTCCCTCCTTGCTTGTTTAGTTCGAATACGGTTGTTGTGTTGTCCATCTGAACAGAGGTGGAAAGCATTCAGTGTCAGAAAACCAGTTTAGCTCTATAATATTTATGAATTTGTCATTGTGTCATCAAATTAGCCTTCACCAGCCAACTGTCCAAGTAGGGGTACACACATATTCCAGTCTTCTCAAGTGCTCTGCTACCACAGCAAGACATTTCATAAACACAGTTCATCCCAAAGGGAAGCACCTCGAATTAGTAATGTACATTGTCCAACACAAACCTGAGAAATTTCTTGTGACTGCGGGGCATCCTGGAGGTCTATGGTTGCCAAGTAGTTGTGCCCCCACTTTTTTATCCCAAGACTGGGATGACGACTTGCAGTGTGGTCATCTTATTCTCTTGTTTAACATGTTCAAGAATCAAAGGTCTAGAATAGGTCTGTAAACTTTCGGACTCCGAAACAAGATCTGACAGAGTACAGTCTTGGTTGTAGCTGCATTTAGTACTTTCCCTCTTGGTTGCATTTCTAGGGGGTAGTTTTCCGCTTGTTAAAAGCAAATTACCTCTTCCCTTTTGCCAGTTCTCCTTTACGGTTTCCCTGTCAGTGGTTTGTGTTGATGCTCTGTGGAACAATCAAGTCGTATGACACGCAGTACCTATTTGTCTGAGGTGATTGCTCTCCACTCCCTGAAGGAATCTTCCTATCCTGCCCCATACTGGTGTTGTGTTAGGGGCCCTCAGTCATTTTGATGCTATCCCCGTTTCCCTCTGGAGATCTGTCTCCTGACTTAAAATGGCTGTCTGGATGTTAAATATGGTACTGCCCCAGTGTGGTTGTGCTCTGTGCCACAGGCTGTGGTGCATAAGTGGCCTCTGGGGACAGGGCTCAATACTCCCTCCCCACCCCACCCCACTCCACCCAGCCCCGCCATTCTCTTGAACGAGGCACTGTCTCCGGAAG
The DNA here is from genome assembly GCA_963921515.1 of Calotriton arnoldi. NCBI lineage: Eukaryota > Metazoa > Chordata > Amphibia > Caudata > Salamandridae > Calotriton > Calotriton arnoldi. The sequence goes on from CAWUFW010002606.1 coordinate 1,708,592, forward strand.
AACTCCATATGCTGCAAGGTTCACCCATTGCTTGGTCTTTCATTCGTTGGAGCAATTTTTTTTTATCGCGGCTTCAAAAGGGTCTTCTCTTTTGAAAGGCATGTTCATAATCAATGCCTGTACCAATTGCTTAAACCATGATACCATTAGCCAGGCAAGCCTTCTCGGTGTGGTACCTGTGAATGTCTGCCTGCCAGCTGTCTCTGCGGCATCTAGTGTGGATTTCAGAAATGTATTAGTGATGGTTTTACCTAATGCATCACTGCCTTTGCTCATTAGGAGAGGTTAGAGTAGGTCAATATCCTCCCACTGCTAATGGCCATCTCTGTTTAGAAGGGCACTGGAGTTAGCTATCCACCATTTTGGGGCAACTGGCATATCCATCTTCCAACCCAACCTTAGTCTTCCTTTCCTTGTCTGGTCTGGTGACAGACCACTGTATATAGGAGCGCTGGCCTCCTTTCTGGCTGGGGACACTACTACAGAATCAGCTGGGATGTTCATGTATGTAGGATACTGAGAGGGCTGTCAATACTTTTGTACTACTCTGGGTGTAACAGCCTTTGAAGAGATCAGCTCCTCAAAAGGCTTCCATGCCCTGATCTAGGAACCTTGGTAGCAAAGGAAAGTACCATTTGTTTTGTGGAGGGGAAGAGGGTTTCAAGCCGGAAACATAAATCAGTTTGTTCCTCTTGTAAGTGCACCCTAAGTATGTGCTCGCTGTTCATTCAATAACAGTGTTGTACATGGCACGGTCATCTGGAGTGAATGGTTTTGAGTGGTACGTCTATATGACTTCTTCTAGTGAGCCGATGTCCTTGTACTACCAGCACCCTTTTGTTGAGCTGGGTCCTATAAAAGGGCTAGCTCAGAACTCCTCATAGAAGATTTCTTGCTCCTCTCCTTGTGATTCAGGTGTTGCAGGAGGGCCCCAGTTCTGCATTTTCCTCCTCTGGTCTTTTAGTCTTCTGTCCTTGCTGGATTTTTTAAGGACTTGAAAGAGTTGTAAAACTTCTTCCTTTAAAACAATGCTGTGAACTCTACTTTGAGACAACATTTTTTTCTAGACTTCTAGCACCGATTGCTCTGCGTCAAGCGAGTCCTTCACTTCGGTGCTTTTTTTTTTTTTTCCCTGCCTTGGACTCCTTCTCACAGTACCATTCAAATTTTGGAGTCGAGCAAGAGTTTGAGGGTTTGTACCAGATTGTGTCCTTGTGATTGTCCAAATGGGGCTCTTTGTGTTTCAACTGCCCTTGAACCACCGATTGCATTGGTGTCGAGGATGTTTTTGGGAACTAAGTGAGGATTTCGGTTCGGCCACGCTGCAACACTGTGGTGTTGCAGGCATGCATTTTTTATGCTCAGGATTCTTCAGTGCCTTTCTTGGCAAATCCGCTCTTCCAAGATAAGAGACGCTCTTCTCCAAGTCTGGCTCTTTTCCCCATATTTTCCTTGTCGCTCAACTACCTCAAGTCCCAAAGGCATGGCTAAAGAGCTGTGGACAGAAATTCGACAAGGCTCAACCCCTTCGGTCTGAAAGTCCCTAGACCGGCAGAGATTACAGACTTTAGGACTATCCTTCTGTGAGAGTTTCTGGTGGAACTTCAGGTAAAACCCAAGGGCTGTATTTTCCATCTCTTCCCAAAGGCTCCGATCCCCCTTCCAGTTCCTCATAAACCGACCCATGTGGTAGAGGTCTCCCATAAAAGTTTTTTTAAAAGACTTCAGGCTTTCAGTAGTTTTGGGCTCCTCGATGACTTGGGTTGATCCTGGTGTCTTCGCTCCATGTACAGGGTTTACTTTTGGCATAATCTATTACTTTGCTGAACTGTGACCTGTTGCTTTAGATACAGCTCCCAAACCCAAAAGCGTAAAAAAAAAAACATGATAATGGCAACCACACATAGGCGCTTCAGGGATGATGTCACAAGGGGATTAAGAAAGACAATTCTGGACCCAGCCACTAAATGGTGGGATAATGAGCACATTTGAATCCAGAATAAATTCACAATGCAAAAAAATACCAATCAACTGTGTTTTGTTATCTCCAGAAAGTGCATCTGGATAGAGGTTTGCCAATTATGTAACTTCTATATTTAGAACATCCTGAGTTAGCCCTTTATCTTTTTTGTCCCTGGCTCACCTGAAAAGAATCTTTGCCTTAAGCATCAATTGCCAAGGGAGGCCATCATTATGTATGAGATCTCCATTTCTCACATTACTTGCTTAACGAACCAGAAAAACTAAGACATGCTAAGTCAAGCAAAGCTTGCTTCAACCAAGAAAAGGGGAGCAATATTAATGCATTCTGGGGCATCAAGCAGAGAACAGCAAACTCAGGATTGTTTTGGTGCCTTCCAGTTTATTGGTAGAGCTCAACAACTAACTTTAGTAGGCATAAAAAAAAAAAAAACTTACAGCAGTGAAATCTTGCTTTTAGAGCAGGTCTGTTATGAAACGCATATTAAGCGCCGCTGAGAATCACATGGACTACTATTCTTATTAAAGCAAAGTTGGTTTTAAGAAGTGGTCTTCATTTTAGTTTAGCCATCTATAGAGCGCATGGTTACACCACCGGTGTGTCCCTGCGCTAAAAACAGACACTCTGGAAGGATACGGAGGCATTATTTGCATATCACACCTAGTCACTCACATTGGCCAGCATGCTATATCTAGTGTGATGTTAAGAATAGCCATGTCTTCAGTTGTTTGCGAAATCTAGTTTCGCATGGTTCTATTCTTAGGGCCATCGGTAAAGTGTTCCATGCTTTTGCCGCGAGGTATCTGAAGGATCATGCCTCCATTCTAGCTTTAAATATTCTTGGTACGGTCACCAGTGCCCTGCCCTTGGATCTTAGGTTACGGCATGGTGTGTACTGTGTTAATAGTGGTTGTAAGTACCGTGGGCCTTTTTTTGATAGGATACTGTGACAATGGCACATTGCCTTGAACACAACCGTCTTCTCTACTGGCAGCCAGTGCAGTTCTGCTAGAGCTTTCTTTGCGGAGGCTCTTCTCGGGCGGCTTAGTACCAAGCGAGCCGCCGCGTTTTGCACTGTCTGTAATTTGGCCAGTCCTTTTTTTGTGGCACCTAGATATAGTACATTGCCGTAGTCCATTTGGGAGGTTACCACGGCATGTACTATAGTTTTCCTGACCTTAGATGGCAAGAGGTCCAGGATCTTTCTCAAAAGTTTCATGGTCCCGTAGCATTTGCCCGCTACTTTCCGAATTTGGCTATCAAATGCCAGTTCGGAGTCAAACCATACTCCAAGATTTTTTACTTCTAATTTCGGAGTAGGTAATTGGCCCAGCGTCTCAGGCCACCAAGCCGATGACCAAATAGTTGGGGCCTTGCCCACAATCATCACCTCAGTTTTATTCCCATTGAGCTTAAGGCAGTGGTTAGACATCCATGCTGCCACCTCTTCCAGACACTTGGAAAAACAGATAGCTGCCTGTTCCCCATCTTGAGACAGCATCACAATTACTGCGTGTCATCAGCGTATGACACAATGGCCACCTTATGCTCTTCCACTCGCTCAGCCAGAGGTCCCACATATAAATTAAAGAGAGTGGGGCTCAGGATCGATCCCTGTGGGACACCCTGGGGTAGGGGGATGCTCTTAGATAGGTACGACTGTTGTGCCACTTGGAAGCTCCGCGCGGATAGAAAGGATGTCATCCAGCGCAGTGCATTTCCCCTGACACCACATATCTCTGGAGGAGCAATTTATGGGAGACGGTGTCCAACGCCGCGCTGAGGTCCAGCAGGATCATTGCAACCGTCTGCCCTTCGTCCACATATTCTCATTGTTTCCGTTGCCAGGAGTAGTGCTGACTCCGTAGAGTGTGCAGCTCTAAAACCTGATCGAGAGGGGTGCAATAGATCGTTCTTATTAATATGGTCTACTAGTTGTTTATTAGTTACTTTCTCAGCGATCTTTGCCACAAACGGTAGCAGTGAAATAGGGCGTAGATTTTCTAACACTGCTTGATCTATTGCCGGTTTCTTTTTAAGTGGCTGAACTATCGCTTGTTTCCATTTAATGGGGACCTCTCCTGCCTGAAAGGAGCATGTAATGAGCTCAGAGATATATGGCATAATAAGGTCCGCTCCTTGCATTAGTATCTCCGGACGTGCGGGGTCTAGTGGGGAGCCTGATTTAATCCCTTTTGCTGTAACTGAGTTCTTCTGCCTCCTGAATTTTAAATTCGTCCAGGATCTCCCCTGCAAATGTGGTATCTTGTCTGCCTGTTAAGCTTATCCCTTGCCGCGCTTCCATTGGGAAAGTGTCATAGATTTTTGTCACTTTGTCTGCAAAAAATTCCGCCACTTTATTGCAGCTCTCTACAGAGGCGACTGCATCATTATTTGTGTTTTCACATACTTTGAGAGACTTCAGTATGGAGAACATTTCCTTGGCGGAGTTACTGGCCCTTTCAATCTTTTCCGTATAAAAGTCACATCTAGTTTTCTTAATTAATGCATGATATTTTTTTAATTCCTTTTTATAGTTCTTTGGCCTTGCTACAATAGTCTTTACGTCATGCGCGTTCGTGCTGCTTACACTCTTTTTTGGCTTTCATCAATACCTCATTAAACCATGGCGCTTATGCTTTATGTCTCTTGGAGATCCTAATGCTCCACGGTGCTGCCTCATCTAAAGCCTCAGTTAACCATGTCTCTAATTGGCTATTGGCTAAGTTTACATCTTTATCTAGTGTAAGATTATTTTTCATCAATGCCTGAGTGAATGAATTAGGATTAAATTTATTCCATTTCCTATTCGTGACTTTCTGTGCCGGTTTCTCTGCCCTCTGTCTGTGAGAGGGCACAGAAAAAGGGACTAAGTAATGGTCTGACCGGGGATTGGCCATGGTATTCCCACCTGTCTCCGCTGAATTGGAGAAGATCGGATCTAAGATGTGTCCCCCCTTGGTGTGTTGGCGTTTCTAATTTTTGCGCTAAGTTCAGTGTCATCAGGTCCTTGCATATGGATTGCGCTTCCCGGTTCTGCTTATTATCAAAGTGTATATCCATGTCACCTAGGATAAGGAAATTTTTATATCGGAGGGCTGGGTGAACTACTTTCTCCTCCAGACTCGCCGTAAATTGGGCGGTAGATTAGAAAGCCCGCTATGGTATTGTCTTCAGCAACTGACAATGTAAATAAGAACGCCTCACAATTTTCTAAATTAGCTTCCTTAATATTGCACATTTTCAAACAACCCCTGAAAGTTCAGATCGGTCATTGCATCTATGCTGGATATTGGCTTACCTCTCGTTTGATAGGCTCCCCTTCACAATGGATCACTGTATCTGGGGCCACTATACAGTACGGGCTTGGATCAGTCTCAACAACTTTAAACTCCACTGCACGCATGCCTCCACGGACCAAGAAAATATCACCTGTTCATTAAGGAAGAAACATTTCAGGTGACTAGACTACAAAGATGACACTTAGGGATTTGAAAAGCATGGTGGTAAGCTGTATACACTCAAGATGCAGCTAATACATGAACAGGAAAAAGATGCACAATTTATTTCCAGTTCCAATCTAGAACACACGCAAACTGTTGGGTTACCAACTTAAATCAGTAACCAACAGCAAATTTAGAAAAAGAGTAAGAAGGTTTCCAACAGGGACGCCCGTGAGACAGGGTTTACAAAGTGTGTAATATGGACAAAGTACATTAAAATTCCTAATTTGACCAGGGAAATTGAATACTGCCCCTAGCCAAAAGGGAAACATGGCACATATGGCCTTCAACAGGAGCAAGCGATGGATGCTTTGACGGTTCAGTGGCACTGTAAGGACAGAACATTTTTCAATCACCAAAATAGTAAAACTGCAGTAGATAAATCAGCAAGAATAATAAATCTGTATAGTAGTAGAGGGTGGCAACTGATTTTTAATCAGTGACTATTAAGAATTTGACAGACCTGCATTATTGTCTCGTACAGCAGAGGACCCAGTAACTGTTTATATAGCACAGCTCAGGCAGCCATACTGTAGGGCCTAGTGATGGCATACACTTCAGAGACTCTTTCTGTGTTGGAACCACAAGTTACATCTGGAGCACAATGTCCAGAAGTAATGAGTGAGTGCAAGAATTTAGCAACCATATCGTGGACAAGGTTGGGCGTCTTGGTGTGCAAGAGGGGTCTATGAAGTGGTTGGGGGGGGTAAACAGTGTGGTGCTATCTGATGAAGTTCACCTGAGGGAGTAAAAGGCACCTTACTTTATATAGGGTGCATTGCCTTCACCGGTCACCTTTAAATGGGTATCCCTTACACAGGTCTGGTCAATGTGCCTCATTACAATTGTTTTTTGAGGTCCAACCCTGCAGGCTAAAAGCTTTTTTTAAATTAGAGACCGCAGAATTCAGTCCTTGTTTGGATAAAAAGTAGTGCATCTCAAGGTAAGGCAAGTGCACAGATGTCGATTTGGACATCAAAAAATAAAATCCGGTTCTATTTGCACAATTTGTTAAACCACTAAACCAGAAAACTATTGCTGAATCTTAGCAGCGCTAAGTTACGTATGAGCAAAGTTGGGTAAAGGGTACATCTATAATTTGGACAAGCATAATGTCAGTCTTTCCATCTCAAGTTTACTATGTGAAACATACTCCCTCTCGGTCCATATTGGCAACATTTCATTAAGTATCTTAAAAGCACATTTTTACAAAAAGATGTGAGAAACGAGACGCCAGCTTTCACAGAGTTCAGATTTTTTGACAGTTTTTAGATTTGCATTATTCTCTATGCAATAGGAATTCGTATGAATATCGGCATGCTTTTATTTCAGTGATTTTTAACTTGATTTTGTCTATATCAGTGTTCATATACCATAATGTACTAAGATTTGTTGAGCTGCTTAGGTGGTGAATACCACAACACATTTTTATTAAACTGTTGTGGTATTTGGAAAGAGGGGGGGATAGAGCATGATCTCTAACGACTACCCAAACACAAGGAACTGACATTTACACCGTTTGGGCCACCAATATAAAATCAAAAGACACGAATATAAAGCAGGTACATTGCAAATTACAATTACATTTTTAAAGAACGGAAAGAAAAATGCGAAGCATCAACAAAAATGTGGAACAGCAGCAGCTCTATGGTACTTGCGACATTACCTTTTCTAATTGGTCTATAGGCTTCCAGGAAGTATGGTTTAAGATACACCTCAAAGAGGTTTCCAGTGATCCCTTCCACTGTATCATCAATGGGTAGTACATGAATACGCTTTCCATACTTTACATCTGGGCATGGCTGAATGCTAAAATAAAAGGAATATGTAGATGTGAAATTTAGAAATAAATAACCTCTCAAAAACAATTATTCCAAAATGCATATCGACAAAGATGTGCTGCTATTGCAGAGAGTACTAAAAGCAGCTCTTGTTTTAAGTGCATGAAACATATCTTTTTAACCACAGCCATACATCTGTCAACAACACATGCTACAAATACATTGTAATCCCCAAAATCTAAAAGGAAAATAAACAAATAAAACACGCTGCCAACCACCACCAGAGCATCTCGGCTCATTTTCCTTTCAAAATCTTAGAACAGTTTGTATACAAGTTATCTAACCAGTTACTAGCCAGCCTTCAACCAGGTTTCCCTGCGCAACTAAATGGTCCATAAATGTGCTGCAAATTTCAGCACCCCTTATTTATTTGCATACTCCTTGATCTATCCAACGAGGCCAACACTGCCTCCCATCCTACCTTACTTACCTTTCTTAATACCCTGAACATTACTGTCTTAGCTTTCAAGTGGTTCACCTCCTCTTTGCTCCAAACCCACCCAGGTCATAAAGTGTTGGTGTGCCTTACCAGTCAGTCTTGGCCCCCTCGCATTCGCTCCATCTACACCACCTCTATCACCAGCATCACCTCGTTTGGTGTCTCTTACTATCTGCCTCCAACACTCATTGTTTCCTAATTTCTAGCCCATCATTCCCTCCTACAGTTATGCATTTCTTACGGTCTCCACTAGTCAACACTGGATGGCTTTACATCCCCTCGTTTTAAACTCTAAAACAGGATCGGCATTTCTGCACCGGTCCCCTTTCCCAGCGCTGACAAATTCCTTCCCAACTCCCCGGAATGTACCTTTTGTGCCAGAATCTGGGCATACTATTCAACCCTTATAAGTGCCTTGAACCTCATTATCACCCTAACACGCTATTAAGTTCAAAACATTTGAGAAATCCATGCAGTTGCCCCATTACCCACTGTTTATGCTCCGATCAGCTAACTGGCACGCAAAAATCAATCTTCTGCTATAGACGACCATAAGGCTTACCCCAGTACACTTTCCTCATGGTGTAAAACGTCATAAACGTTGCCACTAGTATCTTACACTATCTCCCAAAACACACTCCTATCCTACGGTACCACACCAGCTCGTTCTCTGCTAAAAACAATGCCCTCTGCAAGCTACTGACACTGGCATTTAAAGACATATCACCTATTCCACGATTACCTCTCTGTAACCGTAGTCCGTCACAACACTGCCAGAAACCTAGCTTCTCCCGAACCTCTTTATGCTGCATCATTGTACTTCTGGGACCCCCTCTATTGGTTTACACCATTTTGCAGGGCATCAAACGTCAATGTGGCATCCACCTCGACTTGAGAAAAGAATGGCTCCCATCTTACCCTGCCCACATGACTAGTAAATACGCAAATGGCTGCATGTGCGTTAGACTAGATTTAATCATATTCGCTGAACGTCTGCAGGCACCGGCAACACTCGCACAGTAGCACCTCATCCTCACAGCCTGTACTCACTTTTTAGTCTAACCACCCAATTCCTATATATCTAGATCATTCGTTTGTACAGCTTTAATGACCAAAACTCTGTGGTCTTCAATAAAGAAATGATTTAGGCATTTCTTTGTGAAGGTACTTGACTGCAGTCTTTTTTATCCATGACAGTAATCTTCAACAGCACAAAATTGTTCACTTCTATAGTTAAATCTCAGAACAATTACCAGAAAGATATTGCTCCTTTTTGAAGACTTTCCTTAGTTAGAAAGGAACAAAAGTGAATACAAAATGTGTTGCTTTAACAATTTTAATCCCCAATAATGCAACAGAACTCTAGGACCTTATAGATTGAATCTTATCAACTGAATGTATACATTCCATCGCCTATGTGCATTAGCTGCTGAGAGAACTTCTTATAAACGAATGACAATTAAACAACCACAATGGTTCCAGATGAATGTTTCACACAGAACCATTCCCACTCCACCACCCACGGACAGCTCTGTCTCTACCAGCCTATGTGGACACAGTCATCTCAGTCACTCTCCACCAAAGCCTATTGCTGCTCCCACACTTAATCCATGATCTAGGTTATTTGGGATTGGTGCAATGGGATAAGCTTCATGACTTTAAGGTATTTGGGATAGGTTAGCTGCCTAAAAACTGCTACAATGCCATATAAAAAATAAAAAAAATGAAAATGAAATCTTTTTCAGTCCTAGTATAATTCCACTCCTGTACTTTCCCATAGTTTTGTTGCGCACAATGCCACAGTAATTTGCTCTACTGTGTTGAAACAAAAGATAGGTTTGTGGGTTTGGAAGCCTATTACTGTGCAATCAGGAAACAGTTGTCTGGAACAAACACTCTGTCCACTGCGTCTGACACCTACGTCCAAAACTGGTTAACTTAGGATAATGCCAAAGTAGGTGTCTTATTACAAAAGCCACCCCAGCACAATTGTATCCGTCTAGAATCTCATTCGTATAATTTGACCTTTGGTGATACTTAGTCACGGCCTCTTTCCAGGTCACACTTCCTGCTGATATGCAGTCTCGTGTCTCTACATACCCCAGCTCACACTCCTATCTAGAGAGATTATTTGAAGCATCTGCATTTTGAAGAAGAGCCATTTCTCAAATTTAGTCAGTGTTCCACTAGCTAGTGGTTTCATTGTTAAGGTGCAAAGCCCGGTCTTAGCTGGAGGTAGTTATATTGTTTGGTCTCTAGAAGGCCCTAGTCCCGCTTCAGTCTCAAATTATTAGTTTTGTACAGATCTCCCATTTGAATACATCTACTAGCAGTCCATTCCTTTAAAACATTCCCTTCAATCACAGGAGTCAAGTTGGGATTATCTATAGGGAGTGAAAATGGTGAAGTAAAAGGGAGTAATATGCATCTTAACAGCCACTTTATCCCATACCAAAGTCCCACTCATTACCGGGAAGGAGTGTAAATGTTACCCTCTAGGTTTCCTCTCCATACATTGTACTTTCCATATTAGTCTCCCTGCCACCATTTGGTTGATAACTCACCATGGTTTCTCAGTTTTCCAGTATACTGGGAAAGTAATTGGAATCCTGGAAGAATATGACGTCTGGTATACCTAATCAGCCCTTTTCCAGCACTTCATGTAACAGATTTATCCAGCCTAGGTCTCTTCCCAGCGTGGATGAAGTCATTATTGGACATCTGAAAGTATTTAAGGAGGGGGTGGGGGCAAAGATGGGCAGCGCCTGGAATAAGTAAAGAATCTTGGGGAGTCCTTCATCTTAATAGGCACGATCCTAATGAGCCAAAAGGTGCCTTCTAGATGCCAAGACTGAACAGCCTTCTTTAGGTCGCATAACAGTGTTACAACTGACGGGGATCACCTTCTCTATAGTTGGGGTTATCTGCACATCTACGTAGTGATACAGATCAAGTTAAATAACTGCATCAGTAGGAAGCTGCAGAATTTATAAAAATGCAGTGTAACCATCCAGGTCTTGGGCTAAGGGCTATGATTCATCAGGAAATATTTTCTGAAAAGTAAGATTCTCTGAGGGGTCATAGGCAAATATAGTCTGTTAGAGAAGGCATAGAATGTCTCAGAAATCAACTGATCATCTTTTATCAAGGATCCAGACTAATTTTACACATTATCGATCCTATTACAATTTTCATTTGGAGCTGGCCCGCCTTGGTCCCCCAATACAGTTGCAGTGTTTCAGCAATAATAGTTCTTTATCAGTCTGGTCTCCTCACTAATTTATACTGCATTTTCAATAATCCTATCCTGCTGTATTCATTCCAACTCGCTCAGTTGCTCTTTTAGGTACTTAATTGCTTCTGCCCTCACTTTGCTTATGTTAGAAGTATGTCTCTTAGGACTGCTTCAAGAGCATCCCCTAGCAAATCACTTCTGTATCATGCTTTGCGATATAGCTGTATCCCTGCTTCCATTTCTTTATAGAGGGCGCTATCCTTTAGGAGACTATCGTTCAGCCTCCACATTTGACATGGTCCCCCCCACTTTTTGCCTGATATTTGATGGAATTTTGACAGAAAAGTGCACTGGGTTCCTGCTACCCAGGTCCCCAGTGCACAAATGTAGGTCCCTAGTAAATGGTACAAGTACCCAGGCCATGGGCACTAAAGAGGGTCCCCAAGGGCTGCAGCATGTATTGTGCCACTCTAAGGGACCCAACACCAAACCCATGCAGACTGCCATTTCAGGCCGCTGTCTTGGTGCAGATAAAAGTGAAAACACGACCTAGCACAATCTATGTGTGCCATGCCTGCAGACACTCCATGCAGTATAGGTAAGCCACCCCTACAGCAGGCCTTAAAGCCCAAGGCAGGGTGCACTATACTACAAGTGTGGACATATCTGCATGAGCAGATGTGCTCCTGTGATGCCCAAATCAATTCTTCAATGCCACAAGTGAACAGGGAAGCCATTTTAAGTACATGTGCTGGACTCTGGTAAAAACGAGTGCCCCAGCTACATGATTGCTTCACTGAAATCTATGGTGCTTGGTATCAAACACCTCGTATTAATAAACTTACACTGATATCAGTGGTGAATTTATAATACATGAACCCGAAGGGCACATTAGAGATGCCCCCTGAAAACCTACCAGCATCTAGTGTGCTGGCTGACTAGTGTAGACCAGCCTGCCACCACAGAGAAGTGTCTGAATCCCTGCAGGTGAGAGCCTACACTCCGAGGGCAGAAACAATGCCTGCTCTGGCAGGAGGCGTCACCTCATCCAAGCAGGATGGCTCAGTAATCAGCATATAAAGGCAGGAAGCTACAAAGGCCTCTGCTGCCCTTTATCTGTGATTACAGCTTTCCCAGACACGGGAAAAGCAATCCCCATGCCCAGGGCCCATCTAGCACCAGGACAGGAAGGGAACCTTGATATTGTAATTGCATTTGTATAGCGCTTACTACCCCTGACGAGGCGTCGAAGCGCTTTTTCGGCGAGTAGCACACTACTCCGGGACCCATAGAGGATTAGTGTTGAATTAGTATAGTGAAACATGCAAGTAAATTTTAAGTGGTGTATATGTTAGTCAGTTATTTGGATTCGGAAGGATAGCAGGATAGAAGAGGAAAGAAGGTTTGTATTTATATAGCGCTTCTAACCCCTGATGGGGTGTTGAATCGCTTTTTTTGGGCGAGTAGCACGCTACTCCGGAAACCCATAAAGGATTAGTGGTGAATTAGTATGGTGAAATATGAAAGTAATTTGAGTGGTGGATATTAGTCAGTTATTTGGAGTGAGAAGGATAGCGGAGGGATAGAAGGGAAAGAAAGGTTTGCATTCATATAGCGCCTGTTACCCCTGATGGGGTGTTGAAGCGCTTTTCTGGCGAGTAGCAGGCTACTCCGGAACCCATAAAGGATTAGTGTTGGTAGGTGTGGTGCACTACCAGGTCAGTCACCACCCCCCCCCCCCCCAAGGTGGGCTACGTGATGTGCCCCCCTTTAGGCAAATTCCACCATCGAGGTAATGGCAGAATTAGGAACTCTCAAACAAGGTTATGCCCACTTACCACAGGTAGTGGTCATATAGGGGGTGTAGTGACCCCAAGGGTAAGTTGCCCAGTGGCTACCACCCTTTACTACCCTTAACACCCCTAAATATAATATTCAGGGGGGCCTCTGGCAGCAGGAAAGCAGATTCTACCAACTTAAGGACACTGAAAAACCGCGAAAAGCAAGAACTGAGGAGCAGAAACTGACCAGGCGCCAAACCTGCCGGTCTGCCTGCTATCCCGGACAATTGCACCAAAGACGACTCGTCCTGCAGCTGCTCTGCCTCTAAAAGCCTGGGAGGACTGCCAGCACTTTAGGAAGCAACCAGGATCTCCTGTGGAGTAACAAAGCTGCTCCCCGGCACCTTGCAGGCACCCAAGAAGAACCGTGAGGAATGATGGAGCTCCAAAAACCAAACACCAGAAAGCACCACTGCACCAGTGCCACCCAGCCAGAGTCTAAGTGGACCAACGGTGCCAGCGAGATCCTGAGAGCCTCCAAGTCGAACCGCTCCATGGATTTGCCCAGATTGGACTCCCAGTCGCCGCCTGCAGCCTCTTTGTGCAGGCCCCCTCTACCAGTGAGTCTCCTGCAGAGAAAACTAAACGCTTCAAAACACCACTGCACCTGAGCCCCATAGCACGAGGAGAAGGGGACCGGAGGTGTCCCTATGTTCTTGAACATCGTAAGACCTGAGCCTTCTGTTGGTTCAGCCAGACTGCCCCCGTCCCTACTTACAGCCTCTTTGTCCCAGGACCATATCCCATTGAAACCAATGGGGGAACCAGGCAGCTGAAACGCACCTCTGCACCCGGTAACCCCAGAGCCTCCCGAGGTGTCCTGTTGGTGCTGCCTTGAACCTTGCCCCATATTTACCTTAACTCCAGAAGATTGTTCCTGTCAGTCACGGATTAGTACCCGAATGCAGTAGATGTGTTTCCCTCTTAAGATAACATTACCACATTAGAGACAATACAAGTATATTCACCTGTGCTCAAGTCCTATTGTTAGTTTCTATGCTATGTTACTAATGAGGATCTTTACTCCACTGTAAAATACCTCTGATAAACTCTATGGATTTAGACTTTGCATAAAATGGTCACAGCCTGTGATGGGTTGGGCGGAGGGGTTTTTATCATACGATCTGCTTGCCATTGTAGGTGTGTTCAACCAATGTTATTGCATCTGTGGAAATGTCAATAAAAATTATACTAAAAATAAAAGTATATTTACCCGTTATGTTCAAAACTGCTATTTTAAAAAGTACTTACGCAATAAGAAAGATCTTGGTGCTAAAAAAATATATTAAAATATGTCTTTCTTCTACACTGGTAAGGATCTCCTAATTGAGTATGTGTATCATTTATTGCAACAAATATCTAACACTCCTCCCTGGTAAGCCCAAGGCCGCTCATCCACAAAAGAGCACTCTGGGAATGTTAAAGCAAGCCCTGTCCACTAGTAAGGGATACCTGGACTCTCTATAAAATATATCAAAAAGAGGTATATTGTGTAAAGAGGCAACTTCCTACAAACACAACGTGTAAACTTATACGTCCAGCAAACCATCAGCCTAATGTCTTTAGGAAGTGAGGCAGAAAGACACTATGTTCCTGGAATAGTAAAGCTTAGCCTTTAGTGGGGCCCAAGGCTTGTTCCTTGTCCTCCTAAAAACAGACCCTAGCCAGGACATCTGGGTGTGACTCACCTCTAGGCCCCCATGTTGCTGTCAGATGTTCCAGGATCCTCAGGCCTATCTGACATGGAGTGCAGCAGGTCTCCTATGTATCCTGGGCCTCTACTTCTCTTGACAGCGCTTTTAGCCAAATGTTGTTCATTATCTATCAGTTTTCAAAACATTCCAGTTTCAGTTGTAGCTCTGCGTCTTGGTCCTTCACAGTTCTCATCTCACTCTGCATGCAATGTTGGTCCTCTGGTTTCTCGAAGTCTGTTCTCTCAAGGTTTTTCACCCCGGAGTCTAGTAAGCTCATATTGCTTTTTAGTTCTTTGAAGCACAACTTAAATTCAGGTCCTATGGTGCAGACTTCAGTTCCAATGTCAATCAGAAATTGCTGTAAGATTCCTGGGCTGACAGCAATATTCTAAAGCTCACCGGACTGTTTGAGGGGGGGGGGGGAAGGATGGGGTGGCAACTTTTTCAGAGAGTCCTCATCTTTCCTGCCTTGTCTGCTAATAAGCCTATCCTTTAATGAAGGTTCAGGTTTGTCTTTGTCATTAGGGCTATTACGGCTGACATGTCAGCCTCTATTTGGCAGCCAGTTGCCTGTAACTTGTTTTTCAGTGGAGCAGTGTCAGTACTAGCTCCAGTGAGGAGCCAATCGCCTAGTCCCCACCATCACCATAAAAGTAGTAAACACTTCCCGGTTCCCCCGCCTCAAACACCAAACATCACCCACCTGGGTGCCTACATAACTCACGTGTGAAACAAAAACACAACTATTCCAGATCCCATTGTACAGGTCAACACCTAACTATGGTGGTACTTACCGTAGAAAGTCACTCCACATAAAAAAAATGTACTTTACCTAAAAATATATTTAGACTGGGGAAACAGCTCACTAGTAGCCAAAACATAGCAGCTTTTTTTGGGGTGGAGTTTTATATAGCGCAAACTAAACCCAGAGGTTTCAGAGCGCTTTACGTGAGCACCAGTTACGTTACAGACGGACACATTCATTTTTGTTAGGCTCGGGGAGATTAAGTGATTTGCCCAAAATCACAGAATGCCGAGCGTCCCTGACAAGACTCAAACCCGGTTCCCCAGCTCCGAGGTAGACCGCCCTAGCCGTTGGGCCACATTCTCTCCCCAGCTTGCACCATTTTAAAATGACTAATACATTGATAATGGGCACAATTAATTATAAGCACCATCTCATCAAGAGTAAAAGAACAGCAGTAAAATGAATGGACTGAATTTGTGTATCAGCTACATTAGAGACAAAGCCTACCAAGTCAGGCGAGATATACATATCAAAGGATATGGTGCCAAATCTCTGTCTAGAATTTAATGGGTCTGTCTGAAGAGCACCGACTGAGCACAGAAAGGCAGTAGGCCTTCTCAAACAAGACATTTGTTCCAAAATTAATGTCAATGCAAGTAAATCTACCAAAAAATAAATACATTTAGTTTCACCCCAGTAGCCAGATAACTACCAATGTTAAATTTGGCCACTATTATGCCAGCAGAAACTTCTCCTGCTCTGCTACTGGATAAGGGTATCTCAACAAGAACTTGTGGCAGAGCTACTGCCAATCTAGAGCGATGTTCTGCTGCCATTTCAAGGAAATACTACCATATAAAGCATGGAGGACAAAGTGGAGCATCCCCAACAAGAAAGAAAATATCATTTACCAATCTGTTAAGGCGGCTAGATATGGAGAACACAATATACAACCGACTTACGCCCACATTGGGGCAAAGTCTGTTAAACATATCATCACTCATTGGGTTGCCACCAAATTTTCACATTCACATTACAAAACTTTAAATTCAAATCCTAACTCACTGCCGAAACCCACCCAATTTGCAGGAATTTAAAAAAGGTCACTGCTAGAAAACTATGTATTCTTTGCCCCCCTCTTTTTAGGTCTCGCCTGAGCCAGCGCATGCGTTGCTCTGCGAGACATTTAGAAAGCGGGTTTTCAAAGTGCTACCACAGGCATTTTGGTGGCCTCAAGCTTGCGTGCAAGCATGCACGCGCGCAGCCGCCATCTGTCTTTCCTTCTGTCACGGGTCATTAAGTGGATCGCGATCGCGATGCACTTTCGCGGCGCGCGCATACAACTCCTGGTTTCCTTTTGCCGTCTCACCTTTGGGACCTTATAAGTGTTTAGCCATGCAACAGTTGCATAACTAAATACTTGTAAGGTCCCAAAAGCGAGACCTATTGGCTATGCCAATGCTGGTTTTTCTTTTTTTAAGAACAGACAATGAATCTTTTAAGATAAAAATTGCTAATGTAAAAGCCCTGTAGTCTTTGCTAAACAAGAGTCTTGATTCCCCAAAAACAAGTCTTTCTAGTTTAACACCAACTTCTTCAATGGTTTTCTACTGTGTTAACATATTGATCAGCTGCAGCACAGTTTAGAACTAAAATTAAATCACAGAACAAACAGATAATCTATAAAGGAAAAGGCCCTATGCTTTCAAAATATAGTAACCATCTAGCCTAATAGGTCACAAGAACACAAGTGCAAATGCTTGGTCCGCACTAAACATTGCCAATAGACCACGATGGACTTGGGTATTCAAAGCAACAAAATAACAGTGGACAAATACAGTACCTGATCACATCTCCCAGCCGAACTCGTAGATTATTACGGACAACCCTATTCATGCGGATCTTCTCATCTGAACAGGTATCGTCAGAAAGGACAATGCAAACTGCTTCACGCCTCTTCTTCCCTTTCAGAAGAACTGTATCCCCCCTAAACAACTGCAATTCATCCATTTTTGCCTGAACAAAAAAGAAAAAATTAAATTCAGTTCTTAGGTAAATACAGCATTTGTTTTATTCAAAAGGTCTTGTTATTGGTCACTTGCGGTCATGTTTCCAGGGATCACAGTTACTCATGGTGATTATCTTTGAACGAAGAACACGTCACTGTATCAAATTGAATGCTCAAATTAAAGACTGACTAGTTTACTTACACAAGACATGGGCTGATGCAGGCAATGTTTACGATGGGCAGAAATTTTAACAACTGTCAAAAAGCCTTAAAAACTACTTCAAGCACAAAAAAAACCCATTCATTTCCTCTATGGTATTGAGAAAGAAAGAGGGTGGACCATGCCAAACTCCTCTACATCTTAAGCCGTGGAGTATTTTGCTGGTGGCAAAACCAGCCTGTCCTAACTAAATAATGTGCTTTGCAATAGAATAACCTGACCTGGGGAGACACAGATCAGCCATTAAGTAGACATCCATTCTACAATTTCATCATTCTTACAAGCACACATGATTCAAACACAAGACGCAGCAAGTTTCCAAAGTATCTCACCACACAGCTGTCTTCTTACTCTAAGAAGAACTTATATGGCACTTTACATAACTCCTAAAAAATAAAGACTCCCCAAACAACTTACACAGCGCTGGTGAACATCAGTTACTAAGCTAATAAAGGGATGAGGGAGGTGGGTGGCTGAGAGCTGAATGGAGTTACACATATCCCTCGGAACGTCAGTCGGCCAAGATTTCTGCAATCCTGTCCAAAAAAACCAAAGCACACGGACATCGAAGAGTGACAGTTAATTAGGACACCTTCCTGCAAAAACCAGTGAGTGGCACTGCATTAAAATTCACTACAATACAACAAAATTATCCCTGGACGTGGGGACCCCAAATACAGCTGATAAGATGGTAGGGAGCACAAAACTAAATGGAACATATGAATCAAAACGAGAAGCAAATACAAAATACAGAAATAAAGATAGCAGAAGACTTAACAGCCATATAAGGTCCTGGCAAACATCAGAAGAAAATCAACTGAAAGCACAGCGGATCAGGACAAGTACTCAAAGGGATTTTACAGACTGTATAAACCACAGTTAACATCATAGTACATGAAAGTGGATCACCACCCCCCAAAAAAATCATTTGAGGATTAACAATCTAAATACAAGCAATACTACGATTTCTGAAGATGCGGCCTAAACTACAACCCCCAACCAGCAAAAAACTGCTGAAGAAAGATCCACTGCATAAAAGGATTTGAATGATCAAAACTGGGATCAAGAGTATGGCTGCCCGAGACCACGCAACAGAAAATGATAAAGAAAGAACACATCAGAGGCCAAAATAGATGCTGTATTGGTTTACTCAGACCCTGAAAAGGTGGAATACGGGACACAGCTGAACACGCAGAAAAGGCAACATTCGACCAACAAAAACAAGTGAAAGGCTTAGCTGAAGAAAAAAAAAAAAAAATGCACTTTCCATTGTATAGGGCTGATACACAAAAGAACGATCAAGAAGTCCGAGAAGTGAGCGTGCCTGCGAGTTGATAAACCAATGATATATTATCTTGAAATCTGGTTGAAAACAGAAGTAGCTCCACAAGAGTTACCTAAAATCTTCACAATCCAGAGAACGCACAGAGCCCCGCTAAGTCTCCCACATCTGGAGACCCCACAAAATCTGTGGTGGCAAAACTCTTGTACTACAAAGATAAGAGACTGTTCTGCAAACGGTACGCACAGCATGACAGTTTAAGTAGAAAACAACAACGAAGCTGAACGGCGAGGAAGCAAAGAAGCTGAAAGTACGAGCCTCTCTAATATTACAGATGTTTATCAAAAAAGGTATCCTAGAAAAAAGGGCCTACTAAAATTTTGTAACAGCTTCTAGACCAGCAGAATTAGAAAGCATGGTTATCTTTTTAAAAGTCTGTCTGTTGAAAGCCAACTGACAAAGCTCAAGTTATCATGGGTCACGGTCGTGTGAAGTTACCACATGCAGCTTAAGAATCGGATTAGATGGTTCCTTACTGTCCTGATCATCTTCATTAAGATGCACATTTTCAGGAAATAAAGCTGACAGTTTAACAACGGAGCGAGGTGTTGAAGCCTTCAACTTCAATGCAGAAGAATCTCATAAAACAATGCATTGTTCCAAAGCTGCAAGGAGAGGTGGAATCTCAAGGAGAGGTGGGATCTCCGAGTGTTGGTCACAGTATCCACTGCCATTTCTGAAGCACACATTTTGATGCTCAGAACTGAACTATCGTTTCTACTTAAACATTTACAGGAAAACAAAGCCCGTCTGTGTGTGCTTGGAATTTTTAGAAGAAGATGAAAATTTGTGAGATTTGCCTATCTCATAATACAGAACAAAGGAAAAGCAAGTGCACATAATAGTAAACGCACCAGCAGAAAACATTCATTGAAATCAGAGCTGGATGTTTGCCTTTTATTTATCTGTACCACTTACTTGTTGGGTCTGAATTTGATCTCACCTTAAGGAACTGAGGCTATTCTCCATACGGATTATACCTTTAATTCCAAGTAATTATTATCAGTTATACACATAATTGAAAGCCACTTGAGACTAATCAAGCAAAATCTGAGATCTAGACGAGTGTGCTCCACAACACAATTACTAGAGAAGCCAGCTGCACTTACCTGGGACAATGACACCACACTGTTGTCCTCATTGATTGCTTCATCAACAATTAGTCTATTAGGTCTGCTCTTCTGCTTCAGAATTGCAGTGGACAAGTCCTCGGCAGATTTGGAACTGTGAAAAGAGAGGTAAATTGAATTTGTATGAAAAAGTATTGTTTTTATGTGCAAGTTTGCATTGCCTTACAAAAATATGTGCCTAAACCGAATGATGTTCAGATCATTAGTAGCTGCATCCCCCCCCCCCGCTAAAAATCCACAGCCTAGCTCTTACTATTAACCTACGCAAAGAAATAATGTTTGGGGAGAAAACACTCACCTTTGCATTTCCAAACTATAATGAAAGGAAGGAGTCTGATATTTAAGAGGGTCAGAGGCTGCCTTTAGAGGATAATATGCTGAATAGCTTATTTCTACGGTCTCAAAGAAGGATAGGTGGGTGGGATATGCAGGAACTATTTAATGCATGTGCAGTTCAAGGAGTTAACAAAAGCTGATCTATGAATAGCACACTTGTGTGTGCTGCTCACAAAGTAGCCGTGCTGCTGTGCCAGTGTCCCCTGCCAGTTGTGGGTGGCAGTGATTGGCCTTTCACTGGAAGACCAGATAACAGTTAATCCAAGCCTCCCCATCCAACACGTGGCACAGAACTCTATGGGGAACCAAAAGATGGACAGCAAAGCATGAACGATGGCCATCCGTGTCATGGAGTCCATCTTCATAGGTCATAAATGTTGGAGAAGTTGTTGTACTTAGAGTTCCTTAGTGGGCAGTAAGAAACAGACATGCATCAAGTCACCACCAACGGTTTCAAGCCCCATGGATGAATTACTGAGCACTGGAGGGGGAAAAGAGGGCGGGGAGGAGGAACATTTGGTTGGGGAGGAGAACTGGTATTAGGTGGTTCAGTGACTGCCTTTAGAAGATAATATTCACACACCTGCTTGCATAGAAAAGTTGTATCTCATATCTTACCATTCACAGTTCAATGCCCTGCTACAACAGTGCCTTGTAAATTAACTGCAAGGCACAGCCATCTTACGAGAGTGCTTCAATGATAGGATGCACAAAATGTGTTCTCTGTGCCCACAGACAGTAACAGGGGCTCTTGGGTTTCACAAAAAGTACATCTTGTACCAGTAGAATACTTAACACAAGGAACAGATTATATCCACTCCTGTGAAGGTAGCAATGAGGAATGGCAACCAAAGGGATTTATATAGTGCACAACTTGGGGAAAAGGGATTAGACAGAAGTAAATGTTTGCAATATATTTTCAAGATGGAAACACCTATTTTTAAATGACTGGTTTCGCGCAGCACTTATGTATTATTGGTATTTAGCAATCACTTTGATAGATTTGTTTTCTACATTTCTTTCCTCGCACTTCGAACACCGTGCCATGAAGGGTTTTTGTTGGTTTTTTTTTTTTAAGTTAAATGCCATATTTAGTATTTTAGATCAGTGGTTCCCAAACTTTTGACTCCTGAGGACCCCTATTGAGTCACCACTGGAAGCCGGGGACCCCCAAGCAATTTGTATGATTTAAATTTCAAACATTAAAACAGTAATTAAAAAAAAAAATAAACACACATGTGCACACAAAACAAATACTCAAATTACTAAGGATTTTAGGGGCATATTTACAAGCCCCTATCGCCATGGGAACGTCACTTTTTGTGACGATCCCTTGGCGATAGGTGCTTCGCCTTATTTACAAGGCAGTGTTAAGCCACTTAACATGGCTTAACACTGCTTTGTAAATAAGGCCCCTTTCACGCAATGCTTAGCGTGAAAGGGATGGGCAGTGGGTGTTGCAGTGGGCTTTCCACCGCAACACCCATTGATTTTGACGCTGCCCCCTATTTACAAGGGCAGCGTAAATAGGATGCAGCGCCAAAATTAAGACCAGGGAAAACCAGGTCTTAACTTGGCTAAACAAGGAGAAATGCTTTATTTCTCCTCGTTTTGCTTTTTCCATGTGTGCTGCCTTGTGCAGGACACATGGAAAAAGCAAAGCGCGTTAGATTGTTTATGTTCAGGAAGGTGACCCTTCCTGCACATTAACAATCTTTTTAAAATGGCATTTTGTAACTTCCATGTGTGCTGCATTAAGCAGCACACATAGAAGTGACAAAACTACATTACAATATTGTTTATGTGCAGGAAGGGGGACCTTTCTGTACATAAACAATCTTCCCCTGCACGCAAACACCCTTGCACTATGGTGCAAGGGTGCCTGCGTTGCCGCTACACTGCTAAGTGTAGCGCCAGCACGGGAGAAATGCAGGGCTGCACCATATTCTTGTAAGTATGGTGCAGTCCTGCGCTTCTGAAGTGGCGGAGCGTGTCGTTAAGCCAAGGAGGCGAACGACACGCTCCCCCACTTCTGTTGTAAATATCCCCCTTAGTATTTTATATTGAAAGAATTTGCAAAAAACAAAAAAATTTAATGGGACGGTTGGTGCTGCATCTCTGTGACTAACTTTTAAATGGTTGGTTTTATTTCGCAGTACAAGGCTCCTGCTCCTGCCAGGGCCAGACTGGAAACCCAAAGCAGCCCTGGCAAATGTTTTCAGGCCAGTCCCCATACAGTGCACACCAAGTGCAGTGAGTGAGCCTGACTACTACAAAGGGGGCTTTGGGAGGCTCTCCCCAAAAATGTAGGAAACAATGGTGCAGTCTAAAACACATTTATCATTATATATTGAATTGTATTAGCTTTTAACGAATAGTAAATGAAGACCTTACTATGCACCAGGATACGACAATCTTTGTTGGGGTTCTTCAATGGTTCCCTTATTATCACCCTCCAACAGTGCCTCTCATCTCTCCATAGCCCGGTTGTCACATGTATTTCATTTGTTTTATAGCATCTCTCGTACTATTGTAGGATGTCAGAGTACTTTACATTACACACATATAGAGAGAATGAATCATACGTGTAAATCAGTGTATAGAAAATGTTACATAAGGCAAAGGGGACTACAAGGTGTAGGATTCACATGTCATTCATACTGGTAGGCGGCATTTTTAAAGAGTGCTTGGTCTGGAGAAGCACAAACGTGTGATTCAGAACATAACACAGTGGTTAGCATTGACTTTAACAATACAAATGTATTTCCACCCAAATAAACCTTTTTAGCAGCATCAGGATAATGAAAGACTGGGAAAAAATATAAGATACTAACTTGTACCATGCAGTTTGCAAGCAGCTCTTTGATGAAAGTTTATAGTTCACTGTGCTAGATTACGGTTGTCACTTATGAACTGCACAGTAACAAAAGAATCTCTGTGACAAGAACAGTAACCCACTCACCTATGCACATAAAATACTGTTTTTAGGTGTCGCGTACGCAGCGCGCAGCGCTGCTTAGGAGGGACCTCTTGGCATCGCTCAGGACTTTTGTTCAAACTCGTGCATGTTTTGCACTGTTCTCTATTGCCACTCGTGCACGTTTGGCGTTTCCCTTGCGGGAGCGAGCAGCGGCGCCATCTGTTTGCAATTATCGCGCCTTGCTGCTCGCTCCCGCAAGGTAAAAGCTGTCCATGGACTTCTTCCGGCCGCGCTCCACTTAAATTCCTTTCAGGGTGGGACGCTGCTACGTCATCCTTCTGATCGCGCTCATCTTTGACGCCGCCGGGCTGGTGTTGCTGCTTGTTTCTCGTGTTGCTTCTTCAACCCTCCTACCCTTCCCTTCACAGTGCTGCTGCCCCTTACTCCAGTCGTCGTTGCTGCCTGTACCACTACCTCCTCCCCGCATCTGCTTGCCTGTCCCGCACAATTATAGCGCAAACTTGAACCAAGGGCATTATAGCGCTTCACACGGAAATCAGCTCCCCTTACAAAACTGTTTATATGCACAGTGTAGTTAAGCGATTTGCACAGAATCACAAGATGCTGCGCCTGAGCCGAGATTGTGACCTAGTTCCCCAGTTCTAACATCCGCAGCCCTAGCCGCAACGGGTGTGATATTAGGAGATTTGTCATAAGAAGAAGCACTCCCTGAGCTGTGAATACGTAGTGCTTTCACCTGATATTGTTCGATTACATTAAATTAGGCCATTTACAGTGTTCTGCTGTTTGCTTTCCTTCTACCCCTCCTGAGTGTGCAATGCACTCTTCCTAAAGTAAATGCTTCTGAGGTAATTTCCATCCTTCCAAGTCCCGTCGCTCTTTGGAAAGCTCTCATCCCATCTTTAGTCGCAGCTGTTGCCCCTTACCTCGGTCCCAGTCAGGGGTGATGAGAGATGGTTCTTACTGGCACATACCATTCTCAGAACTTCCGGAGAAGGTTTGTAGCAGCCGCCATTGTCAAAGTCTCTATGTGTTTGTGCCCCTAGCTCACCCTCGACATTCTCACTCCACCTCAGCCTCCCCGGCGAGCTGAATCCAGGTGCCAAAAGGCAGCATGAATAAAAATACATAAACATAAATGTAATAAAACCTCGTCCTTCAAGTCCTTGATCATTTTCTTTAGCAGTTGTCAAACTTAATTTAAACTGCATTGTAACCACAATTAGGTAAAATGTTTTAACTAAATTAACTCTCCAATAGCATTCATTAGTAAGCAAAAATGCAGCAAAAACATATAGGGGCATATTTACAAGCCCCTTGCGCCACTTTGCGCCGCCGTTGCGTCACGCAAGTGACGCAGCGGCGACATAAGCTCATGCGCCGCGTTGCGCTATATTTACAACGTGACGCATCTAGGGAGATGCGTCACGTAGTAAACCCCTGCGCCACATGAAACCTGCGTCCAGGTTTCATGTGGTCGCTACGGCGCAGGGGGCGTTCCGGCGCAGGTACGCCTCGGAAAAGTGACGTAGTGAAATCTACAAGATTTCACGCAGTCACTTTTCCGGCAGCTGTGCGCCAAATCCTTACGCCTGCTTCAAGCAGGCGTAAGGATGACGCACCATGTTAGAGATAGGGAAAGTTGGGACAGTGCTGGAGTTGCGTCGCGCTTGCGACACGACTTCAGCACTGCGCCAACCGTTCCGCCGGCAGATGCGTCACGCATCTGCTTATCCTGCGCCACGATGCGCCGCATTGTAAATGCGGCGCATCGGACGTGCGCAAGGGTAAGCTTGCGTGACGCATTTTCCTGGCGCATCCCTGCTGATATGCAGGGATGCGCCAGAAACGTAAATATGCCCCGTAGTGTTCTGAATTTTACAAGTTCAAAGACCAACTCCTTCTTCGAAGTCAGTAAAGTGAGTACTATTAAATTGACTGACGATGATATTGGTTAGTCACGGTGTTTAGTAGAGGCAGAAGTGCTATTTATTTATATACTTATTATTAAAACTTACATTTATGCGGCTGTCACCAGGTAGCCCTGATTGCTAGGTCTCAATTAAGAGAGGGCTGAACAGCAGCTGCGCTGCTTTACAACAGGGCTAAAGACATTGGCAAAGCCAAGAGCTCTTGCATAGGCGAGACCTATTGGCTTTGCCAATGCCTGTTTAAAATGCATGGTACACGTTCTTTGCAGTAGGCATATCAACCCTCTGTGCTACATTAGACAACTCAAAGCTGCCACTGGACAAAACACTCATCTCACTCCAGCAGGTACATTAATCACTGGTATTATCTTGACAGGTTTACTGTTGCTCGAAAACTACTAATTATAGAAGGAACTTTGCAGTGCTTTTAAAACTGCTGCCTCCGGACCCCCTGGGAATGTGTCACGGACCCCTGGGGGTCCGCGGACCACAGTTTGGGAAACACTGTTTTAGATCAGTGTTTCCCAAACTGTGGTCCGCGGACCCCCAGGGGTCCGTGACACATTCCCAGGGGTCCGGAGGCAGCAGTTTTAAAAGCACTGCAAAGTTCCTTCTATAATTAGTAGTTTTCGAGCAACAGTAAACCTGTCAAGATAATACCAGTGATTAATGTACCTGCTGGAGTGAGATGAGTGTTTTGTCCAGTGGCAGCTTTGAGTTGTCTAATGTAGCACAGAGAGTTGATATGCCTACTGCAAAGAACGTGTACCATGCATTTAAACAGGCATTGGCAAAGCCAATAGGTCTCGCCTATGCAAGAGCTCTTGGCTTTGCCAATGTCTTTAGCCCTGTTGTAAAGCAGCGCAGCTGCTGTTCAGCCCTCTTAATTGAGACCCAGCAATCAGGGCTACCTGGTGACAGCCGCATAAATGTAAGTTTTAATAATAAGTATATAAATAAATAGCACTTCTGCCTCTACTAAACACCGTGACTAACCAATATCATCGTCAGTCAATTTAATAGTACTCACTTTACGACTTCGAAGAAGGAGTTGATCTTTGAACTTGTAAAATTCAGAACACTACGGGGCATATTACGTTCCTGGCGCATCCCTGCATATCAGCAGAGATGCGCCAGAAAATGCGTCACGCAGATTTACCCTTGCGCCACGTCCGATGCGCCGCATTTACAATGCGGCGCATCGTGGCGCAGGATAAGCAGATGCGTGACGCATCTGCCGGCGGAAGTGGCGCGAGTGCTGAAGTCGTATCGCAAGCGCGCGCAACTCCAGCACTGTCCCAACTTTCCCTATCTCTAACATGGTGCGTCAATCCTTACGCCTGCTTGAAGCAGGCGTAAGGATTTGGCGCACCAGCGTCGGAAAAGTGACTGCGTGAAATCTTGTAGATTTCACTACGTCACTTTCCGAGCGTACCTGCGCCGAACGCCCCCTGCGCGTGCGACCACATGAAACCTGACGCAGGGACTCATGTGCGCAGAGATTTACTACGTGACGCATCTCCTAGATGCGTCACGTTGTAAATATAGCGCAGCGGCGCATGATCTGCGTCGCCGCTGCGTCACTTGCGTGGCGCAACGGCGGCGCAAAGTGGCGCAAGGGCTGTAAATATGCCTATATGTTTTGCTGCATTTTGCTTACTAATGAATGCTATTGGAGAGTTAATTTAGTTAAAACATTTTACCTAATTGTGGTTACAATGCAGTTTAAATTAAGTTTGACAACTGCTAAAGAAAATGATCAAGGACTTGAAGGACGAGGTTTTATTACATTTATGTTTATGTATTTTTATTCATGCTGCCTTTGGCACCTGGATTCAGCTCGCCGGGAGGCTGAGTGGAGTGAGAATGTCGAGGGTGAGCTAGGGCACAAACACATAGAGACTTTGACAATGGCGGCTGCTACAAACCTTCTCCGGAAGTTCTGAGAATGGTATGTGCCAGTAAGAACCATCTCTCATCACCCCTGACTGGGACCGAGGTAAGGAGCAACAGCTGCGACTAAAGATGGGATGAGAGCTTTCAAAGAGCGACGGGACTTGGAAGGATGGAAATTACCTCAGAAGCATTTACTTTAGGAAGAGTGCATTGCACACTCAGGAGGGTAGAAGGAAAGCAAACAGCAGAACACTGTAAATGGCCTAATTTAATGTAATCGAACAATATCAGGTGAAAGCACTACGTATTCACAGCTCAGGAGTGCTTCTTCATGACAAATCTCCTAATATCACACCCGTTGCTGACTAGGACTGCGGATGTTAGAACTGGGGAACTAGGTCACAATCTCGGCTCAGGCGCAGCATCTGTGATTCTGTGCAAATCGCTTAACTACACTGTGCATATAAACAGTTTTGTAAGGAGAGCTGATTTCCGTGTGACGCTATAATGCCCTTGGTTCAAGTTTGCGCTATAATTGTGCGGGACAGGCAAGCAGATGCGGGAGGAGTAGTGGTACAGGCAGCAACGACGACTGAGTAAGAGGGCAGCAGCACTGTGAAGGAAGGGTAGGAGGGTTGAAGAAGCAACACGAGAAACAAGCAGCAACACCAGCCCGGCGGCGTCAAAGATGGCGCGATCAGAAGGATGACGTAGCAGCGTCCACCTGAAGAATTTAAGTGGAGCGCGGCAAGAAGTCCATGGACAGCTTTACCTGCGGGAGCGAGCAGCAAGGCGCGATAATTGCAAACAGATGGCGCGCTGCTCGCTCCCGCAGAAACGCTAAACGTACGAGTGGCAATAGAGAACAGTGCAAAACATGCACGAGTTTGAACAAAAGTCCTGAGCGATGCCAAGAGGTCCCTCCTAAGCAGCGCTTGCGCTGCGTACGCGACACTAAAAACAGTATTTTATGTGCATAGGTGAGTGGGTTACTGTTCTTGTCACAGAGATTCTTTGTTACTGTGCAGTTCATAAGTGACAACCGTAATCTAGCACAGTGAACTATAAACTTTCATCAAAGAGCTGCTTGCAAACTGCATGGTACAAGTTAGTATCTTATATTTTTCCCAGTCTTTCATTATCCTGATGCTGCTAAAGGTTTATTTGGGTGGAAATACATTGTATTGTTAAAGTCAATGCTAACCACTGTGTTATGTTCTGAATCCACGTTTGTGCTTCTCCAGACCAAGCACTCTTAAAAATGCCGCCTACCAGTATGAATGACATGTGAACCTACACCTTGTAGTCCCCTTTGCCTTATGTAACATTTTCTATACACTGATTTACACGTATGATTCATTCTCTCTATATGTGTGTAATGTAAAGTACTCTGACATCCTACAATAGTACGAGAGATGCTATAAAACAAATGAAATACATGTGACAACCAGGCTATGGAGAGATGAGAGGCACTGTTGGAGGGTGATAATAAGGGAACCATTGAAGAACCCCAACAAAGATTGTCGTATCCTGGTGCATAGTAAGGTCTTCATTTACTATTAGATTAAAAGCTAATACAATTCAATATATAATGATAAATGTGTTTTAGACTGCACCATTGTTTCCTACATTTTGGGGGAAGCCTCCCAAAGCCCCCTTTGTAGTAGTCAGGCTCACTCACTGCACTTGGTGTGCACTGTAGGGACTGGCCTGAAAACATTGCCAGGGCTGCTTTGGTTCAGTCTGGCCTGGCAGAGCAGAGCCTTGTACTGCGAAATAAAACCAACCATTTAAAAGTTAGTCACAGAGATGCAGCACCAACCGTCCCATTAAATTTTTTGTTTTTGCAAATTCTTTCAATATAAAATACTAGGGGGATATTTACAACAGAAGTGGGAGCGTGTCGTTCGCCTCCTTGGCTTAACGACGCGCTCCGCCACTTCAGAAACGCAGGACTGCACCATACTTACAGAATATGGTGCAGCCCTGCATTTCCTCCCGTGCTGGCGCTACACTTAGCAGTGTAGCGACACGCAGGCACCTGCACCATAGTGCAGAGTGTTTGCGTGCAGGAAGATTGTTTATGTACAGAAGGTCCCCCTTCCTGCACATAAACAATATTGCAATGTAGTTTGTCACTTCTATGTGTGCTGCTTAATGCAGCACACATGGAAGTTACAAAATGCCATTTTAAAAAGATTGTTAATGTGCAGGAAGGGTCACCTTCCTGAACATAAACAATCCAACGCGTTTACCTTTTTCCATGTGTCCTGCACAAGGCAGCACACATGGAAAAAAAGCGAGGAGAAATAAAGCATTTCTCCTTGTTTAGCCAAGTTAAGACCTGGTTTTCCCTGGTCTTAATTTTGGCGCTGCATCTATTTACGCTGCCCTTGTAAATAGGGGGCAGCGTCAAAATCAATGGGTGTTGCGGTGGAAAGCCCACTGCAACACCCACTGCCCATCCCTTTCACGCTAAGCATTGCGTGAAAGAGGCCTTATTTACAAAGCAGTGTTAAGCCATGTTAAGTGGCTTAACACTGCCTTGTAAATAGGTGGCACTATCGCCAGGGATCGTCACAAAGTGACGTTCCCATGGCGATAGGAGCTGTAAATATGCCCTAAAATCCTTAGTAATTGAGTATTTGTTTTGTGTGCACATGTGTGTTTATTTTTTTTTTAATTACTGTTTTAATGTTTGAAATTTAAATCATACAAATTGCTTGAGGGTCCCGGCTCCAGTGGTGACTCAATAGGAGTCCTCAGGAGTCAAAAGTTTGGGAACCACTGTTTTAGATAATTAGAAGAGAATATTGGTTGGTGGTAGTTAGAGGAGGCGATCATGTACTACATCCAAGAGGCCTTAGCAATAAAGTATCGCACCAAGTACTAGCAGCAGAATGATGCGAAGATGTACGAGTGTTAGGTCTGGATACAGGAAGACTGGCGCATTACTTTTGCAGTGTTGAAAGGCGAGACACTCATCAGAAGCTCAATCGTGTTTGCAATAAATGCTGTTAGTTTGACAATAGTTCTTCTAACAAGAGCCCTTAAACGTAATGCAGGACGCTAAAGTGGGTTTATTTTGGGAATCTGAAATGTATGAGCCAGCCAATGGCTGGGCTACGGTACAATGTATTGGATTCCAATCTGGCCCTTGAACAGGATTGTTTGCTCTGGCATTAATGATCTGTGGTCGAGTCAACTTGGGCCTGGTGCTAAAGGTCCGGGCGGTTGATAGTGATAGGATTGTTGTGTTCAAGTGTTTAACTGGCGCTCATGCATTGAAACCATGCCTAGACACCAATGTGTTAAAATGACAAACTTATTAAACAAATTGCCATACATTGAGCTGCATTACCAAGCATAATTTGCCCTTTCTTGCTGTATAGTTTAATCAATACTGCTATATAATCTGACCCCTTCTATAATTACTGTGTAATTCCTGCGGCTCCGTCTGCACCTTCCCAAAAATGTATGACCCAAATGACTTAGCATGACTGTACCTCAGTTTCATTATGGTGTCAACATTCAAACCAGTTAGTAGTAAGCTTCAAAAGAAAAATAGTAGGTTATTCGTAAAAAAGTGAATACCTGTGACTTTCATGAACCAACTTAAAGTACCAACTACTGAAGGGATCAATGATTAATTTCTTCAGACAGCTTCTCTCATTTTAAAACCAGTCAAAATCTGATGCTCCTGTTCAACTACCCCTCCATTCGTACTTCTAGCAGACATATGGTTATGTTACAACCAGCCCGTGTTCTGCTTGTTCAATATAGAGGAAAATCAACAACTGTACAAAGTAACATGTGCATGGAAGAGGAAATCATTAACATATATACAGCTCTCGATTTTATCAGTGGTGGAGTAAGACATTATAAAATGGTGGAGTAATCGGTCTAATAAATTCTCATTGTGATATGACTCCTCTGTACCAAGCAGTCATAGGAACCGAGGCAGTCAGCGTTCAGTTTAAACGGTCTGAGTAACAATTCCTATGGACAGGTCAAATATCTTCCAGGAAAACAGTTTTTGGCTCTGGAGGTAGGAGGCAATGGGTTGTTTTGCGAGAAGCAGTTGAGTGTTGACTGGAAGAGCATGAATCTTAAGTCCAAATATTAAGTACATTCTGGTGGGTCAACAATGAGGATCTACAATTCAATAGCCACCATGGGTTAAGAGTGGCTTAGATTACAGCTCGGCGACTTTAAAATCCAGTATAAAGTATGCGATGTGCCTGCTAAAATGCTAGGATGGACATTGAAATACAGAATCAGTCACAGAGAACGAGTGTTACAGAAAGGCACTGACTATCACTGGAACACAAGCTGTGGCACCTCTTTACTTGCTTAAGAATGTGTCATAATACTAAAGAAACTGTTCAAATCATTAAAGTAGACTTGCCTCATTAACACATTAAACGCAGCCAAAAAGTAGCATGCGCTCTTGCTAAATTCATGTGCAATCTGTAATATACGTATATATTTAGGCGTATGAAATCGAGCTATGGTGAGTGTTTCAACAAACGAAACTATATGTACATCTGACAGTGCAAATTCATCAGGAACTAAGCTAAACAATAAAAAAGTACAAGAATACATGCTCGGCTAGAATGTGGAAAAAACATTAACTTTTAAATTATGTTTGTGGGTGGAGGGCTGATGAAAAGGCAGTGTATTAAAAATTATTGCAGTATTATAGCGTGTGATTTGCGATAATGGCCGTCTATTTGGCTATTTACCCCGTACTACTCAAAGGCACGAGCCATTTCATAAGAGCATGAAAACAACTACACGAGGCATCAGAGTGAGAACAGCCTCTAAAACAAGCTGCGTTGTCGGGCCTATGGAAATCGAGGCCCTTCGGCAAGGGAGATGCCACAGCCTGCTTCGGTAACTCTGCAGGCGATGATGCTGGATAAACACAGTGCGCAGCAACGCCTGTCGCCAGCCTATTGAATTACAGGGGAAAAGCGCTGTGTTCATCTTGCTCCTGCTTCCGGGAGACCAGCATCAGACAGCTCGAAGTTAATATGACATTGAATCACTAATGCAAGGGCTCAAAGAAGGATTATGTTCAAAGTCCTGGCCCATCAGAAAATTAAAAAAGGAGTAATTCTGAAAACGAACGCCGTAACATCTGCGCACATTCTAGCTTTACCAGAGTTAAGGGCTGACACCTGCTATGATGCAACCACAGCTAGGAAACTGAAACCGATGGCGCCTCCTCTGCACAGGGAACAAACAAAGCAAACAGGCTGGCTGTGGTGAGTCCGAGGACTCGCCTTCAAATCACCATAAGATGCCACGTGTTTTACAACTGAACATCCTTCATTCGAAATGTAGATAGCGAACTATGGGAGACCTTTAAAAGACGCACTGTCACTCTGCTTCTGTCAAGTCCCGAAAAGCTAGCATCCGAATTTGTATTCATTCCCACTACCTATCTAGAGCCAGTGGAAACTAACTAAATATAAAAGTGTGCTACTCCAACACTCACAATTTTGGGTGAGACTATTTCTATAGCTTTCGTGTTTGTATCAGACTTAAAGTCTGTTGCGTATTCATGTGAAGGGCACCATGTAGTGCTTAGGGGGCAAACATCGGCGATAGGTTCTCATGTAGGCACTACGATATTTCTCGGAAAAGTAAACTGGTGTATAAGGAAACCGTTATTCATGATGTTACCGCCACACTAATGCACAGGACGTGCTATAAGACAATGAAAAAAAAATAAGTAAAAAAAAATTGCAGTAAGCCCGGGTCAAGAGATCGATCATGTAAGTGAACCATACATCAGGCTGTGTTTGGGAAGTCAGCAACACATTCATAAGAAGTCATCTATTCCCGTGTTTTCCCTATTCAAAAGGCAGTTTTGAGGGAACAAATTATAACTCTGCTTCTGGATAATCCGGTGTAAACTGTATGAACTAGTTTTCTGACAGACGTGAAGAGAGATGCGCTGTTCACAGTGGAGGCCTACGTGGGAACAGGGACAGGTTATGGGTGTTGGGGACTCAAACGTATTTTTTTTTTTTGGGGGGCTATTCGGAACAACTTATAATTTATTATCCAATTTCAGCTCTTTTATGGCCTCATCACAGACAGTGCAAAGGCACAATTGTCCAAATTCTAAAGGCGTTTATATTTATTATTCAGGGATAGTGAGGTATGTTTTCAATATTTTAAGACAGCCGGAGCTCACACATATTCCTGCAAATATTCTCTGTGACACCCTCCGACTTCTCATATATGAGGTGGTGGGTGGGGGGGGGGGGGATCTAAAAGACTATGTTGGATGAAAAACATTTGTCTGTAAAATGTCCGTAATAGACTCCCACACATCACCCACATTACAAGTACATCAAAGGAAAACGGTATTTAAAAACAATCTGTTTAAGAATTACAAGGTCGTCAGGGCAATACTGCAGAACAGAGTCGGATCAGGGCCCCTGAAAAGATGGGGCCCTGCGCAAGCGCTCACTTTGCCCATGCCTTAAAACGTCTCTGCGCGGGAATGTACCTTTTCAATCCACTAGTTTAGGACTTATGCCAGAGAGCTGTATATCGACCTCACATACAAGGGCGCATAGGCATTGAAATACATGTTAAAAAGCTAAGTACATTCAGCGCCAAGAGGCCGATAGCTTTTATAATCGATGTTACTGAGTCAACTCAGGGTAGCACAAAGTACCTTATAACATTTAGTTGAAACTTTGAGTATTAGTAATGTTGACCGCTGTTCTAACATTCTATTTAGATATATAATATTTCATGTTTGGATACATTTCAGCAGGCACAGGGTTGCGCTTATAACAGATCTGCTAAACAAGGATCTATTTCTTGATCTTCAGTGGGATGCACATGCCCAATATATGTGCCTACAGAGGCAGTTGTTTGAGTTAAAAGGGATATAGGGTCCAGTACGCTGCTAGCCGATGGGCCATAGCATTGTGGACTCGCGGGCAGCCTGACAAAGGAGACGGTTCCACTGCATGTAAACTCCGGTGCCTGGCCCTCTCCCCAGGTACATCTGCCAGCCCGGTGACACAAAGTGCGCAGGCGGCACACACAGGCCCTCTGCTCGTGGGCAGCACCGGGGCCTACATGACACAGCAGGACGCAGGCCCGAACGCCGGCCTCCCCCTCTTCTTGACACATGCCCGCCCCCCGCGCTGTCACACGGGCCTGGGGGCGCCACCGGACAGAAAGCAGCAACTGGAGGCCCAGAGTCCCTATGCCCAGGCGGTAGAACCCCAAGAATGCACGGCGACCCCCGGAGCAACGCTCCACGGACCCAGGCGCACCCGAGCTCCCCACGGACACTCACTCGGATCCCGAGGCCATGGCTGCGGTGCTGGTGCCGGTGCTCGCTGCGGGTTTCTGGCCGGCTCTGCCTCGCGCTTTCCGCTCTGACTGACGATCCCGGCCGAAGCTTTCACAACCGAGTCATCCGGCGGCACGAGAAGGGATCTGCGCCTGCGCAAAGCCCTGCAATCCTGAGCAATGAAACGAAACACGGGTCGCCCGGGCGAAGGGACTTCCTGCTCCTCCTGCTAAAGTGACGCCGATTGGTCAGCGAGAGGAGCACACGGAAGTGACCGGTTCACAGCTCCACCAATCAAAAGAAGTCAAAGTAAGCTTCCGAGTTCTACCAAGCGATTCTTCTTCATTAGCTGACTCTAACAATTGACGTCATACTGACACCATAGCTATTGGTTGGGGCCGTGCAATATGAGACGACTTTATGTAAATCTTCGGCACAAAAGGCACATGAGAGTGAAACGCAACCTTACATGTCTGCGTGTGATTGGCTGATTGTATTTTGCCAGTCATGCTGGATGATGCTTCGTCACTCGCGGACATTATTTACCGGTTCAGTGTGAAGGTTTAAGCCTAGTCTATGCGGGTTCCACGCTGTGTGAACCTCAGTGGTGACACCCTCTCCATGACTGTAAGAACCTGCCTCTGTATATCCGTGACTGTAAGAACCTGCCTCTGTATATGATATTGCCACTAAGCGGTAATACCTGACAGAGTCCAGGAGTTTCCCAAAAGTGTACAGGGCTCAATGTAAAACCCAAAGGCCTCTATTAGTGGTAGTGATGGAGCAAGGACTCGTAAAGGAGACTTGCTCGGAAGCAATCCTCTCGTTTAACTCGTTAACGAATTACTAACAACGTCTTGTAAATAATAACACGCAAATACAGAAAACACGCGGGTTAGAGAAGCTTGCGTATGTGTGTACTAATATAAATAACAATGAAAACGGACTAATCCAGCTCTAACTGGGAAATCATTACCGCGCATGCGTCAACTGTATCTATGCAGTATGACGGTACTAATGCTTGGAGGGAAATTCTAGCGCATGTGCAGAAGGCATTAAAATGGAGTCTTGAAGACTCACGTGCATGGCATCTGCGTAGCCGAAATGAAAACCATCTATTTTACTAATGCTAATGCGGGGAAAGAATTAATAAGTAAAGAGGGTTAGAGTAGAGAGGGGTGGTATACAGTGAAACCATTTATTTGTGAAAGTAACATTTCTTCTTTTGACTTTATTATTAGTGCGCATTTGGGCTTTCACGTTTGTCTGAATTGAGCCGACTGATTCAAGTTTGCGTATGCCTACATGAGAGCTGACCCAGAGGGATGACCAAGCTATTTGACAGCCGTCCAAGGACGAGAATGACGTGCCCTGTGAACAGTGGGTGAAGAGTTCATGCAAGAAGACTTGTATTCATAATGTTGAAATAATTGTATCCAAAAAAGTTTGGACATGTATGGGAACGGAAGGAAAGAATAAAGTTTAAGGGGATGGGTTTTGCGAACAATGGTTCAATGAAAATAAGTAATATGTAATCATGGTGTGATGATCATCCCCCCTTGCCTGACCAATCAGAATACGTATTTTTGCGATATTGAAACTTTAGTGGGTGGTACATGGAAAACAAAAGGTATAACTGAGGTAGCTTTAGTTAGTTAGTCAGAGGCGTCGATGCTGGAAGTCGAGAGCTCGGGATGCTGTGGGTGGTGCTGATGCTGAAAGGGACGCTGTGAGATGCTGATGAAGACTCCGAATGCAGAACCATCTATCTTTAATTAATTGGGTTAGACAAGAAGATCGCGGAAGAAACTCGAGGAGGAAGAGAGTGTCAGAGAGGGGTGCGACGCAGTCATCGGTATTTTAGAGAGGTTAAGTATCCTGTCCTGATTCCTGTCCTGAAGTCTTTGTCTCCTGATCTATCCCGGGGAACCCTTACCAGCCCTTTGGCCAGAGGGTTTGGTCTTCACACCATCCTTGGTAACTATAAATTCATGATATTTGTAGAGGATCTTTTCTCTCTGTCCTCTCCTTTCCAGGTAAAGTTATTGTATGTGTCTGAAATATTTTCTTAATGAAGATTTGATTTGAAATCTTACGAATGAGGGTGTTTGTACTGTAATTTGAAATGGTTCACATTCACTTGATTTAGATAAAGATTTTAAAACTTCCCGAGTCTGTGGTTATTTCCTTTAATTAAAGAATAGTTAATAAGTTATGTTAATTATCACCATCAACTAGTTGAACTAATGGTCCATTGACCAGAGGAAAGAACTTTTTGATCAGTGAAAGTTTAGTTAGGAATAAGAAATAACTAATCCTGAATAAGGGAAAATATAAACTAAACCCAGCGGTCTACTTGGATCTGTGTAAGTGTTTATGGGCCCAGGTGAGTATATGGTAGTAGAGTAGCTGTTGTTAGTATACCGCTGGATCAGTTTTCTGGTATGTATGTATGTATTTAAGCTTATATAGCGCTCAGCTACCCCCAACGGGGGTGTCCCGGCGCTTGCAGATACAGTGGAGGGTGAAGGCAAGTTAAAATTGTCGAGTCCTAGTTTGCTAAAGGAGACTGAAAAGCCAGGTCTTCAAATCCTTCCGAAAGATAGATTCCGACTTGGCTTTCCTAATATGATCAGGCATGGAGTTCCACAGGGTCGCAGTTTTAACGGAGAAGGACCGTCCTCCTATTCTAGACTTAGAAAAACGGGGGATGACAAGGCACTCATGATGATTGGATCTTAGGGTCCTGGACTGATGGTATTTGCGAACTCTCTTCTTTAGATATTGCGGACCAATATCATTAAGTGCTCTGTATGCAAGAGTAAGTGCCTTAAATTCAGTTCTTCTCTTAACAGGCAGCCAATGGAGGCTACGCAAATGAGGGGATATATGATGTCTTAGTGGGATGTTCCTAATAAGCCTGGCTGCTGCATTCTGCACAGTTTGCAGTTTCCTAAGCAGGTAAGCTGGCAACCCGATGTAGAGACTATTTGCATAGTCAAGCTGTGATGTAATCACCGCATGGACTATTGTTTTCCTACAGTCCATAGGTAGGAAGTAGAGGAATCTCCGAAGGGCCTTCAATTTCCAAAAGCAGGACGAGGAAACATGAGCTATCTGAGTTCTACATGACAGGAAGTGTCTAGTTTGAACCCTAAATTCCTTGCAGACGAGACTGGAAGAGGAGGAGGATTAAGTTCTGCGGGCCACCAGAAATCTGATAATGGAGGTGAGGGCTGGTTGAAAAATAGCACTTCCGTTTTTTCTGTGTTCAGCTTTAGGCAGTTAGCTGTCATCCAAGCTGAGATGTCCATGAGACACTGCCTAAAGTTTGAAAAACCGGCCTCAGAGCAATCTTGGAAGGAGAACACAAGCTGCGTGTCATCAGCATATGAAACAACATCTACTCCACATTGCCTTACCAAAGGGGCCAGGGGGCGAGGTAAACATTAAAAAGGGTCGGGCTAAGGGCTGAACCCTGAGGCACTCCACAGATCACAGGGCGAGACTTTGAAGTGTAAGGATGCAACCGAATTCTCTGGGAGCGGCCCTCTAGGAAGGAACAGAACCAAGCTAAAGTAGTCCCCGTCACTCCCAACTGTTGAAGCCTATCTAAAAGAATCTTATGAGACACTGTGTCAAATGCTGCTGACAGATCCAACAGCACCAGCATTGCACAGTTCCCATTATCCATTGTCTCCCGGACAGTTTCTGCTACTTCGAGTAGAGCTGTCTCCGTGCTGTAACCTGCTCTAAATCCCGACTGAGTGTCGTGAAGCAGTTTATTAGATTCAAGAAATGTGGACAGTTGTTTTTGCACTTCTTTTTCGAGAATCTTAGCAGGTACTGGCAAAAGGGAGATGGGTCTAAAGTTTTTAATATTGTAGGGTCTGCATTCTCCTTTTTGAGGATTGGTTGGACAGTAGCGATTTTCCAGCTAGATGGATAAATGCCAGTTTCCAATGAGGTGTTCCAGAGCTGGTTTAGCGCAGGGTTAAGCAGTGGAGCTAATATTTTAAAAAACCTAGCCGGGCAAGGGTCAAGGGGAGACCCGGATTTGGTTTTGTCCAACTGCTTGAGGGAGGTAGCCAAATCTAAAGGGCTAAATTCAGACCAGATATTTGTGGGGAGGGCGAGACAGAGATGTGTTGAACGGATCTGTCTCAGGAAAGGCTGCATAGATGTCATGGATCTTTTTCTCGAAAAAGATCGAGAGATCCTCACAGAGTGTGGCAGAGGGAACTATATTGCTTTTCATTGCCTCTGGTTTAAGGAAACCCTGAACAATTTTAAAAATTTCCTTAGTTGAGTTGTCTGCTGA
Organism: Calotriton arnoldi; assembly: GCA_963921515.1. Taxonomy (NCBI): domain Eukaryota; kingdom Metazoa; phylum Chordata; class Amphibia; order Caudata; family Salamandridae; genus Calotriton; species Calotriton arnoldi. The sequence continues at coordinate 1,747,329 of CAWUFW010002606.1, forward strand.
TTTTATTTGATTGGCAATATGATTCTTGATAATATTGCGTTTTAGTTTATGAAACTGTTTTATTGCCAGTAGCAGAGTTATGGTTATTATTGACTAGTTTGGTGATAAGTATAGATTATTGATTATTGATTTATGTTTTAACAAAAGAGTTAGCGTCTTTGTTTTATGTTGTCCAGAATTCCTGGGGAATGAATAGCGGGTGGTGACAGAAGCCATACTGCAGTGAGGTTACTCGTCTGTTGGAATAACACTGAGAAGCTACGCAGGGCTGGCAGTGTTAAACTAGGGACTATTTCGTATAAAAGTAGATTGCGAATGATAGCAAAAGGGGTTCGCTGGTGAAACTTTGGTCTCATTTCCCAATACGGGTGACACTGGAGGAGTAGCAGGTTCTCTGGAGCTTGAATGAAGGGTAAGCGGAAGGTTTTACTCGCAGTGTATGAAGAGTAAGCGGAAGGTTTTACTCGCAGCGGAAAGAAAATCTATCCTTTGGTTTTAGTGGAACAGGCAGAGTAGCGAATGTTTTTATGTAGTTAATAACAAAGAATTTAATGCAAAGTATTAAGAAAATAAGCGCTAGAACTGGGTATTGGGGCTTTGGAGAGACACTTGGGACGTCAAACTATGGTGCCTGTCATTGTTTTCTGTATTGTTTCAAGCTCCTGGCACTGTATGTGAACGAACCGACTGTATTACTAATATATCACACTTCATTGACAGGCTGACAACGCTACCTTTGCTCGGCCACCTCCCATTCCAACGGGAGGGATTTCGCGCTCCAGCGCTCCCACATGGGTGTTCCCCACTATTGCTCACTATGTTGGTGCCACGTTTTGGGGCTCTTTGGGGGGGATTGGGATGGCTTTGGCATGTTGGGGTTGCTAAAGTGGGTGGGGGGTGGTAGAGGGTGGGGAACTGTTGTAAGGTTTGGTTATGTGGCTATTTATTCTCTCACATTTGTATGCAGTATGACTGTGCTCTCCTATATTGTGAAGGTATTGTGCTCACGATATTGTATATGTCTGATCTCCACGCTGCTCGCTCTGTAATTACTTGTCTCACTTGGAATGTCCGGGGGCTTAACTCACGTAAAAAGTTACGCCAAGTGTTAGCATACCTAGATCGGCACGATGTCACAGTTGCTCTATTGCAAGAAACGCATCTGACCCCCAAACTGACGGCTGTGTTGGGTCCAGGTGGGCGGGCTACAGACTGGCCTCCTCCTACTCCTCTTACTCTCGAGGCGTGCTTACATTGATCAAGAGGGGTGTCCCATTCACCATGCTCAAAACACACTCTGATGACGCTGGTCGCTTCGCTTTAGTACAGGGAAAATTAGCAGGCAACTTAATCACAATTGTTAATACCTACGGTCCGAACATCGATGATCCTTCTATTTTCGAGAATATCCTCTCCACCCTGCGGGCCTGGCCTGAAGCTGTGATCCTCTGGGGGGGGGGTGATTTCAACACGCATTTGGATCCCAACAAAGACAAGTCCAGTGGTAGAGGAGGGCAGTCCCCTAAAATAGCCCGGGTCATTACTGAGGGCATGGATGAACTGGGACTACTGGATATATGGCGCCACAGGAATTGGAACAAGCGGGAGGGCACACACGTCTCTACAGCGCACAGCAGCTGGTCTCGACTCGATTACTGGCTGCTCAGCGAATCGGCGGGGGGCTGGGTGTCCCGGGTGGAGGGGCTCCCTCGCACCCTGTCCGACCATAACCCAGTGTGCATCACGCTGCACTTTCCACACACCGCCCACCATGCATTCACCTGGCGGCTCCGCACGGAAGCCTTGCTAGATCCTCTCTATGTCTTTACTATCCGCGACGCCATCACACAATATTTTTCCCATAACCAGGGCTCGGTTGATAGCGCAACTATACTTTGGGAGGCCTTTAAAGCGACTATTCGAGGCACCTGCATAAACACGGCTGCTGGCATTTTTTAACAGACCTACGGGGACAACTCGCTATACTTGAATCCAAATTACATGACCTCGAGCGTGCCTACGAGTCTTCGCCATGCGATCGGACACTGGCGTCAATCAGGGAGCTCACACTAGAATACACTGACCTAGCAGAGCGCGAGATCAAATACCTTGCGAAGCGGCATGTTGCCCGGGCGTATGGGGAGGGAGGACGACCGGGTCGCCACCTAGCAAATAAAATTAAAGATCGACTGCAGCAACACGATATCACCAAGATCACTGACGATGCCGGTTGCGACCATTACACCGCCCCGGGGATTCTAGCACAATTTCGCACGGCATATGCCGAACTATACACTTCTCGAGGGGGGGCTGATGACGACGCGTTAGACGCTTATCTTGCAGACATCGCCATTGCCTGGCTGTCGGATGGCCAACGTGAGTTTCTGAGCCGACCGATCACAGAAGAAGAGGTTCGCGCAGCGATTAAATCCCTTCCAAATAAGAAGGTCCCCGGCCCAGACGGGTTCCCGAGTTAATTTTATAAAGAATTTGCGGAGGAAGTCGTCCCCCATTTGCTGAAGATGTACGCTGAAGCGTATGACTCTGGCATATTGCCGCCTACCATTCGTGAAGCCCTCATTATTACACTGCTCAAAAAAGACAAACCGCCGCATAGATGCGATTCGTATAGACCGCTGTCACTAATCAACACAGACGCTAAGATACTGGCTAAAATCTTGGCTGTCCGGCTGCAGCCATTCATGCAAGGTCTGGTCCTGCTGGATCAATCTGGCTTTATTCCAACTAGGTCCACCTCGCATAACCTGCGCACTCTTTTCGCCACGTTCCACCTTCTTGACCCGGGACTGCCAGCGGCGGCTGTGATGTTGGATGCTGCTAAGGCCTTCGACTCCATAGAATGGAGCTATCTTTTTAATATCCTGCGCCGCATGGGCTTCCCCCCCATGTATATCCAATGGATACGGCTCCTATACACTGAACCGACGGCCTGTGTCAGAGTGGGAGGTGGCACATCCGACCCCATACGTATCACCAGAGGAACTCGGCAGGGCTGCCCCCTCTCCCCCCTCCTCTTTGCGCTGACGCTGGAGCCTCTTGCCTGCATTGTCAGGCAGCGACACCGTCCCTCTGCCCTGCGGTTTGTGCATCGCCCTGTCGGCATCTCGCTTTACGCAGACGACATGCTGCTTTTCATACATGAACCGCGCACCCACATGGCTCCAATGCTCCGAGAGTATGTCCGCTTCGGGCTATTCTCCGGCCTTCAAATTAACTGGTCCAAATCGGTGGTGGTCCCGCTGACGCAGTGCACCCTCCCGTACGATCTAGATTTCCCGCTGGAATGGGCGTCAGACCCAGTAAAATATCTCAGGGTGTGAGTACATAGAGACCCTGACACAGTTATACGCAGCAATTACGGCCCTGCTTATGCGAAGTTAGAGCGACAGGTAGACAAATGGGTGAAACTACCGCTTTCACTAGCCGACCGTATCGCTCTAATCAAAATGGTGGTGCTGCCCCAGTTTTTATATTTATTTAGCAACATACCAATCCCCCTCACACGACATTTTTTTAACACGGTGCGATCCTTGCTCCTTAAGCTTATTTGGGGTGGTAAACAGGCCCGGGTGAGTTGGGACACTCTAACACTGGATTACAAACAGGGTGGATTCAATGTGCCAGATTTTTACTTATATTACCTATGTGCCCACGCGCAATACGCACACTACTGGTTTGGCGCACATGAGTTTGTCCCACACGTTGCGGTGGAGGATGGGGACGCCCACCCTGTCCCACTGAGCTCTGTGTTGACACACTGCAGGAGGCAGACACCGCGCTCTGAGATTAACACAGTAGACGCTACAATAGGGGCCTGGCAGACTCTGGGTCGAATGGGCGACAAATTACCGCTGTACTCTCCCCTAATGCCATTAGCATGTCATTCAAACCTGTCAGTGACACACGACGCGGGGGCTGTGCGTGTACTGCGGCAAGTTGGACTAGTCAAGATGCAAGATTTGTTTCATGATGGGGTCTTTTTGTCAGATGCTGACTTAAACTTCATAACAAATAAAACACCCTTATTCATATTTCAGTTTCACAGACTCAAAAAGGCGATGCAGGCTCATTTCCACACCTTCCCTATAGAGCCTTTGACGCTGCAAACCCTACACACCCTACTTGTCAGCCCCACACAGCACAAACTTCTCACCAAACTGTATCGTTCTGCGAGGGAGGAGATAAGGACACCACACACTAGTAGCTTAGATAAATGGAACAAACACTTGGATCCGCCGCTCACACCTAAGGACTGGGAGCACTGTTGCCAACTAACAGGGGCCCTCACATCCAACGGCAATCTCCGAATAATACACTTCAAATATATTCACCAAGTGTACTATACCCCACATAAGTTGTTCAAATATGGGCTCCGAGACACAGATGCGTGTAAGAGATGTGGCACAACGGGTGCCGACTTCTGGCATCTTTCCTGGGAATGCCGCAAGGTGGCGCTGTTCTGGGAGGATGTGATTCGCACATTGTCCAAAATAACTGGCTCTGACATACAATGTTCACCACATGCGTGCTTACTAGGTCTTGTGCCCTCTCTAAAGGGGGTGACAGGTAAACTGGTAAAGATTGCTCTGCTCATGGCTAAGAGGTGTGTGGCGATGCTGTGGGAGAGCATAGCTGGACCATCGACGGCCCGATGGCTCCGAGACCTGGCGGCCTGCCGAGACAACTTAGTACTCTATGCGGAAGAACTACCCACCGTCTCTAAGCCGCATGATATCTGGGAACCCCTACTCCAATATCTCAGGTCGGCGGAACAGGCTGACCCTCCACAGAACCCGGACGATTGAATATGTGAGTGATTCATTTCTACAACTGTTATCTCATAGTTTTGTGTGAAGCGCTGTTATACTGTCTCCGATTGATTTTGCTGATTTAGCCACTTTTTGGTTTGTATACTATGCAATTTTGGCACGTCTATTGCTACCGAACTGTATTCTGCATATGTTTAATAAAACCCAATGAACAAAAAAAACACCAAAAAAAAGTATTAAGAAAATAAGTTTTCGTATTACTTTGTGAAGGGAGGGTCAGTCGCCGGAGTTGGACTGACGTCACAGAGAGCCGCGCTGGGATAGGTTGAAACAGCGGGAGTGTGTCAGAAGCAGCTTTGTAAAGGAGGGGTCAGTAGTAAGGAGCAGAACTGACATCAGAAAAGGCAGCGCTGGCATTGGTCAGATCACGAGCGTGAGCCTGATTTTGATTGGATAACCAGTTAGAAGCCGCGCTAGGATTGGTGGAAGGAGAGATTGTATGCAGGATTTTGATTTGACTACTAGTGTGAGACGTGCAGATAGAAGATTTCAAGGGTTTGCAGAATACAATTTTATATATTGTTCATCTAGGATGTATGGAGAAAAGAGAAAAATGTCATTTATAAAGAAAATTAAGAATTTCTTTAAGAAAGATAAGCCTGTGTTGACTAGAGAGGGAATACCTATTCCGCCACCAAAGACACCAGCATCTTTTATGATGAGGAAAGAGGATATCATACTTGTGTGTGGTTGGAAAATTGGATAGAACATACGAGAGGTGATGGAGTGCTAGCGTTTCTTGAAAATGGTACGTTTAATGGGAGAATTCTTCAGAATTTGAGAATGAGAATGAATGATTTGGAACCTAGACCTAGGTTAACTCAATATGAGGCTTTGGAAGAATGGGAGACTGAGTCATATGAACGCGAGAAATGCAGAGGTGGGAGATATAAAGGATTTTTTCCCAGATACTTGCAAAAATCACGCGAAGGTCAGATGAAACAGTGGAGGAGAGCTATGGTATCTGAAGGTTTATATCCAGTATTAATGGCTGAGGAACAGTCTGGAGGAAAGTGTAAAGAGAAAACGAAACACTTGAATACAACCGGATATGGTGAATCAGATGATGAGTTGTTAGAGGATATTTTAATTAAAAATCCACCACCCTATCAAGAAGCAACTAGTAAGGTTACCCCAAGCGCACCAGCGATAGGAATGCCTTTAACCCCACAAATTTTACATGATACGTCATTTAATAGGGTGCTGCAAGATAATGAGAGAGATGTTTTAAATAAAACTAGAGAAGAGTTAGTAAAGAAAATAAGTCAATTAAATTTGAATACTGAAGCTTTGACAGTACCAGTGACTATTGGTCCGGTAATCCCATTGTACGGAGATAAAAAGACTTGCCAGAAACCACAAACTGTAACAATTCCGTTAAATAGTCCTAGAAAAGAAGTAATCATTACAGATGATCAGGTCAGTGAAAGTGAATCAGTTATTTCATTAATGGATCTCCCTAATGTGGAAATCTTAACTGAAACTCCGAAAAGAGTTACGCCTATGGATTTGAGAGAGAGGAGACCTTTGGTTCCTATAGGAACTGGAGGTGCAACAGTAGTTACCCCTGAAGACAGAGAAAGATGGGCACAGGAAAGAGATAATCGGAACCCACCACCAAAGATTTTTGACATTAGTAGATTGAAAGTGGAATTAGAAGAAATGATAGTGGGAAGTGGGGTACAGAAAGATTGCTTACAATGATGAAGAATTATTATTTTTATGTAAGAGTATAACCAGAAGAGCAAGAGTATTTCATGAGAAATTAACAGAAGTTGCTTCAGAAATTGGAATAGATATAGGAAATCAAAGTTGTTGCAGAAACCATATAGAGTGAATTTTACTGACAAAGATTTAGAAAGTGTTAATGCATCTGGAAAGAGACTACAGATAAAGGAGTTAATGAATATTTTACGAAAATGGGGAGACATTGATAAATGGAGAATTAGATGGATAAGAAAGAAAGAGGAAGTTCAAGCTAGAGAAGAGTCATCTGCATTTCCAGTAAGGGAAACAGAAAAGGTTGAGAAATTGTGTCCAATGAGAGAGGTTCCAGGAGGAGGATATGTTCATGTTCCTTGGAGTAGACAAGATATTTTGTCATTTACAAATGATTTTCCACAATTGAGAGAAAAACCAGTTGAATGGTATAAACAAGTAGAAAGATTTGTGAAGGTTTCAACGGTCTTATTGAAGGATCTGGATGGTTTGTTTGACATTGTGGTACCTGCTGATTTATGGACGGAGTGTAAGATTACAATAGATTGGCCAAGTGAAGAGTATGCTAGAGACTCAAAGACAGGAGCACCCTCAGAGGAGGTGATGAAGAAATATCACCAAGTGATTACTTATTTGAAAGGGAAAATTCCTCCTAGAGAAACAGATTCGGTAAAGATAGATAGGACGACACAAGAACCAAATGAATCTGTACATGCGTATTATGAAAGGTTATTGCAGGTGTTTAAGCATTATAGTGGTTTTGAGAATATTGGTGATAAGGACATGGGACATTTTGTGTATCGATTTGTATATGGTTTGAAACCAGAGATTAGTCAGATGATACAGCAGCACATGTTGTGTTGGCAAAGCAAGACAGTGGATGAAATTTTAAAGTATGCAAAATACTGCGGAGACGACATAGAAGCAAGGCGTAGAAAACTAAAAGAGAAAATGATGTGGGCACAGGTAAAGTTGGCAGAGCAACAGGAGAATAAAACCAATACTCAGACTGATAATCAAGTGAAAGAGCAGAGTCAGAATGATCAAGTGGCGAATGGTAATAAATATAGAGGACGAATGAACAGAGAAGAAGCGAAGAAGAAGTTTCCTTGTCATGCGTGCGGAAAGCTTGGACATTGGTAGAACGAGTGTAAGAGTATTCAGAATAATAATGGGCCAAATCAAAATTTAATCCCACAGATGCAGAATGAAGTACTTATGAATCAGCAGCAGCAGGTAGTTACTCCACAATATCAGGTGCCACTAGCTCCTATGCCAAACTTTGTGAACCACCAAAAGTTCAGTACGAACACCGGATTTCAAGGAGAAAGTGGTAAGAATAATAGAACAGTTGCGCAATATTTGTTGCAGAATGATGAGGAAAATTCAGACTTTGTACAATGAAGGTGCCTGAGGGGGGAGGAAGAGGAGTGCGTGCTTGGCGCATCCTTGCCGGTAGATCAGTCAGGTCCATTTGTTGATGGGAAAGTGGAAGGTAAAGACATCACTTTTCTATTGGATACTGGTGCTACCCGGTCTACTGTGAGAACAGCAGACATCCCAAACCTACCCCTCTCAGGAGAATCTATCCAAGTTGTAGGCGTATCAAATCAACAGATTAGAACCCCAATCACGAAACCAATGGAGGTGCACATTGGAAACTTTAAAGAAATGCATCGGTTTGTAGTTTGCGATTCCAGTCCCGTAAATCTGTTGGGAAGAGATCTACTGTGCAAAATGAATTGCACGATCTATTGTACACCAGATGGTGTCGCTTTCCACACTCCTGATGAAGATGTTATATATAAAATGATGCTAGTCAAGCAAGGAACAGAAGTAGATGAAATGTTTTCATTAATGACTGAAAATGAATTACCAGAAGAGTTGAGAGCCACAGTCAATCCGGAAGTGTGGGATTTTACAGGAAAAGATATTGGGCTGATGTCAAATGTAGACCCAGTGAAAGTGACAGTGAAGGAAGGTGCAGTTTATCCAAACACACGACAATACAAGATGAGTCCAGAAGTAAAAGCAGGAATTATTCCAGAAATCGATCGAATGGTTAAACAAGGCATTTTAAAAGAAATAATGAGTAGTCCTTGTAATTCACCAATCATGGGACTTAAAAAGCCTAGTGGAAAATATAGGATAGTGCAAGATTTACGAAAAATAAATAAAATTGTAGTACCATGTTGCCCAATAGTACCAAATCCAGCAGTGATCCTTTATCAGATACCTTGGAATGCGGGCTGGTTTACAGTAATTGATTTATGCCAAGCATTCTTTTCTATTCCTTTGCACCCAGACAGCCAGTATCTTTTTGCATTTAAGTTCGAGGATCGTATTTATGCATGGTGCAGAGTTCCTCAAGGGTACACAGAGAGTCCCTCGATTTTTAATCAGATCCTGAAAAAGTGTTTAGAGTCATTAGTCATGCCTGGAAATTCGGTTCTGGTTCAGTACATTAATGACCTACTAGTGGCATCAAGAACACGAGAGAATTGTGTTATTGACACAATTGCATTACTGAACCATTTGGCTGAAGGAGGACACAAGGTGTCTCCAGAAAAATTACAGTTCTGTCAACAAGAAGTTAAATATTTAGGGCATAAAATAGAAAGAGGAGTAAGAAAAGTGACACCAGAAAGAATAAAAATAATCAAGGAGATGCAACTACCTCAGACGCAAAAGGAAATGAGAATGTTTCTGGGAGTGGTTGGGTACTGTAGGCAGTGGATTAACAGTTTTTCCATGCTAGCAAAACCATTGATACAATTGACACGGAAGAGAGATAAAGATCCAATTGATTGGAAGCCTTTGTGAAATTGCGGAATTGTTTATGCGAAGCTCCTGCTTTGGGCATGCCTGATTATTCAAAAGAATTTGCGTTGTTTTGCTGTGAGAGAGAAAATTGTGCACTTTCAGTTTTAACACAGAGACATGGACTGAGTCGACGTCCAGTGGCGTATTTTTCTGCCACATTGGATCCAGTGGCTTCAGCTTTACCTGGCTGCTTAAAAGCAGTAGCTGCTACTTGTATGTGTCTGGAGCAAAGTGAGTCAATAGTGATGGGACATTCAGTAAAAGTCTATGTTCCACACTCAGTTGAAATTCTTCTGACAAGAACAAGAACACAACATCTCACACCTAGTCGGCTGACTATGTATGAAAGAGTGATTTTGGGAGCAGAAAATGTGACAGTGATAAGATGTACGGTTATGAACCCTGCCATATTATTGCCAGACCCGTGCAATGAGGAAGTAAGAGATTAAATTGATCATGATTGTTTGGATGTGACTGAATTGTGTACCAAGCCCCGTCCTGACATAAAAGAAACACCATTAAAGGAAGCTGATCATGAGTTATTTGTGGATGGGACTTGTTTGAGGATAGAAGATGGAGGATTAAGTGCTGCATATGCTGTATATAAGATAACATGGGTAATTGAAGCATCCTGTTTACCGAGAGTCAAATCTGCACAAGTAGCCGAATTGGTGGCCTTAACAAAGGCATGCAAAATTGGGAAAAATTGGAGAATAACCATATTTACGGACAGTCAATATGGTTTCGGGGTTGTGCACAATTTTGGCCAACTCTGGATGCAGAGGGGATTTCTGACTTCTTCAGGATCTCCTATAAGAAACAGTAAAAATGTGAAAGATCTGCTGGAAGCATTACAATTGCCAAAAGAAGTAGCAGTTGTTAAATGCGCTGCACATCAGTCAGGAAATGACTATGTGGCAGCCGGCAAAAGATATGCTGACCAAATTGCTCGATATTGTGTGAAGAATACAATGGCCATAAACAGAAGAGTTGAAACGGGTGAAACCAGCTGCCAACTTATGTTTTTCCCAATTCCAGAAACATGGGATGAGATTAGACAGTTATAAGAAGAAGTTGAGGAAAAGGAAAAAGAAATTTGGATAAAAGCAGCCTGTACAAAACAGTCAGAAGATGAAGTATGGGTGTACTTAGATGGAAGACCAGTCATGCCAGATTTCTTGCTCTCTAAAATGGCAAGAGTATATCATGGAGCAACACACATAGGGAGAGATTCGATGATCAGATTATTCAGACAGAGTTGGTATAATCCGAAATTCAGGGTAGTCGCAGAGATCCTTTGCCAAAGATGCTTAACCTGTCAGCAACAAAATCCAGGCAGGAAGACAGTGGTTAGCTGGGGAAAAATTGGAAAGGCAGAAGGACCCTTCACCAGGTTGCAGTTAGATTTCATAGAGTTACCTCCTTGTAATGGACTAAAGTGGAGAAGTGTGGCTCAATGGTTAGAGCAGCAGACCCTGATGCAGAGATCTGGCCCGGGACCACGGTTCAATTCCCGCCTCGGCGGGTCTTGGGCTCAATTTCCTCGGACCTGATAATTCTCGCCTCGGTGCCTATTCTAATCATGGGTCCCACTCTGCAACTCTGGGCAATAGCTTGCTTAATCTCCACAACGGCCCCACCAGCGCTGGGATGCCTGGCTCCACCTTGGGGGTGCCCAGGAGTGGACATTTCACAGGGAAAAGCCAGGAAGGGTTCCACAGCGGTATGCGTACAGCGCCACGACGCCCCAGCTGGGGTAGCAGTGCGCTTTACAAGTACAAATTTCATTTCATTTCATGTACTAGTCATAGTGTGTCTGTTCTCAAGATGGGTGGAGGCATACCCCACCAGAAGAAATGACAGTCTTACAGTTGCCAAATTACTGTTGAGGGAGTTGATTCCTCGTTTTGGTTTTCCAGTCACTTTGGAATCAGATAGAGGTCCTCATTTTAATAATGAGATAATTCGATTAATCTGTGCTGCATTTAACATTGAACAAAAACTGCACTGTGCTTATCGTCCAGAGGCTTCTGGAATAGTTGAACAGCTAAATGGCACAATCAAGTCGAGATTAGGGAAAGTGTGTGCATCCACAATACTGAAATGGCCAGATGCATTACCTCTTGTATTGATGGGTCTCAGAAGTATTCCAGACAGAAAGACAGGAATGAGTCCTCATGAGGTTCTCATGGGAAGGGCAATGAGGCAAGCATTTATTCCTGGAAACAAATTAATGAGTATAACTGATGATCTGGTATTGGACTATTGCAAAGGATTGGCTGAAATGGTGCGTTCTGTCTCCCACCAGGTTGGAGAAGACGCAGTTGAAAGACAGCCAGACCAAGCACATGATTTGAATCCTGGAGATTGGGTGTTAGTGAAGAAACACACAAGGAAGTCGTGTCTAGCACCACAGTGGGATAAACCATGTCAAATTATACTAGTCACTACCACAGCGGTGAAGTGTGCAGGTTTGACCAATTGGATTCCTGCTAGTCATACCAGAAGAGTACAGAGCCCATCAGAACAACAAGAGCAACCACTGACTGAGCAGGCTGAAACGTCAGAAGTTGAAAGCTGTGAAATTGAAGAGTCTAGTGTGATAGATTCTGAAAGACAACTGAATGACGAACAGCCAAGTACAAGTCAGGAAGATTGGTTACCAATAATTGAAATACCTGATGATGCTGTCGAAACAAGAAGAATAACAAAACTGAAAAGGCAGGAAAGTAGACAGGGAAGGACAGGGAAAGAAGAACACACTCAGGTCGAAATAAACAAAGACAATCAGGGACCTGAGGAGGGAGAGTCAGAATTAGAAGAACAAGTTCAGGCAGAAGAATGACAATCTGAAATAAGACCTGAACAGGATCAGGTAGATCTAGAAGAACAAGTTCAGGCAGAAGAAGAACAAATTATAATAAGACCTGGACAGGTGCAAGTAGAGGAAGGTCCAAGCACAGAAAATAGAGAACAAGGACAGATTGTGCCTAGATTAAGTGAAAATAAAAGGATTCTAGAAGGAGATAGAGAAGGTGAAAGTGCAGTTCAGGTCAAAAGAGTTAGAAAAGGAGACAATTGGCCAGTAGGAGTGAAGAAATTAAAATATTATTTGAGAAAATCAGAAAAGAAACCAGAACAAGGAAATGAAGTCACAAGTCAAACACAATCTAAGCAAACTTTAGTGAAACTCACTCGAAGAAGCCCAAGACTGAGAAATTTAAACAGAAAATACAAGGCCCCTGAGTGGACTTACGTTATACTCGAAGAATTTGAAAACTTAGGCTTAAGTGAGGAAACAGAAAGGGTTCATGTTGCACAGATTGATGAAAGCAAATTGAGACCTCCTTAAAATAAAAAAGAAGAAAAGAAAAATTTAGCAGAAAGAAAAAAAAGAGAGAAGAAATTTTCTCAGATTAAAATGGCAGAAGTTGAAGTCACCGAAAGACCAAAACGAGGTTTAAAAAGAAAATGTTTTAGATTTTGTTTTTGTAGTTTATTATTGGTAGTATTAGTATGGTTATTCTTAACTGTAGGAGTACCTTTATTAATGGAAACAAGTGACAAAAATAATACCATTACTAATGAAAAGGTAGATAGAATAAAGGGAACTAAAATAGAAATAGGGGTAGAAGATGAGGCAAATTATCATAATGAGTCGGATTATAATATGTCTTCAAATGTGTTTGCTAAATTGTTATTTCAGTATGTTAATACAATGGAAATTAAAAATTGCTATGTTTGTATGAAGTTACCTTCATCAGTATCAGAAGGGGTGACATATCACCATATACCTCTAACATATGGTGTGTCATGTAGTATTTTATCAAGTTTATTTTATGCTACAGGGAGACTTCAGTATTTTTATTCAAATCTAGATGTAGTATTTTCAGAATTGCCTATTAGAAAATGAATCCAGTAGCTAGTAGTAAGAATGCACAATTTATGGGTGAATTCTTTTTAACAATGAGTTCAATAGATATAGCTCAAGCACACGAAAATAATTTAACTTGTACCTGATGGGTAAGAAGAAAAGGAGTTTTTGAATTTAGTAGAAGAAAGGAGACAGGATTTAATAAAGAAAGCTGCTGAACAGAAAACCCATGTACCTCCATGGGCTGGGAAAGAGGGAATCTATGCAAATGGCAAAGCTCATGCTGTGATGTCCCTGGATTTTGTGAAAAAGGGAAAATTCTGCCTCCATAGATTAAAGACAGATTATAATAATAATTACATTGGTTCCAGTGAGTGTGAACACAACTTACTAATTTTAGGAGGGTGGGGACTAAAAGGGGGAACTGATCCTGTATTTCCAGGAGTTTATTATGTCTGCGGGAACAATGCCTATTATAGGTTACTTGCAAGATGGTACGGGAGCTGTTATTTTGGAATAGTTTTCCCGAAAATATATCACGTGGACAGAATCAATGGAAAATCTAATGAACTAACACGAAGAAGAAGAGCTAGTTTTTCTGAAATAGTAGGAGATATATTTAGTGCATTGATACCCTCAGTTGGAGTCATTCTAAATTCGCAGAAAATTTGTAAATTATCGACCATAGTTGATCGTCTTTCTACAGACACTGCAGGAGGATTCTTGATGATTAACACAGAGATGGTTGCAATCAGGTCTATGGTTTTACAGAACCGTCTTGCTCTTGACATTTTATTAGCAAAAGAAGGTGGAGTCTGTGGTATGTTGAAAATTCAACATTGCTGCACTTATATCCCGGACAAGAGTAGAGAAATTAAAGGATATATTGAAAACATTACAAGAATGCATAAAGACTTGACCCAACTGGAGGTTGACAGTGTGTGGGGAAAACTAACAAAGAGCATAACATCAATAGGGAAATGGTTTACTAATTTTGGGAAAAGTTTTCTAGGTCAAATAATGTTACCATTAGTTGTGATAATAACAATAGTAATGATATTAATGATTACATATAAATGTTGCAAAAATAGAGGGAAAGGAAGAATACATCTAGAAAGAGAAGGAAAAGGAAAGAAACGAAAAAGAGAATATGAGGAGATACAACTAGAAGAAATGAAAGGAAAGATATATAAGAAGATGAAAGATTTATAAGGAAAAGAAGTAACAAATGGAAGAATGAGAAAAGAAATAGAAGATTGAGATGTGCTAAAGTTGGCATCTGGGATGGGATGGGTAATTTTGTGATGGCTTAAAATGCCATCAGAGAGGGGATTGATGGAGCAAGGACTCGTAAAGGAGACTTGCTCGGAAGCAATCCTCTCGTTTAACTCGCTAACGAATTACTAACAACATCTTGTAAATAATAACACGCAAATACAGAAAACACGCGGGTTAGAGAAGCTTGCGTATGTGTGTACTAATATAAATAACAATGAAAACTGACTAATCCAGCTCTAACTGGGAAATCTTTACCGCGCATGCGTCAACTGCATCTACGCAGTATGACGGTACTAATGCTTGGAGGGAATTTCTAGCGCATGTGCAGAAGGCATTAAAATGGAGTCTTGAAGACTCATGTGCATGGCATCTGCTTAGCCGAAATGAAAACCAGCTATTTTACTAATGCTAATGCGGGGAAAGAATTATTAAGTAAAGAGGGTTAGAGTAGAGATGGGTGGTATACAGTGAAACCATTTATTTGTGAAAGTAACATTTCTTCTTTTGACTTTATTATTATTGCGCATTTGGGCCTTTCACGCTTGTCTGAATTGAGCCGACTGATTCAAGTTTGCGCATGCCTACATGAGAGCTGACCCAGAGGGATGACCAAGCTATTTGACAGCCGTCCAAGGACGAGAATGACGTGCCCTGTGAACAGTGGGTGAAGAGTTCATGCAAGAAGACTTGTATTCATAGGGGCATATTTACGTTCCCTGGCGCATCCCTGCATATCAGCAGGGATGCGCCAGGGAAAATGCGTCACGCAAGTTTACCCTTGCGCCACGTCCGATGCGCCGCATTTACAATGCGGCGCATCGTGGCGCAAGGATAAGCAGATGCGTGACGCATCTGCAGGCGGAAGGTTGGCGCAGTGCTGAAGTTGTGTCGCAAGCGCGACGCAACTCCAGCACTGTTCCAACCTTCCCTATCCCTAACATGGTTCGTCAATCCTTACCCCTGCTTGAAGCAGGCGTAAGGATTTGACGAAGCAGGCGTAAGGATTTGACGCACCAGCGTCGGAAAAGTGACTGCGTGAAATCTTGTCGATTTCACTACGTCACTTTTCAGAGGCGTACCTGCGCCGGAACGCCCCCCCCTGCGCCGGTACGCCCATATGAAACCTGACGCAGGTTTCATGTGGCGCAGGGGTTTACTACGTGACGCATCTCCCTAGATGCGTCACGTTGTAAATATAGCGCAACGCAGCGCATGGTTTGCGTCGCCGCTGCGTCACATGCGTGACGCAACGGCGGCGCAAAAGTGGCGCAAGGGGCTTGTAAATATGCCCCTTAATGTTTAAATAATTGTATCTAATAAAGTTTGGACATGTATGGGAACGGAAGTAAAGAATAAAGTTTAAGGGGATGGGTTTTGCGAACAATGGTTCAATGAAAATAAGTAATATGTAAGCATGGTGTGATGATCATCCCCCCTTGCCTGACCAATCAGAATACGTATTTTTGTGATATTGAAACTTTACTGGGTGGTACATGGAAAGCAAAAGGTATAACTGAGGTAGTTTTAGTTAGTTAGTCAGAGGCGTCGATGCTGGAAGTCGAGAGCTCGGGATGCTGTGGGTGCTGTGGGTGGTGCTGATGCTGAAAGGGACGCTGTGAGATGCTGATGAAGACTCCGAATGCAGAACCATCTATCTTTAATTAATTGGGTTAGACAAGAAGATAGTGGAAGAAACTCGAGGAGGAAGAGAGTGTCAGAGAGGGGTGCGACGCAGTCGTCGGTATTTTAGAGAGGTTAAGTATCCTGTCCTGATTCCTGTCCTGAAGTCTTTGTCTCCTGATCTATCCCGGGGGACCCTTACCAGCCCTTTGGCCAGAGGGTTTGGTCTTCACACCATCCTTGGTAACTATAAATTCATGATATTTGTAGATGATCTTTTCTCTCTGTCCTCTCCTTTCCAGGCAAAGTTATTGTATGTGTCTGAAATATTTTCTTAATGAAGATTTGATTTGAAATCTTATGAATGAGGGTGTTTGTACTGTAATTTGAAATGGTTCACATTCAATTAATTTAGATAAAGATTTTAAAACTTCCTGAGTCTGTGGTTATTTCCTTTAATTAAAGAATAGTTAATAAGTTATGTTAATTATCACCATCAACTAGTTCAACTAATGGTCCATTGACCAGAGGAAAGAACTTTTTGATCAGTGAAAGGTTAGTTAGGAATAAGAAATAACTAATCCTGAATAAGGGAAAATATAAACTAAACCCAGCGGTCTACTTGGATCTGTGTAAGTGTTTATGGGCCCAGGTGAGTATATGGTAGTAGAGTATCTGTTGTTAGTATACCGCTGGATCAGTAGTGTGGGTGAGCAGCCTTAGGCCTAACACATTCAGTCCTGCCGAGTACCATGCATCAGGCGTTAGACTAACTCATTTCAGTGGGGTAATCCGCATTACCACACTGAAATGCATTGTCACGCATATCTGTGTAGTGTCGCAGCCGTCATCCTAAAATACCAATGCAGCACATCACCCATGGCGTGCACTGCGCACGCTGTGCTGCCGCAGCAGGCTTTGGCTCACACTGTGAGCTAAGTCAGTGCTGGCAGGCTCACACAGTGTCATGGATAAACTTCATCTGATCAGATTCCTCACAGCGCTTGTTAGACTTGGCATCTTTTGGCATGTTTCCCCTGAGTTTTTGCTTTCTGACCTCCCGGTTTTGACTCTGTTTTTGCTGGCGTAGTGTTTCTGCGCACTTTTCTCACTGCTGATCAGTGGTAAAGTGCAAGTGCTCCTGTGGTAAATTGTGTTATGGATTGGTGTTTCCATGATTGGATATTTGATTTACTTGTTAGTCCCTAGTAAAGTGCACTGAGTGTGCCAGGACCTGTGAATCAAATGCTACGAGAGGGCCTGCAGCACTGATTGTGCCACCCACGTGAGTAGCCCTGAAAAGGAAACTCAGACCCGCCATTGCGGAGTCTGCACGCAGTTTGTAACTGCCATGTCGACTTGGCCAGTGCACACACTTGCCAGTCCCTCACCTTCCCTTTTCTTACATGTCAGCCACTCCTAAGGTAGGCCCAAGGTACCCCTGTGGGCCGGGTGCAGTGTATGTGAAAGGTAGGACATGCCCTGGTTTGTGTGGCATGTCCTGATAGTGAATTACGGCCAATTTCGTTTTTCTCTATTGCATGGCTACCTGTTCCCCATAGGACAGAATGGGGAGTTTGTTTATAACATCTTATAAACATAACTGGCCCGGGTAGGAAAATAAAGTTCAGTATGCCTGAACTCAGAATCTACAGATGCATCTGTTAGTGAAGGTGATTTTTACATTCTATGTCAGTCTACGGAGGCTCAGATTATGCTTCTCTTTACTTTACTGGCAAAACAGCAGCCAATGAAAACTTTAAATTAGCATAACCCGGAAGGACAACCCCCTCCATAGTATGCACCAATCACATAACACATCATGCTATATAATGTTCGTGACGTAAAACATCTTCCTCTTTCTTTGCTGCTGCAGCAGCGAGTTAAGTGATTTGCCCTTTTATTCTATTTGCATTTGTGGATTTAATGACTGTAATTTAATGAGAGGGCGCGCGCTATGTATTTAAGGCTTGCCTTTCTGTGCGCGCATACTGTTTGATTACCGATAGCGCTCCGGCGCTCTGTGGCCCATTAGTGTGTGGAGCGGGAGCGAGGCAGACGCGCTATGCGCGCTTGAGGAAGCAGGCAGTCCTCTTTTTGTGGCCACACGCTTGCGCATGCGCTCGCAGCTGAATCGGCTTTTCATTGCAGATCGTCTTCCCACGCATACACGGACAATTCCTGCATCGATCCTCAGCCTCCAGAACGCCCGACGAGGCGCATAAACGAATTCAAGGCTCTGCCTGAGGGGAATATTGAAGGATGGCTCCCTCCACAAAATAAATAATTAATACTTGGCAAAGTTTGCAGTTAAGTCAGTGCTAGGGTGAGTGCATATTCTGATTCACTTTAGGGACAGTGTAGTTCAGGGAATTTCTTGCAAACCAGTATATACTCTGCCAGCAGTAACACTCTTGGGCTATTCCCCCCCTGAAGTTCCTCCACACCTCCTGTACCACGATGGCGTACTACGCCGAGGAGGGTGACTAGTGGGCTGAACGTGAAGATTATGCAGGGTATGAAGAAGTGCCTTACGAGCACCAGTTGGAGGAACAATTAGTGGAAGCCCTGGATACCCACGTCCAGGGTTCTGTGACCAGGGTGCTGATCCAGGCTCTACAGCCATTTGCCGAGCCCCTGAAACACTATGGTAAACGCAACTTTAAGGCGTCTTTGGGCGAACCATCTCGGCACTCCTCGGTGGAAGGCCTTTCTCAGGTGGCGTCCTCTGTCCTTGACCACGGTTATGGTGGGTCCCTCCCGACGGGACATTCTTCCCTATTGATGACAGGGGGAGACGGACGAGTCTTCTCCGGCTGCCCCGGATACCTCTGACTCAGACAAGGACATGGTGGAGCCAAAGAAGGCGACCAAAAAGAAATGCAAGACCCACAACGTCAGCGCAGCTCCACCTACCAGAAACCTGCTTTTTGACCCCAGAAATATTGTACACCCCCGTTCTACTGAATGGGTGCCATGTGTGGAGGTTGCTCATTATGTGCAAGAGAACCTTCGTCAAGGATTTGACCGTGAAGTGCGCACCACCTTGAGGTCCGAATGTCCAAGACCAGCCTTACTAGGCAAAGTGGCTGACACACCGGAATTAGACCCTAATATTGCCACATTTCTTAAAAAGTTCTCGAAAGACCCGAAGAAGGGTTTGGACAGAGCCTGGTGAGGATTCCAGGATAAATTGTTAGATATCTCTGGCCCACTTACAAAAATTCTGGATGCAGCGTTGCAAGCCAAAGACTCTAATTCCCCGTTAGATGTCACTGAGATATTAGAATGGGCGCAGAGGGCGCTTTGTTTTTTGGGTAATGCCAATTGCGCAATCTCGACGGAGCAGAGGCATTCTTTCTTAATGAGGATTGACCCACAGCTCGCAGATATGGCCACGTCGAAAGCAGGAACTCTTGCGAATGGCCTGTTGTTCGGGGATAAGTTTGTTAAGGAATTGGGCAAGTATGTTGCAACATTCTCTGCATTGGACAAGGCCCAAAGCAATATCAAGAAGGTATTCCACACCCGCCTTTTTACCAGGGCCGGTCGCTTTAGGGGTCGAGCTGCCGGCCGTGGATTTAATCAGACCTCCAGAGGCTTTGACCAGAGAGGACGTGGGGGAGCCCAGCGATCCAATTGCTACCCCACCAGAAATCGTGGTGGATACCGAGGCCAGAATAGCGACAGAGATGCTTCCTATTCAGGTAAATCTAATTCAGTGGGAAGATGTCAAGGTGGGGGGTCGGATTGCTTGGTTTGTTCACAAGTGGAGAACCCTGACTTGCGATCCTTGGATACTGCAGACAGTGCAAGGTTTTCAGATAGACTTTTACGCCACACCTCGACAAACACACAGACCACAACCACTACATTTTTCCCATGTAGAGAGGTCTTTTATAGACAGCGAAGTGGCATCTCTGATACAAAAAGGAGCAATTGTAAAGACTACACCTCACACTCACGGTCTTACCAGCACGGTGTTTCTATTCCCGAAGAAAGATCAGGGCTTCCGACTGGTGCTAAACCTCAAAGAGTTCAACTCTTGGGTAGTGTATCGCCACTTCAAGATGGAGGGCATACACTTACTCCGAGATTTACTATTGGAAGGAGATTGGATGGTGCGACTCGATCTAAAAGACGCTTACTTAGCAGTTCCTATTTTCCCCCCACACAGGAGATTCCTTCAGTTCCAATGGGGAAACACATGGTACGAGTTCTCCGCTCTTCCATTCGGGCTCTCGTCCGCCCCTTGGTGTTTCACCAAGCTCCTCAAACCGGTGGTTCCGTTTTTGAGAGAGCGAGGGGTCAGGCTCATCATCTACTTAGACGATATCCTGATAATGGCACAGAGCGTCACTACAGTTCTTCATCATCTAGCGTTGACGACACAACTCCTACAGGAGTTGGGGTTTGTCATCAATTTAGACAAATCCACAATGACTCCAGCACAATCAATGGAGTTTTTGGGGTTCCAGGTGAACTCGGTGACGGCACAGCTACTGCTCCCTCTAAAGAAACGGATTGCCATCAAGAAGGAGTTGAGAGCGCTGTCCTCTCAGACCATATCCTTACGAACGTTGGCCAGGTTGGTGGGCCTGTTAGCCTCGTCCATTCAAGCTATTTTCCCGGGTCCCCTTCACTACAGGGCACTCCAGAGGTTGAAAATTCTACATCTACGCAAGGGTCTGAGTTACACAGAACAGATTTTGTTAAATCAGGAGGCCAGGACAGAAATGTCATGGTGGGTGGAGCACATGGATGCATGGAATGGCAAGGCCATTTTTGCGTCAATCCCAGAAGTTGTGATCGAATCGGATGCCAGCAGGTGGGGCTGGGGAGCCCGGTGTGGCGCCGTGGAGACGGGGGGCAGATGGTCCCCGGAAGAGCTGAAACTCCACATAAATTGTCTAGAGCTTTTGGCAGGCTCGTTTGCGATCAGGACACTGTCTCCACAGAAAGCGAGTTGTTGTATACTCCTGAGAATGGACAATGTCTCAGCAGTACGATATATCAATCGTCTAGAGGGCACGAGATGAGTTTTAAAGTTTTAAAGCATAATGACAACTCTTATATTTCTGGGTTTTTCAGTACAACGGTAACACTGTCAGGTAACCCGCTTGATACTATAAATGTACAATCTCAATTATCAGCGCTGCCTAACGCGATTGTAAATTGTTGTATAAAATGTACGATGCTGCACCCAAGGCCTCCCATGGATGCATTTCAATTCGACTGTACTGAAAAGCCTGATGAAAAACATATATATGCTTGATTATACATGATGCTAACTGTTTAAAATTAAATAAAGTATGTTTTAAAAAAATAGAGGGCACGAGATCCCGGTTATTAGTGGAAATAGCCAAGGATTTCTGGCTCTATTGCCTACTACACCACATTTCGGTCACAGCGGAGCACATTCCGGGCAGCTCCAATGTGGTAGCGGATTGGAACTCTCGCTTCCTTCGAGATTCCAGCGACTGGCGTCTCCACCCCAAGATTTTCCAACAGCTGAACGACAAGTGGGGCCCTTGTACGATAGATCTCTTCGCGTCCAGGCTCAATACACAACTGCCTCAGTTTTACAGTTGGCGGCCGGACCCTCTGGCGAACAACTCGGACGCATTTCTTCAATCGTGGACGACGGGTATGCTGTATGCATTTCCTCCGTTCGTCATGATTCAGAGAACGTTGGCGCAGATCCGCAGGCAGAGAGCAGAGGTAATGTTGATAACCCCGTGTTGGAGAGCACAAGCGTGGTTTCCAGCAGCGCTGGCCCTGTCTTGTGCATCCCCAGTACGTCTGCTGTCGTTTCCAGAGATTTTGACGGACCCTCTGGGTCAGCCTCATCCGCTTGTACTTCAGGGACAATTGTCACTCATGGCGTGGAGACTTTCCGGAGACGCTGGCAAATGCCGGGAGTTTCTGAGAACACACTGTTTTTCTTGTCCCAATCCTGGGCCCCAGCTACACATAAACGATATGAGTCAGCTTGGCGTAAGTGGGTTAGTTGGTGTGCTACACGACAAGGGGATCCCGTGGGATCCGGAATCCATACGATAGTTAATTTCCTGTCAGAGATGGCAAGTACAAGTTTAGCCTATAGGCCGGTTAACAATTTTAGATCGGCGATCTCAGCTGGCCACCCTCACGTGGATGGTAAACCAGTGGGGGAACATCCCTTGGTCTGTAAGGTGGTGAGAGGTATCAGGTTGGTAAATCCTCCCAAACCACGATATTCACAATTGTGGGATGTGAATGTGGTACTACGTTTTCTCAGAAATTGGCCAGCTAACGAGGGTCTCTCACGTAAGCAGTTATCAGCAAAATTGACACTTTTGTTATGTTTAATTTCATGTAGACGAGTGTCTGATGTGCGCGCTTTGGACTTAGCAGGTAGAGTTTTCACTCCTTCGGGGGTGTCGTTTACTATTTCGAAACAAACTAAAACCAATTCTAAATGTATCTTTTATCCTGCGTTTCCACATCACAGTAAATTGTGTGTTGTTCAATGTTTGAAATGTTATTAAGATTGCACACGGGAATTTAGAAATGATGTGGCAGGACAATTGTTGATTTCTTTACAGAGACCTTTTTGCCCAGTCACTGCCGCAACTCTAGCCAGGTGGGTCACTTGGTTGTTGAATTTGGCAGGTATTGATACATCGGCCTTTGGCGCTCATTCTGTAAGAGGGGCTATGGCTTCTAAAGCTTTGGCTATAGGTTCTCGTTTAGAGGATATCATGACTGCGGCGGATTGGTCTTCTGATTCTACTTTCAAGACGTTTTATCATAAACCAATTGTAGATGTTGCAACTAACGTGGTGGGACAACTTTAAACTAGCATAATCTGAGCCTCCGTGGACTGACATAGAATAAAAAAAATTCTAGCTAACGCGACATGAATTTTCAATTCTATTAAGGACACGGAGGCGAGGATTATCCCACCCTCGAATCTGTATTTTACAATATGAGATTGGACTTTGTTCATATTGATGATTATGTTGATATGATATTATGTATTTTATTAGTGGGTTTCTTCCCGCCCATTTTATTGTTGGACATACATTCTGTGAATGGTATATTACGAAGTATATTCTCTTTTCAGGAGAACAGAGTAAGCCGGCTTAAGGAGTCAATGGTAATTCTTGTCGGGATCGGCAGAAGAAGTTCCTGTGGTTGAAGTTCGGATTCAAGTCGATGAAGGAATCGGCAGAGTTCAGCGTTCGACGGTCAAGTTTAAGGACTGTGTTGAAAGGTTTTTTTGCAAAGAAAGAGGAAGATGTTTTACGTCACAAACATTATATAGCATGATGTGTTATGTGATTGGTGCATACTCTGGAGGGGGTTGTCCTCCTGGGTTATACTAATTTAAAGTTTTCATTGGCTGCTGTTTTGCCAGTAAAGTAAAGAGAAGCATAATCCTCGCCTCCGTGTCCTTAATAGAATTGAAAATTCTTGACGCGCTAGCTAGAAATCTTTTTATTCTGTGTTTGAAAATACCACTTTTAGAAAGTAGGTATTTTCTTGCTCAGTCATCCCGTGTGCCTCTGCTGGAATGTGGATTGCCTGTCTGGGTTTTGGATGACAGAAGGCTGGGGAGCAGGAGTGGCTCCAGATAGTCTAGGTGGGTCAGGAAAGGGCTGAATAGACCTGGGCTGCAATTGGGCAAGGGGGAGGAGATTTCCTTGCACCTCAAAGGGCCTGGTCTGCCTCTGACCATGCCGTCTCCACCTCCTGCCAGGAAGTCACACCAGAGAAGGCAGAACTGGTTCTGGCTGGGCACAGACACTCTCTGCCTAAGAGATCAAAGGATTTTGGGATATAAATACTGGGGCCCAGACCCCTGAACTTTAGAACTCTTTTGGACCAAGAAGACTGCCAAGAAGAAGAAGAGCTGGAGAAGCTGTGAGGAGGAACTACCACTTTGCTGTGTGCTTTGCTTTGTTGGCCTGCAGTGGCTGCTTCTGTCTTGGGCAGTGAAAGGACTGGACTGAACTTTCTGCAATCTACTTTTGTGAGTTTCTCCAAGGACTTGAGGTAGAGCTTGCCCCCTGTTCAAGAAGTCTCAGGAACAACAAAGACTTCAAGCTCTTCTGCCCTCAGCACTGGGGACTGTGTGTTTTGTGCTGCAACAGAAGAAAAGCAACCAGACGACGTCTACGACGCCACTGCCAACTCCGTGTCCTGAAGGCACCGCAGAGGGCAACGCCGCACCGCGACCCTGGTCTCACCGACGACGATGCCACCGAGCTGCTGCTCGCACAGCGACCTGTGGGCACCGCACTCCGCACCGCCTCGCTTCACTACGACGCCTTGGTATCCCCGACGACGCCGCTCCATGCCGAGGGCACCGCTCGTAAAGTTATTTGACGCACCGCTCTCATCCCACACCGCAGCCTTGGCCTACCGACGCCGGCGCCATCAACTCCAGTTCGTCAGCCGACGACAGCGCTTCAGCCACGACGACGCCGCTGCTTGCACCGTGACCTGCCAGCACTGCGACAAGCACCGCATTCATCTTGCACCGCGACCCTGGTCTCACCGCCGCCGCCACCGAGCCGCTGCTCGCACCGCGACCTGAGGGCACCGCTTGCCGCACCGCAGCACCCAACGCCTGCCGACGCCAGCGCCCCTGACTCCAACAGAGAGGAGATCGATCCTCAACACGTGTGACTTCGAGGGCCCCGACGACTCCTGCACCGACCTCCGGAACCGACGACTGCGGACGCCGTGCTTTCGGAAGCTCAACGAGAGGTCGCCGATGCCCGGCATTTCTAAAAGGTACTGTTTGCGGGTCTTCCCGACACCGTAGCTGGCCCACGACACCGCGGTCAGCCAGAACTGTTTGGATTTGTTTGCTCACGACGCCGTGATAGCCCCGGACGGAGCAATTGCCATCAAGGAACTGTTTTTCAAGCATATTTTGATAACCAAAGATTTTTAAGTACTGTATTGTAGATTTTTATTGTTTTTGGTCTTGACTTAAGTATATTAAAATATTGGATATTTTTCTAAACTGGTGTGGTGTCTTTTTGTAGTGCTTACACTGTATTACTGTTGGTTATGTGCAAATGCTTTACACACTGCCTCTAAGATAAGCCTGACTGCTCGTGCCAAGCTACCAAGGGGGTGAGCAGGGGTTATTTTAGGAGTGTAACTCCCTTATCCTGACTAGAGTGGTGGTTGCTGCCTGGCTTTGGCACATGCCCTAGCCTACCAAAAATCCCATTTCTAACAGTGCAGTTGACTGGCAGCCTGCATGCAGCCTGACGTCATGAACCAGTGATCCGAAGTAGTTAATGACCAGTCAGGGGCCCCATGAGACTAGAGTGACCAACCGTCTGTAAATTTCACGGACTGTCCGTAATTTGGACCTCACGTCCGTTGTCCGTGAGGATCCCTTTTACGGACGCCTTTTGTCCGTAATTTTGGGCCTTGCAGGGAACAGAGCTGTTCCCCTGTAAGAGAACTCCCCTCCCTGATGGGGCCGCCTCACACTCATCCTCGGAGCACAAGAGCAGCCCCTCCCCGCCCATTGTCATTCTTTATGCAGGCTGATTGCCACATACAGAATGACAATGGGCCAGTTTGTGGATTGGTGAGGTGAGGAGATTGGGTGACACGAACAGATCGGTTTTAATGCTTGGGAGGCAGAGCACGTGCAGCATGTTTTTTTACCATAGTTCTGGAATAAGGGGCCAGGGTACATCACGGAAGCAGGAATCAGAGGGCTGGGATAAAAGCAGAGTTTGTTTTTAACATCCATACAGGTTACTCTCTTTCTAATAATGGTATTCTCTTCTGTGACGTCATCACAGCACTCACAAGGGCACTTACTCGTAATAGAGGATCCCATACGTCATAAAGAATCAAGAAATATACTTTAGAAACTAGAGACATAAATGCATGGAACTATATAATACAAAACTAACCCAGTTTCTGTAGAAGGTACTGAGCCCTCTAAAACAGAGACAATTAATTATAGTAACCCTTCTGATAGGAAACACTACTATCCTGGTGTTACACATGACCTGCATGCTTTAAAAAAAAGTCTTATTAGAAGACATGAGAATTATGGCAAGTTTGAAAATGGGAAGAAGGCGCATGGCTGCACTTCCTGCTATCTGATGGTTTCTTGTCACATTTATAATGATGGATCTCGGTACTGTCAATGATTGTAAGTGCCTTAATTAAAGCAGGCATTGTTCACAGTCCTTAAGGTAGGGGTGCAATCATTAAAATGGTATAATAAAACAAGCACTATCAAGTGAAAGTGCTCCTTCTAAGATTGGCACGTTTGTGTAGTTCAACAGTTGGATGGATGAGTGCATGGACAATTAACGAGTGCATCTTTGAATGAGTCATGAATGAATAACTGAGTGAATGGCAGGGGCGTAAGGCAGGCCCCTGCAGCCTCTGCGGTGCAGGGAGGATCGGACCCCAAACCTCTGATGGGTAGGGTGACCAACCATCCGTAAATTTCACGTACCGTCTGTAATTTGGACCTCATGTCCGTTGTCCGTGTGGATCCCTTTTACGGACGCCTTTTGTCCGTAATTTTGGGCCTTGCAAGTCTATCTGAGCAGATCTTCCTGACCACCTCTCACACCAAACATGCCTGCTCAGGACCATGAGTTGTAAGCAAAATATCAGACTGGACAACCCAGTGCAGTAAACATATAAATAGATTACTATCATATGAAATACCACAAAAAGACCTGCACAGTTGCTCAAAGATGCACGCATACCGAAAAACGATTGTCTCAACCTAATATAAAACTTATTTGACTTGTACTTAAGTGGTTGTCTATTTACTTACTTTTCTACTATTGCGCATCTTCCTCTGATGTGTCTGTAAAACATACCTTTTGTCCAGAAGTTTTGTCCTGAATTTTGACCTTCTGTCCTGAATTTTTGTCCTGAATTTTGACCCTCTGTCCTGAATTTTTACACTTACCACCCTGAATTTGCACCAATGCCAGTTGGTCACACTGACATCCTGCAGTGCTGCCTGAGAGCAGGAAGTTTTGAGGAAGGGCCTGCGCTCCACCCTAGCTGGTTTGCGGCCAGCATCATATTAACAGAAAGAAACCTGTTTGCAAGAGTTTCTCTTGCGTGAAGGGAAACGTCATAACTCTGACAGTATCCATCTGGAAAAGTTGATATCTGTTCAGAGAGCTCTTACGGAGGTGGAGTCCTAACAGCGTGGGCGGAAAGATGTACTCAGGCTCCGCTAAAGGGTGAACTGGCACAGCTATGTGCAGTAGGTCTGTGATTTTAAAATGACATAAGGGTTTCTGTTTGCTACAGAGTATGCGCTGTTCTCTTAGTTTATTAACTCGTGCAAGTAAGTGTTAACTATCTGATCTCGCAGTAGTAGGAGGCGGCACACCGGACCCCGGGGCCCTTCACTTAATACTGGTGTGACATTTTTGAAATAATTCTTGAAATAATAGTCAGCCTGCCTGACTGTGACCGCAATGTGTGTCTCACAGGCTCTCCTGAGGCTTCACCAGCAATCATGGTATGATATCACACACGTGCAGACTGCGGCGGCTGGAGTCAGCTGATTAATTCATTTATGGCATAGGCCTTAGGCAGCTTTATAGTCCGGGCCCAGGCCCCACGTAAGACAGAGAGAGTGGCATGGAGTTTAGTGATACTCATCGCCTGGTTTATTATTTGAGCTCTCTCCAAACAGCCACAATGCTATCAGTTCACAGACAGGTACTCTCATCAGCGTGCTTCGTGACTGTCACTCGAGACAGACTACTTTTGCACTTACCTGTGTGTGTCGGGTCTGGATCCGAAGGCAGGGTGTTGGATTCAGGGATCTTTCAACACTTGCTGTTCTGCAGGCTTCAAACAGCAATACAGGGCAGACAGAATACCCAACTTCAGACCATGCTGCTTCTGTGCTGTTTACATGTTTTCACTTCTTGCCCATGGACAGAAAACACATTTCAGTCTTTGCCAGAAGTGTCATCTGGTGTATTTACACTTGGTGTGTAACTTATCTCTTGCTGGATCACCCAGACACACTGTGTGACACTAGAGATATTTATGCCAGGACATCAGGGCAGGCTCTGGTGATGCTCAGGCCCACCACACATCTGAATGCCTCATGTGCACCCATCAATACCCCATCTACATTGGTGGGGCATGTTGCAGTAAACATCTGTGTTCTCTACTAAACTGTTGTATTGTCAGTGGCACTTATTGCACAGCTTGACTCCAGTGGTTCTACAGTCTAAACGCAGGTCCTCGCTCTTTTTGGTGTTAATTCTTGGTGGAGCCATGTGACCTGCTTTCTAGATGTCCATAGCTGCCAAGGTTTTAGATTGCTGTGTGTAACATTTTCATAATTTCATTTCAATTACGAGTCAGCCGCATGCAGGCTTTTGCAGCAGTTTTAAGATCTTCTTAGAATTTCTTGTTGCTCAAAAGGGTCTAATTTCTGATATTTATGTTTCCCTCGTCTTTATTGCCTGAATTTTGCTCTAAAGAATGTGTCACTCATAGTCCTTGAAATGTCACTCATAATTACACTGAAATTATGAAAATGTCACACATAGCAATCTGGAACCTTGGCAGCTCTGGACATTTATTGCACAACAGTGATCAATAATGGACACACAACTCAAGAAGGAGATCCAGGCCAATTTTAGATAAATTATAGTTTTTATTCTATTTTAAGACCAAGATATCCCAAATAAGGTAAGTATGTTTGTAGTTAAAAAAAACTTTGCACTTTGAAAAATCTACACATATTTTCAGAACAGTTCAATGTTATACTATGGGGAAAACAGTTTTGCTGTTAATCAGGTAAGTACGCAACTTACAGTTCCAGTCTTCAGAACCAAAGGTCAGCAGGGGGCGAGGAGTAGGTAAGTACCAACACTGCACCACCAGCAGCACAGGGGCGGCCGGGAGCAGAGGTCAAAATCGGAGTTCGGCCCAATGCGTTTCAATGGAGACTGGGAATCCTTGGAGCCACGCTGCTTGCAGGTAAGTGGAACGGTTGCAGGGGGCCAAGCTTTGGGTATTAGGACCAGCACAGGGGTGGGGGGTGACAGCGCAGCACCAAACCTACACCACCAGCGGTACAGGGGCGGCAGGGTGCAAACACAGCGTTGGGCGCCCAAAACAGTCCTGTGGAGTTTCTTCTTTTTGGAAACAGGCTGCAGGCGTCAAACCTGAGGGTCCAGGCAGAACACCAGTGACAGCACAGGTAAGTTGAAGTGTTGGGGTCACAGGGCAACACTGGTCGAGCTCACCAAAGCCCGGGGGCTGCAGGTGCAAGGGTGCCTTTAGATGTCGGAAATCTTCTTACTGGGCCGGTCGCGGTAGGGGGACCCTTCAGATTCACTCTGCAGGTGCCATCGTGGGGGTAAGGAGGGGTCGGCCAAAGCTTCATTGGGCAGTTGGGCCACTCAGACTCTGGCCGTGGGCCTCAGGTGCAGAGTGGACATGAGTTGCTGATCCGCCTGGATCCAGAGTCTTTGTTGTTGGTTTCTTCTGGACTGGTCCGCTGTCCACAGGAGATTGGAGTCTTTGTAGAAAGCAGCAGTCCTCCCAGGGGTTTCAGAGGTTGCTGGCTGCAAGACAGGTTTCAGGTTCGTCGAAGCTGGAGACAGGCCAGTAGGACTGGGGCCAAAGCAGTTGTCGTCATCTTTCTTCATAGGTCGTCGCAGATTTACTTTCTAGGTCTGGGGAAGCCACGTAAATACAAAATTTAGGAGGCGTTTTAGGGGAGTGCTAGGTAGGGCCAATGGGCACCTTACCTGTGATGACTACACCCTCTATGATGCCACCCTCCTGTGGGAAGGGACATAGACCTAGCCCTGATTGGAGGGGTCTCCCCATCTTCAAGAAGGCGGGGACTGAAAGTTGTGCTTCCCCTCGCCTCCCCCACCTTAGGGGTTGGGTTGGCAGAGGTGGGCCCATCTCTTCTTTTGAGTTTTTCCTGCCACTTTTCCCGCCCAAAATGGGGGTGTAACCCAGGGCTACCATCTGCTGCTAGCAGCAGAGGCTGGGGGTCACATTACAAAGGCGGAAGGCCTTTGAAGCTTCCCTCTTCGAGCACTGGCCCATCCTGTGGAAGGAAGTGTGATACCTCTGCCCAGGATATTCATTGTTTCTGGTCCCAGAGAGCAGGGGCTCTCTACCCAGGGGTCCAGAAACATGCCTGGTGGTGGCTGGCTGCCTAAAACCGGCCAGAGACCATACCAGGGTTGGTAGGTTTTCAAGGGGCACCTCTGAAGTGCCCTGTGGGTACATGGTACAATAAATCCCACACTGGCATCAGTGTGGATTTATTGAAAGGAGTAGTTTGGTATCAAAGACTCCTGTGATCAGTGAAGCCCTCATGGGGCTGTAGAAGTAGAGTTGTCGAGTTTACAGCCCATGTACTCTTTATGGCTTCTCTGGCACTTACAATATAAAGGAATGGCCCCCAGTATTGTAGGGGCCTATCTGCTCCTGCAGATATACCCTCACCTGTGGTATAGTGCACCGTGCCTTAGGGCTGTGAGGCCTGCTAGAGGGATGACTTACCTATGCTTTAAGGCAGTGCTGGCTGACATGCGAGCCAGGCAGGGCGCCATGTCAACTTTGTCGTTTTCTCCCTCACAGGGGCATGCAAGCCCTGGACCCTGTGGGGGGGGGGAGGGGAGTCCCTGGGGATCCTCTTCAGCTCCCAGGCCACAGGTACTCAGGGTACCATTTACTAGGGACTTAAGCAGGTACAAGTACCAATTGGGGATTTGTTTTTAGGGAAGAAGTACTGGCACAGGGGCCTGGTTGGCAGGAACCCCGTGCACTACAATTGAAACAACACCAAACACTAGGCAAAAAGTGGGGGCTAACCATGCAAAAAGAGGCACTTTCTCACAGTGACAAAACATCCTCACAACAACTACTCAATAACTAGGGGCTAGATGACTCAATATCACAGGGACACAACTTTAACAGTTCTGTTTTTTGAGTTAAGACATCAGTGCATTCTGAGAGTTGTTCTCTTGGTTTGTTTTGAGCCAATTAGACCTACAAACCTGATAATAATACCTGCTTAAAATGGAAATATAGAAGTACAGGTACTCACTCCTAAGCCTACCTGTTTGCTTCTGAGAAGTGCTGGTACTCTTCCTATTAAATGTAGTGCAGCAGTGCTGAGAAGTGCAGGTATTCTCCCTTTCAAAATAAAGAAGTGCAGGTACTCTATACCAGAGAGTATGCTACAGCGTTTTGGGCCAACCCTCTTACCATTCATCCTCCGATGGACATTTATTTTCCGACTGAGAGGTGATGGGAGTTAACATTACATCAATCAATTACAATTAACAGTGTAGCCCATTTGGCTACACAATAAGAACCAGAAAACACTAACTATGGTTAAGAAGTTTATTGTATACTCACTAAAAGTACGCTCTCAAAGAATTATAAATTCAAAAAAGGGGGCGGGGGCAGGAGGGGAGAGGTCCCCACTTGTGATGTAATACCAGCGTTAGGGCCAGAGAAGTCTGTGCCCTAATCCTGGGGGGGAGAGGGGAAAGGCCTTTCTTAGGACTAGAACCCTCACTCACCCAAGGGTTACGTGCTTCATCATAGGGTTCCCTCCTCACACCAGGGCCGCAAGGTCCCTGGTGTGGGCTACAACTCTTCTGGGCTAGAAGAGGAGCTGAGGTGTTTTATAGGGAAGGCACCGAAGATGGGGTTAGTGAGTGTTAGAACTGGGGGTCTCTAGTTGGCTGAGGTAGGTACCTTAGTCCAAATAGGGACCCTTGCTTCTAAGTCAGGGAAAGGAAGGACACCTTCTCAGATAGCCCCTGCTCACCCCCTCGGTAGCTTGGCATGAGCAGCCAGGCTTATCTCCAAGGCAAATGTGTAAAGTATTTGCAACCACGCTCTCAGTAACCCAGTGATAACACCACAAATGGACTCCACACAAGTTTCATAAAAACAATTATATGTTTATATTAAAAAAAAAGATAT
Source organism: Calotriton arnoldi (assembly GCA_963921515.1). Lineage (NCBI taxonomy): Eukaryota > Metazoa > Chordata > Amphibia > Caudata > Salamandridae > Calotriton > Calotriton arnoldi. The sequence continues at coordinate 1,779,489 of CAWUFW010002606.1, forward strand.
ACGATGAGACCACGCGATAAAAATCCAACATATGCGTAGTTGTAATATTTCACCTTGCTGGTTTTTAGGCCAGCACGTACTGGTAGGTTCTTGCAGTATTAATGAGAAATTTTCAATGATCTAATGCAGTCCTAATGTAATGCTATGCAGTTTGTAATGCAAGAATCAGGCAGTTCGTAATGCATCAATCAGGCAGTTCGTAATGCAAAAATAATGCACTTCGTAATGCAACAATCAGGCAGTTCGTAATGCAAAAATCAGGCAGTTCGTAATGCAAAAATAATGCACCTCGTAATGCAACAATCAGGCAGTTCGTAATGCAAAAATAATGCACTTCGTAATGCAACAATCAGGCAGTTCGTAATGCAAAAATAAGGCACTTCGTAATGCAACAATCAGGCAGTTCGTAATGCAAAAATAAGGCACTTCGTAATGCAACAATCAGACAGTTCGTAATGCCAAAAATAATACACTTCGGCACCGATCGCGGTGCTCTGCACGTTCTCTATGCCACTCTTACTGACTCGCGGTCAGCTACTGCCAAAATATGCCCCCAACACTGTTACGATGGAAAACCAAGTGCAACTCCACACTCCGGCCCCGGTACTGCCACTCCTCGGCAAGTACGGGCCGCGATACAGACTTGAGCGGAGGCTCGCGCTGCAAAGATGGGAAAGGCCGAGAGCGTTTCTCTCGGAGCCCGCACCCCGCCCCAGGCGGCGACACACGCACGCTCGCTGAGCGTTACCTTGGGGATGCGATCTCACTCTCCTCTCCTCTCCTCGCGGCTTGGGCCTCCGGTGCGACTTCGTTGATCTTGGGCAGTGGAACTCGGACCCCCGATGGTGATGGTTCGGGGTCTCTCCTTGGTAAAGGCAGGCTCGGGCCGGCGGCGGTGAATTCCCCCAGCTCCTCTGGGGATGCCGGTCCAGACCGATGGCAATGACGATCGCAGCACTTCTGGTCACGCTGTCGATCGACGCAGAGAACAAGACTGCTCCGGGACACACAGTCACGGGACGATTTCTCACAAAGGTCTCAGGCTGCCACAGGACACACACACACACAGCATCGCTGAGACTCACTTGAGCTCCTGGTGTACACGATCACAGGGCAATCCTCGCGAAGGTCTCAGGCTGCACGAAGCACACACACACAGCGTTGCTGAAACTCACTTGGACTCCGGGTGCACACGATCACAGGGCAATCCTCAGGAAGGTCTCAGGCTGCACGAAGCACATGCACACAGCGTCGCTGAGACTCACTTGGACTCCGGGTGCACACGATCACAGGGCAATCCTCACGAAGGTCTCAGGCTGCACGAAGCACACGCACACAGCGTCGCTGAGACTCACTTGGACTCCGGGTGCACACGATCACAGGGCAATCCTCACGAAGGTCTCAGGCTGCACGAAGCACACGCACACAGCGTCGCTGAGACTCACTTGGACTCCGGGTGCACACGATCACAGGGCAATCCTCACGAAGGTCTCAGGCTGCAGGAAGCACACGCACACAGCGTCGCTGAGTCTCACTTGGACTCCGGGTGCACACGATCACAGGGCAGTTCTAACGACGGTCTCAGGCTGCAAAAAGCACACACACAGGGCGTCGCTGAGACACACTTGGAAACTTTTATGTTCCTGAGTTTCCACAACAGGGAGCCAGCTCTCCTCGGGCCCTTGGGGACAAGTTACTTCAGGACACAGCACACAGCAAAGTCCTTTCAAGCAGGGGGACACAGCACACAGCAAAGTCCCTTAGCCTCTCCTTGGATAAATCAGCAAACTGCAGGCCAGCCCCAGAACACACAGCAAGGGTCAGTCCTTTCCTTCAGTCTCTTCAGCTGTTTCTTCCTTGGCAGAGGTTACCCTTGACCACAAAGTAGTTTCAATCCTTTTCAGTCTTGATCAGTCCAAAGTCCAGGGGTTTCAGCTCTCATAGTTATACCCCTAAATGTCTTTGAAGTCTTTGTGTTCAAGGGGGCACTGACCCCTGTCCAAACCAGTTCTGGGTGTCTCCCTGCCAGTGACACCTTCTTCCTTTGATAGTGGGGGTCTGGGTCCTCAATCACTCAGCAGGAGATGGAGCCATTGTTTTATGGCAGCAGCCCAGACCTCTTCACCTCCAGGGGCTACTCCTCCCCCCTACACTCCAGATGCAGGTCAGCCGTGGCTGTCTCACCTACTCCTCCCCTGGGTCAAGACATTCCCCAGATCCTATCACATTCAAATCCAGACAGTCAATACACAACCAGGCAGAGACACACAGAATTGTTAGAACACAAAAAACCAGCCACTTCTAAAAGTGTGGTTTCTAAACACGCAATTCAAAAACCACCTTCACAAAAAGATGTGTTATTAAATTGTTAGTTCAGGCACACTAAACTTCACCTCTCCATCTTAAGCCTATGGGAAGATAGGCTGGAAACATATTACACAGCCTCCCCCATTCTGTCCTATGGGCAAGATGGCCTTGCAACAGTGAAAAACGAAATGGAGAGTATTTCACTGTCAGGACATGGTACACACCTTAGTACATGTCCTACCTTTCACATACACTGCACCCTGCCCAGGGGGGTACCTTGGGCCTACCATAGGGGTGTCTGATGTGCATAAAAAGGGAAGGGTAAGGCCTGGCAAGTGGGTGCACTTGTCAGGACAACAAGGCAGTTAGCAAACTGCGCGCAGGCACTGCAGTGGCAGGCCTGAGATCTCTCTTTAAGGCTACTGGTGTGGGTGGCACAATTAGTGCTGCAGGCCCACTCGTAGCATTTGCATTACCAGCCCTGGCACACATAGTGCACTTTACTAGGGGCTTTACTAGTAAGGCAAACATACAAATTATGGACAACCAATTACCATAACACTTTATACAGGGAGCACTTGCACTTTGATACTGATCAGTAGTGGCAAAGTGCCCAAAGCATCTAAGTTGGCAACACCATGTCAGAAAAAAGGTCTAGGGGGAAGGCAAAAAGTTTAGGGAACTTTAGCCAAAAAGGGCCAAGTCCAACAGTGAGGGGCAGAGTGCAGAAAGCAATTAAAACTGGCTCTAGGTGACCAAATGTCTTTATTATGCGGTCTCCCAGGACAGGATTAAAAAGGGAGAGGACTAGGGGTTATCAAAAATATACCCCCAATTTAGGTCAACATGTTTCTGCCTATCAGCAACCCCAGCCGGGGTCCAGAGGCATTCTTCAGGACCAAAAAGGGTTAGTCACTCTTCAATCAGGTTATTGAAATAACATTAAAAAGTATATATGTGCCTCTGAACCCCGGCTGGGGTCGCTGATAGGGTGAGTAAGGGTTTTCGTTCTAAGAAAGGTCTCTCCCCTCTCTCCCCTATGATTAAGGCACACACTTCTCTGGCCCTAACGTTGGTATTACATCACAAGTGAGGACCTCTCCCCTCCTGGTTTTCCCCCACCCCATTTTTTGAATTTATGATTCTTTGAGAGCGTAATTTTAGTGAGTATACATTTAGATAGGGAGTAGTACGGTCTCTCTTCTCTGGGCCTCTTCCTTTGATTCGTTGTGTGTATCAATAAGAAGGTTTATTACAAGTTAGCCATCAAGTTGAGGTACACAAATCTCAGCACAATGCTATAAAGGTACAGAATAACAATTGTGAAATCCAACCTCCTAAAGAAGTGTAGGTGTACCAGTATTAAACAAACAAGATGTTCAGTCACAGCAATACAAAATATCAGCATTAAGATCTGGTGCTCAAATAAGAGTTTCTGCTCCTCTCTTCTATACATGAGGAAAATCTAGAATCATCTAAGTAAAAGTCCAAGCCAAGAGGATGGTTTTGAAATCTAAAGGATCTCAAAAATCAGGGAACTGCAGAAAAATAGGGAAATAAGGAAATGTTTGAGAAGTAAAGGAACAGTGTCAGCATGGCAGAAGCTTGGTCAAGAGTCTTCTTGGGTCAGGGGAATTCGAGTATTTAGCCTAAGCCATGCTCAGCAAGAGTCAGAGGTAATAAGTTTAGAGATCTAAACCAAAGTCCAAAGGAAAATGCAGTAACCTTAGACAGTGTGAACATCAGTTATTTCCATCAGGATTTCAAAAGCAACATCCCTCTGTTTGTATCATCATGGGTGCAATTGTTCTTTTCCATTCTCACATTGTAAGCTAAAACATTTGCAAACTATCCCACACTGGGCATGGGAACAACATCATCCTCACTCAAGCTATGTTGCAAAAAGGCTGAATAGACTCTTCAGTTAACGCTCTGGCTTTCCATGTTCTTTCGTCAAGGTCTTCTTCTCAGGCTCTCTCTTTATCGCTAATACAGTATTGTATCTATTCTCAACTAAGAATCTCACGTGACCTGCAAAGAAAGTCATGTAAGTAGAGCATGGAAAACAGTATTTTGTGGAGCATGGAGAACAGGCCTAGTAAGGACAATTGTAAAGTATTAACTCAATGGTGCACATTTAATATGCATGTTCACACTTAAACACAAATGAATGTAAATTGTCAGTACATTAGATTAATATAACATGTGGCATATAGTATAATCTTAAATGTATTCATGTAAGTATGTCTAGGAACGACATTTTAATGCAATATATGAAACATTAGTGCACACATTACATAATTCAATTTTGTTTCTAGAGCAAACACGTTTAATAAGTAATGATGGTTTAGTCATCAAGTCGCTAAAGAATATATCATTTAATGCGGTTAAGGCACACAGTACGAGTAATTTCTCTAACCCTACAGTGAATGCATTTTTAATAATGATGTCAAGTGCAACAATTACATTAATGTCAGACCACACAAGAAACATGTGCTAAGTGCACATTCATGCTATATATTTGTGATGTGTAAAGGTGTATCCAAAATTACGCTGCACCACAGTACCTGACTATTTGTTGCACTGACAATAAAAGCAAAGTGCAGAGATGGAAGAGTGGTGTCCCAGTGACATGGTGTGATTTTGTCACCCTACCAATGACCTCACCTCTCGTCCCTTGTCCTCTACCCAGTCATTAACTATGAAGAATGTCATTCAATAGTAGGACAAGAAGCAAAACAAAAAATGCTAACCAATTCCTACTCACCCTCATCTGGGTAGTATAAGAGAGTATTGTTCCCTCAGCACTTCCTGTCAGATGGATTAGTACAAGAAATGCTGAGGTTGTTGCTGGGCCTGACCTCCAACTTGTATTAGAGCCTTTTCCTCTGCTGGGCCGAAGGAGAGCCCTCTTACCCATGCACGAGCAGCATAGTATGGGGAGTATTAGAATGGATCTCCAAGTGTATCCAGTAAGCATTATGAGTGCATAGTACTGGGCTTGTTTGCGCTTAAACAATAATGCTGCTTACCTGGTTTTATTGCTTCTCCTCTTATTTGTGACCTGGAGTATCTGACCATCTCTTGCGTCAATTGTAGTTAGCAGCCACAGAGGCTGCAGGTGGTGCCCTGTGCTCTCCCTCTTTCAGACACCAGGATCAGGCAGAATGGCCTTTGCGTATGTGCAAGGAAGCAGGTCAATGTGTCTCAGCGCATGCACGCTTTGGCTGTTTCTGCTTTTTGGCTTTAGTGGCTTTACGTGAAGATATGAGATTATTATACTTTCAGTATCAGAGTTGGAATATGCTATGGTTTTAAAGATTTGGAGCCTATGACGACTGTAATACTGGAAAGACCAAGAAGTGTTCTTATCTGACTTTCTTGGTAACATTGAAGATGAAATGATATAGGTTTCCATAGCTGCTCAGACGTGAGACGCCGGGAGCGAAGGAAGGAGAGAGGACCTTGCAGCGGCGGTGGCTATGGCTACTGCTTCAGTTGGGGTGGCTGAGGCGGCTTTGCAGTGTGAGGGCTGGTGGTGGTAGACCCTTAACAGTACCCTGCAGACCTCGCAGACCTTCTACTGTGTGGAGCGAGGAGCGAGTCAGTCGCATTAAGCAGCTGACGTGGTTGAGCATTGTGGTGGCAATGTGCGGCCGGCTTAGTTGTCGGTGTGGCTTGGGTCCCCGCCACTACCCCACCCTGTTCGGCTCTGGTCCACGCTGCTCTGCCTTATGCCGCCATTCCCCCACCCCGCCACTTAGCTCTCAGCACCTTATTACTGTCTAGCTTGCTCAGCTTATCCAACTTCAGCCTGTAACAGGCCCGCACATTTTTTCTTGTCTGCTGTAGAGAGCAGCAGGGCAGAAGGAAGCCAAAGGCAACTAAGGGAGCTGGCTGAGGGGAAGAAAAAACCCCTGGGAAAGCTGCGTCCCTGATAAAAACCATCAAGGAGTCTATTGAGTTCACCAAGGAGGTGTGTGGCTTTTCTACCTGTCTCCGTTTCTGTTTGTGCTATTTTGTGCTACCCTGCTCTACTTAGAGATTGGCGGGGTATCACTGTTCCCTGCTTTAGCTCAGCCTCAAAATGTGAACCCACAGTTTCATGCATCAGTAAGGAGAGGGTAAAAAAAAACAAAGTCAGCACAAAAAGGAAAAGACGCAACACCTTGAGATGGAGTCACAAGCTAGGCAGCCTGAGTGCTCAAAAGTGCCGGCAGGCCAAGACATTGGTATCAAAAAATATTTCAAGCGTAAACATAACGACAAAACTGATTTGGGGAGGAGGCAGTCCCCTGTCATCCTCATTGATTTCAATTTCAGTGAGGGCTCTTTGCAGACCCTTTTCTTGCCGATGCCACTGTCTCCTAAACAAGTTAAACCACTATGTCTGACATCTACCCAGATCCTATTGATAAAAATGTTACACGCAGGGGCCTAACGGACAAAGAGACACCTCCATCAAAGGAAAGCCATTTAGCTATGACCTTTATTGATGATGAAAGCTTAATTTTATTGGACCATATCACTGCCAATCCTAGATTCTCTGCATGGGAACCAGGATCAGGTGTCATTTGTAGGGTGCCGCTGTCTCTGGAATCAAACACGCAATATCCTCCATGGGCGATGTAAAACCATACTCTGGGGGCATTGAGGCGATCTGAGCAACCTAGGCAATCTGCTTTGCCACCTGCTCTGGATGCAAAACCAGCAAATAAAGTTCCAACATCCCCTATAGTGAAGGTCATCAATACACATGTTCCCCATGCTGAGCAGGCTAGACTCTTACCATCTACATAATGTGCCGTTGCAGATTTTAATAATGATCTTGATGCACCGATGCGCCAGAGTCTGGAGATACATCACCAGTAACAAAGCCTTCCCTCGTCTCACCGCCAGCCGACAATTTTTTATCTCAAGCCCGTACATCGAGCAAATGCTCTGGTGAAGAGACTGCTTGGTGGTAATCAATTGAAAAACATCTCAATGGGAAGAGCATCTGAATTGCATGCAGATAAACTTGATGTTTAAATTACAACTATGCAAAATCTGGCAGATTACACCAAAGCCATTGATCAAAAATTAGATGACTTAAATTCTTTAATTACTCGGGTGCAGCAATCAATGTCAGAAAAGACCTCACATGCTTTTGCATTTACCTTCTGGAAAAATTGGCAGACCTCCCAGCGGTCATGTCATCATTAACTGCTGACCTGAAAAGGGAGGTTCAAAATATACAAACTGGCTACCACGCCACTAGGCCCCCTCCAGATGCTTTAGTGGAGGACAGTATGAATTCTGAAACATCTCAAATTACCATCACGTCACCCAGACATGCCCAGGTGACTTCTCATGTCCAGGAAGGGTTGATGGTGTTAGATGCTACTTCTGTTTCTAGCATGGACAGACAATCACAAAAACTGAACAATATGGAAGTGCAATCCGTTTAATCTGAGCCTGCCAACCATTCCAAAATAACCAGCGCACAGTTGCAAACCTTCCCAATCATGTAAAAAAAAAAGAATAATACCTAAGAAAACAATAAAAAGGCAAAACATGGGATCTTGTCTCAACAAAATTTGTTTCCCATTTTCTGTAAATCAGGGACACAGATTGGAGACTGAAGACACTAACAATAGCCTGGAATCTAAAACTACAATTGATAATGGGCAGAGCACCTCTAAGGTTACATCTCTCGTTTCCAGGTGCTCGCCTGGATCAGCGGTCGCGGAACAGCTAACTAACCCTGTCATCACCATAGAGTCGCCTCCACCCACTCAGATAACATCGCCACAGCGGAACCTTCCCCATCTGTAAAGCAAGGAAATAAGAAGACATCCCGCAACAACAAGTGTCAGTGTACTCAGGCTTCACAAACTGAGCAATGGGTCGACTTCAGTTTACCATCAAAGGTGGATGAGCTCTCACGAACACTAGCTCCTGCAATGGCTGTTGTCGAGGCCAAGCCGTTGCATCAGTCTCCTCGCATATTGACCAGGGACCCCCATGATCTAGATATGCCTAATCAAACTTCAAATGCTGCAGGTGGTGACAGCACCTTCAATGAGGCAAAGCCATTGGAAAACCTGTCCACGCTGCCCACCCCTCTTGAAATCAGGCAGCAATGGTCTGAACTGGCAAGCCCACCAAACTTCTGTTCGGGGGACGTTGGAGGCCCCTCAGGCTAGATCCAAGGGCTAGACCAGTCGGCTTCACGTGGTAAAGAAGATATTTGCCAAGCCTGAGAAATATAACTTCAAATGATGTAGACTTTATTGCCTTCACTGCGGGGCCAAAGGATGAATACAATGTAAGAACAGAAATTCACTGCTGTGATAAAAGGAATGGCCGCCATATTCATGCAGAAAAACAAAAGCTTGAACAATGAGGCATAAGAATTGTCGAACCCACTGGGGCAAAATATCTTCCAATCTTTGAATTTGCCAGACAGCCTACAAGTGATCACAATGGTAAGAAGCTTGTCCCTTCTAAGAATTCAGTTCACGTCTAAGAACTCGAGGCACTACTGGACAATTAGACAGCTTATCTTATTACAAAATGCAAAACAATTTAATAATGTACAAAGACTTTGGATCAGGCAGAAGGGCTTGTCATTTAGGGGATGCAACAGTGAATAATCGGGCCGGGTTACCAGGCGTCACCCAATATCAGCCCTAGCCTAAATCCCGGTTACCCTTCCTCTCTGCTACATATCTGTTCATGGAACATCGAGGGCTATAATAATTTCACTCCTTGCCTGAATATTTGAATCACCTACTTACATTTAACATAATTTGTCTACAAGAGACTTGGCAAGTAAGTTCAATTCCCTGGTTAGACTACACTGAGTACTATTGTCCAGCAAAAGGCGGTCATTCTTCAGGTGGCATCCCGATATAGGTCCACAATCAATTGGGCCTTACTGCCGCTATCCTGGCCATATTGAAAGATTCAATGATCATACTAACATTTACTACATCGGCTGGACAAAATAGCCCTCTTAGCTCCTTGGTACTTGCAAACATATATATAAATCCAAATCTGGATAAGAAAAGGGAGACAATAGAATATTTAATTGACATCCTGAATCAATTAGAAACTGATGATTTAAATTCCATAGCTGGCAACTTAAATGCCAACATGCTAATGACAATGAATGAGCAGGAATGGCTTGATATTGAAGATAAGTTATGGAAAATCCCACCACTAAATGTACTTCTACCCACTAGATGCTCAACACTCTGTATCTTACTAACATCTGCCTTGTATACTCTAGAGGGCACATGCATCAGCATAAGGAATTGCGATTCTTTAATAGCGATTATTAAGGAATCGCTATTTAGGAATCGCAATTCCTTATGCTTGTAGGAATCGCTAAATAAATTGGGATTCCTACACATTCCCTATTAGCGAATCGCAAATTGCGATTCACTAATAGGGAATACCTTCCCATTCATTCCTATTGGCCTAGAGGCACATAGGAATGAATGGGAAACCATTCGCAATTTGCGATTACCAAAAAGGTAATCGCAAATTGTGCATGCAATTTCAAGGGTGCTAGGGAGCCAAAAGGCCACCCTGATGCACCCCCAAAATTGGTATGTGTACACATGTGGCGCACACACGTGCCCCAAGGGCATGTGTGTGCGCCACATGGCACTTAGAAAAATGCAATTTTGTGCATTTTTCCAAGGAATTGCAAATTACCATCAACTTGAAGTTGATGGTAATTTGCGATTCCTTAATGCAAAGTCGCATTCTGAGAATGCTTCTTGCATTGCATTTAGGGAGTCGCAAATTGCGATTCCCTAACTGCATTCGCAAAATAGGTAATAGCAAATTTTGCGATTACCTATTTTGCGAACGGCTTTTGGCTTGATGCATCCCAAAAGGCTAATTACTGGTCGCAAAGGGGCCGATTCTGTGAATCGGCCCGTTTGCGACCGGTAATTAGCTTGATGCATGTGCCCCCATGTCTGCGCTATCTGGATGGCAGGAGTATTACTGACCAAGAAGCTGTATATACGCACACGTCGTATCAAAGATTGGCACCACTTGACTACCTGAGGGTAATGATTCAAGACTTTCACGTGGCTTCAAATTTCAAAATTGACCACACTCTCATGGATGTTCTCTCAGTTTGGACTCGGCCCCCTTTGCATAAAGAATTCATGCTAGAATATCAGTCGGATCTGGAACCTGTTAGGAGGATCCGGCGGGCTGACAAATCAAATGTTCTTATGATTAAGTAAATACGAGCATACCTACTGTCCTCGAATAAAGAATCTTTTCACCTAATCTAAGGATGGGCGGATTTCACTAAAGGTCTTCTAAAGTCTTTGATCTCATTACAACCAGGTCCTCGAGCCCATTGCTCCCATAGTTCAGGCCTTACAAAAAGTTCAAATCCTTTACTGCTGAAAAGAGACTTGAACAGAAGCATAGGGGCAGCATACAAGGATACAGCAAATATAGCCCTGAAAGAGGAACTTAAACTTCTATGCAAAAATTATAGATGTTGCTTGTATGAATAAAAACGGCGGGTGCAGGATGCATAACTGAAGACTGTCTTCCATGCAATAAAAGCCAAAGATTCTAAAACGTTCTGGCTCATGGTTCCCAATCTGTCTGAAAATCTGTAAAAAAGAGAAGTGTCCAACATCTCTGCATCTGGGTAGTTAGCATATATTTCTTTGCTCTGTGTTGACCCTCTCACTTCACCACCTGTGACAATGATCAACCAAGATATGGCTAGATATTGTGACCCCTGTGCAATTTGTAAACTAATCACAGAGGATATGGTTCTTAATACTTGGGCTACAAACCACTCAGCGGGTGCCCCTGGCTCAAGCGGTTTCCCGGCTAGCATCGTCAAAGCTGCAAAAACAGAATGGCCTACTCAACTGACCCCCCCGTTCAACACCTGCCTAACTAGAAATCAGGTGCCGGAGAGCTGGCGGGGTTCCCTCCTAGTTCCAATCAACAAGAAGGGTTCTTTCGATAAGCCAGAAAACTTCCAACTCATTGCCCTCCTGGATGTGGATTGCAAAAATCCTGAACAAAGAACTTGAGGAATAGGCGTCTGATAAGAAAGTTATCCCAGCCACACAGGCAGGATTTCAAAAGGGCAATGGGACGGAGGTTAACCTGTTATGTATAACGGCTCTGATCAATCGTGCGACAAAAAAAGGTGCCGGCTCTCTTTTTTGCGCATCTATTGATTTTGCTACAGTCTTTGATAAAGTGGATAGAAGTCTGCTTTGGGACAAATTATCAGGTTGGGGCATTCCACCACTTCTTTTGACTGCCATTATGAGCTTTTACTCGAACACATGCATCCATCAAAGTGAGAGTTTCCAGTACGTGGTCCACTTCAGCGCAGATCTATGCAAATAGAGGCCTCAAGCAGGGTTGCATTTTGGCCCCTTTACTTTTCAACCTGTACTTAGCTGACTTGAATGACCACCTAAGTGCATCCAAAGCTTTTCCACCGAAAATCAGAGATAGAAGTTTACAGCCATTGCAGTATGCCGATGATGCAATTTTACTGGATCAAACAGTAATTGGGCTACAAAGATCCCTGACTAGCTTGGCAGATTACTGCAAAACCAATAACCTCAGTTTCAACACAGAAAAAAACAAGACTTTAGTTTTTGGGCTTTGTTTATAAGTGGCCAGAAAGTCAAAAGAGTGTCTAACATCAAATATCTTGGAGTATGGCTAAATGACCAGGGCCTTCCAACTGTCCATTAAAGGTAGGTGGGTCGCAAATGTTTGTTGTTCTAAAAAGTGGGTCATGGTTGTAAAATGTTTGGGAAATACTGCTTTAGACAATGGAATACCAAAGGGGCCTTTGAACAATTTCCAACGATCTCAATGGAAAAATCTCTTGAAATTATGAAAGGTCTTAAATCTGGATCACCCTCCGATTCTTGCCCTGCCCTCACCCTCGCTTCAGTTGCAGATATTATTAACCTAGCGGTCAATCAGATTTTGAATCTCTCCCTGAAGACGGGTCAGGTCCCTGACAGGTGGAAGAGAGCTAAAATTCTCCCACTATTAAAAAAATCAACCCTGGACCCTGAGTCAGCCTCTAACTACAGGCCTATATCTCTGCTCCCATATTTTTCTAAGGCCTTGGAAAAAGTGGTGAACCTGGCCACCACCTCATTTGTCGAAACTCACTCCCTTCTCCATAAGAGTCAGTCTGGTTTCAGGGCGAATTTTAGCACGGAAACGGCACTCCTGGAAATATCTGAAGCAATAAAGGAGGTAGTGGATAGAGGGGGCAAAGCTGTTTTGATATTATTGGATTTATCGGCGGCTTTTGATACCGTCCCACACGACTGCCTCCTGCTGAGACTTTGGGAGTGTGGGTTTGGTGGAATGGTATTTAACTGGTTTACCTCCTTTCTAAAGGACCGCCAGCAAACAGTGTGGGCCCCACCTTTTGCTGCCCCTATCCCTCCTCTTGAGGTGGGTGTGCCCCAGGGCTCTATTTTGAGCCCTATACTTTTTAATTTGTTTATGACTCCTCTTGCCATTCTGGCTGAGAACCATGGAGCAAAAATAATTTCGTATGCAGACGATTCGCAGCTGCTCTTCACCTGTAACAAAGACGCGGACTTTAGGGGTGACATGATTAACAGCTGTCTCACTGAAGTATTCTCCTGGCTCCAGTGCAACCAGCTTAAATGTAATCCTGGTAAATCGGAGATTATCTTCTTTGGACACCGCCCCAGCGATCTTTGGCACAGTTGGTGGCCTGCTGACATGTCCCCCCCCCACGTCCTCCGTACAGACAGTGAGGAATTTGGGGGTGAAGCTGGATGAGAACATCTCCATGCAGGCACAGATCCAATCAGTGTCCGGTTCCTGCTTTGGCCTGCTTAAAATGCTGAAACAGTTCCTGCCCCTCCTGTCTATCACTCACAGAAAAACGGTGGTCCAGGCACTAATTCTCTCCAGGCTGGACTACGTGAATGTACTTTACCTGGGGCTACCTGAGTATCTACTGGCAAGACTGCAGGTGACTCAGAACGCCGCAGCAAGAGCGATACTCATGCTTGGCCCCAGAGCTCGTATGTTCACACAGTTGAAATCTTTACACTGGCTTCCTGTCCGAAAAAGGATCCATTTCAAGGCCATGGTTTTGGCTTTCAAGGCTCTACATGGCATAGGTGCTGGGTACATTATGAAGAGAGTCCAATTTTACCATCCTCCCCGTGCACTCAGGTCGGCAGCGCTTCATCTAGCACTGACCCCCAGATACCTACGGGCACGTATCGGGGGCCGCTCCTTCCAGGTGCAAGCAGCAAAACTGTGGAACAATTTACCGGTGGATTTAAGGTTGACTCAGGATCTCCTTGCATTTTGGAAATCATTAAAAACTTGGCTCTTTCAGCTGTAACATCTAATGCGGGGATCTCACTCCTTAGCTAGGCCCCATCCTGCTTCAGCGCCGGGACACTCAATTGAGTAGCTGTGCGCTCTATAAATAATCATTTAACATAACATAACATAACATGATGGACGGAGCGTTTGAGCTAATCAAACACTCACCCCCAGTCAACTGATCTGGGTTTAATCCATCATCATTCTTTAGCTCACTCCACCACCCCAGTTCAGACATGGCCATATGCAAATCAGTCTGACCCTGTGCCTCATGGGAACAGTCCAGCCCGAACTGCCAAGCCATGTCTTCCCTGGACCGGAAACAAGCATCCTGGGACCGGTTTCTGGCTATTCAGCCGTCATCAGCCAGGCTAGCTTGAATCCAGTGGCATAGTGAGCAAGGGACCCACGTCTGGGCATACCCTGCCAACTTAGGGCGAACAAAGCAATACCAAAGGGGATGATGGACGGAGCGTTTGAGCTAATCAAACACTCACCCCCAGTCAACTGATCTGGGTTTAATCCATCATCATTCTTTAGCTCACTCCACCACCCCAGTTCAGACATGGCCATATGCAAATCAGTCTGACCCTGTGCCTCATGGGAACAGTCCAGCCCGAACTGCCAAGCCATGTCTTCCCTGGATCGGAAACAAGCATCCTGGGACCGGTTTCTGGCTATTCAGCCGTCTTCAGCCAGGCTAGCTTGAATCCAGTGGCAAAGTGAGCAAGGGACCCACGTCTGGGCATACCCTGCCAACTTAGGGCGAACAAAGCAATACCAAAGGGGATGATGGACGGAGCATTTGAGCTAATCAAACACTCACCCCCAGTCAACTGATCTGGGTTTAATCCATCATCATTCTTTAGCTCACTCCACCACCCCAGTTCAGACATGGCCATATGCAAATCAGTCTGACCCTGTGCCTCATGGGAACAGTCCAGCCCGAACTGCCAAGCCATGTCTTCCCTGGACCGGAAACAAGCATCCTGGGACCGGTTTCTGGCTATTCAGCCGTCATCAGCCAGGCTAGCTTGAATCCAGTGGCAAAGTGAGCAAGGGACCCACGTCTGGGCATACCCTGCCAACTTAGGGCTGAACAAAGCAATACCAAAGGGGATGATGGACGGAGCGTTTGAGCTAATCAAACACTCACCCCCAGTCAACTGATCTGGGTTTAATCCATCATCATTCTTTAGCTCACTCCACCACCCCAGTTCAGACATGGCCATATGCAAATCAGTCTGACCCTGTGCCTCATGGGAACAGTCCAGCCCGAACTGCCAAGCCATGTCTTCCCTGGACCGGAAACAAGCATCCTGGGACCGGTTTCTGGCTATTCAGCCGTCATCAGCCAGGCTAGCTTGAATCCAGTGGCAAAGTGAGCAAGGGACCCACGTCTGGGCATACCCTGCCAACTTAGGGCGAACAAAGCAATACCAAAGGGGATGATGGACGGAGCGTTTGAGCTAATCAAACACTCACCCCCAGTCAACTGATCTGGGTTTAATCCATCATCATTCTTTTGCTCACTCCACCACCCCAATTCAGACATGGCCATATGCAAATCAGTCTGACCCTGTGCCTCATGGGAACAGTCCAGCCCGAACTGCCAAGCCATGTCTTCCCTGGACCGGAAACAAGCATCCTGGGACCGGTTTCTGGCTATTCAGCCATCATCAGCCAGGCTAGCTTGAATCCAGTGGCAAAGTGAGCAAGGGACAATGGGGCACTTTTGATGCATGGTGTTCTTTGCAGAATCTTTTCTCAGTTTCTTGTTCTTATTCTCCAGTTTCTGTTCCATGGCTTGAAAAGAATCTGTCTCTCTACTCTAAAGACTCAGTGTTGTGCAATTAAAGCTTTCATGATTCTGATGAGATAATTAAGGAAGTCGAGGGGTTGGTCTCAAGGATGTTAAGAGCTTTTGCATTTCTCGTCCTGTCTATCATCCTTCAGTTCCTCCCTGGGATCTTCCCCCTTGGTGTTGAAGTCTTTACAGGGCCCTCCTTTTGAACACTTGGACACTGTGCAATTAAAAATTGTCTCTTATAAGGTTCTTTTTCTTCTAGCAATTACATCTTTTAGAAGGTTGGGGGCACTATCTGCTCTACTTTGCCGTCCATCTTTATAATTTATGGATGATGCTGTTGTTTTAAAATTGTACCCTTCCTTTGTACCCACAGTAAATTCTATGTTTTATATTTCTCCAAAACGGTCTCTTCCATCTTTTTATCCTTCTTCTTCAGAAGAAGAATGAGTGTTGAATCTGTTTGTTGCTAAGCATGATCTTTTCATTTATCTTAACATCCAGCGAGTATTGGAAAACCAAGTCTTAGTTACTTTTGGCATTGCTGGAAAGGTTAAGAAGGCTTCTAATATACTTATTGGACCAAAGAGACCATTTGGTTTGCCTATTCTAACTAGACCAGCCGTTACCACACAACCTGCAGGGCTGCGTCACAACGATTGTTGCAATTCGTGGGCTGTGATCTAGGGTGTGGCTCTGGAGGAAATTTGCAGAGTCGGAATTTGGTCTTCAGAGCACCCTTTTATAAGACAATATCGACTGCAGGAAGTTCAAAATACCCAGAAAAATGTTATTGAATGTGTATTGCAATCTGTGTTTCACTGATTGACCGTTTTCTCTTCTTTGAACAATTTTGATCATGATATTGACAAATAAATCACAAAGGTGTTGCATTATATCTTGGTGATGTGTATATGTGTATTATTATTATGTGTTTTGTCAAAGGCCTTTTTCATCTGCTTTGGTATATGTCATGGTTAATGACTGGGTCGAGGATGAGGGACGTAGAGGTAATGCCCCAATTACTTACCGGTAATCTTCATAACTCTTGGTCCTACTCGTCCTCAATACAGTCATTACATCCCACCAACCATCTCTGGTATCCACGCCTTTGAATAAGAGCTTTGGATTACAGGAAGTGCTGGGGAAATGCTACTCTCTTATAGCACCCAGATGAGGGTGGGTGGGGATTGGTTACCATTTTCTGTTGTGTTTCCTGTCCTATGATTGGGAGACATTTCTAATGGTTAATGAGTGTGTCGAGAACGAGTGGGACTAAGAGTAATGACAATTACCGGTAAGTAATTGAGGCATTCTCGCAGGTCCAATGAATAGCATTACACAGTCACATATGCTACTCTATGACCTTACGCCCTTCTGTGCATGACGGAGACAGCTGGTGTCAGGAGTTGTGTCCTCCGGCTTGCCTGTCTTGATATAATTCAGATCTCGTACTGGGAATGGGTGGGTGAGTCCGTTTCAGCACAGACGGCACTTAAAAAAGACATTGTGTCAGTACTCCTTCCTGGGTCCTCTTTGATGCAAAGACTTTGACAACTACAAAAGCGCTCTTAGCAACGAGAATGATTGATTGCATAGGTCTCATGACATCATCTACCAATTTGAAGAAACCAAAAGATCATCATTTGATGGCCTGGAAAACACCTTGTTGAGGTAGTTCCTACCTAAAAGAAAAATTGAAGATGGGGGGGGTGGCCAGCCGCGAAAGATGGCGGACGCCTGAGAGGAGAGCTCCCGGGCCGGGACCGCAAAAACCCGAGAGATCCTACACAATACTGGAGCACCAATGCTGTAGTTGCAGCGAATGTCCTGCGGAGACCCCTGGAAGCAGCACGGGGTCATGTGAGACCGGAGCTGCCCACCGCCGGAGCAGGACAGTGCGCAGTGGCGGGACGGCCGGCTGACTGCCAACGTGAGGTCGCGGCTTGAGGCCTGGTCATTCTAGAGGAGCCGGGCCTGTCCCACTATCACTGCG
The DNA here is from genome assembly GCA_963921515.1 of Calotriton arnoldi. Classification (NCBI taxonomy): domain Eukaryota; kingdom Metazoa; phylum Chordata; class Amphibia; order Caudata; family Salamandridae; genus Calotriton; species Calotriton arnoldi. The sequence goes on from CAWUFW010002606.1 coordinate 1,796,993, forward strand.
CTCGGAGGTGCGGAGGGGTGCTGCGCTTCCCTGTCACGACTCTTGCCCTGGATGCGGGGTTGTGCACTTGCCCTGGCGGTGCGGATCCCTCCCGCCGACGAGTCTACGCACGATTGCAAAGTGCGACACAGGTGCCCTGGAGGTCTTCTAGGGCGCCGAAGGACCGACGAGGCTCGCTGAGGCCGACGAAGGAGCTGGTAGTGACTTGCGACGGCCACAGGAACTAAGGCCACTCCCTACATTAGACCGGTGGGTGACTGTGTTGGCCCAGGAGGGCCTCTTTGCTGAAAGTGAGCTGTTTGCGAGTGGCTGCGGAGGAGAGGGCGCGGTCCCACCGGCCCTTAGCTACGGGGATGATACTGGTCCATGGCGACATGAACCCCTCCTGCCACTGACCACAGGCACGTCGGGATAGTGCGCAGCGGGTGCTCCAGCGGTCGGCTGGGACACCGGGGAGGCAACGCGGCTGGCTGAGGCCCACGATGGAGCTAGCGGTGACCCGTGGCGGCTCTAAAAACTGAGGACGCCGCCTACTTCGCAACGGCGGGTGCCTGTGCTGCCTTGGGAGGGCTCCTGCACTATCAAACCGGCGGATCCTGGCCAGACATCAGAAATGGGTCCTCACTCGCAGCGGGACTCTCAGCTCACGCAAGACGAGATTCCAGATACTATAATGCAAGAGGAGCAACCCCAAGACAAACTTGATATTATTCTGAAGGAAATCCGCGAATCTAGGGCAGTGATGGAGCAACAGCTGGGAAGTTTGACGGTGGACGTGAGCATGCTCCGTGCAGACCATAAGAAACTGGCAGAGCGGGTGCAGACACATGCAACTACCCTCTCGGACATCACGTCCTGGCGTAAGGCACAGACGGAGACAGTCTCCCAGCTCCAGCGACAAGTGAAGGAACTGCAAGACAAAGTGGATGATGTTCAGGGACGGGCTCGGAGGAGTAACCTCCGAATCGTTGGTATGCCTGAAAGAAGTGAAGGCCGGGACCCTACACAGTTTGTCGAACATTGGCTGCACACAGAGGTCGCACCAGAAGGTCTTACCACAATTTTATTTATTTATTTATTTATTTGAAGAGTTTTATATAGCGCTGGCTAGACCCGGAGGTATCAGAGCGCTTTATAAGAGGATCGTTGCGTTACAAGTTACATCAGTTACAAGAGCATGGTAAGGTACAGTAAACAAAAACAATGTTGCGAGAATTCGTAGGAGGGAGGGGGGAAGGACCCATAGGAGGGATGATCTAGCGATAATTTCACTGTAATTTCTCAATGCAAAACCTCATTTACCTCTAATTTACCGCTGTAAAGGTGATGGACCCTTGCCACTGTGTATTACCTTCAGGAGACTTTACATAAACATGAAAAATCAAAAATGCAATTAATATTTAAGCCAATAAAGAGAGTTGTGAGTATTTTTAAAGGGTTTTATTTTCTAGTTAAAAGTTAAAGTTCTCTGACCCTTTATTCATTAGTCAAATATCAATCAGGTTACAGAATTGAAAATAGGAAAAATAGAATTAATACAAAAGATATTATAGTTTGCATACAAAGCACTCCATAAAGGAGGGAAACCCCTAATTCTATGTCAGTCAGAACTCTTTAAAGGGTTTCAGGAAAAATATAATTCAAGAGTGAGTTTGCAAGGCTAATCAATAATTGGCAAAAATCTCCCATCAAGAGAAATAAATGCATAAGACAAATAAATCTTTTTCAAATCTAGTTAATTAGTCAAAGCATAAACTTAGAGTTTTAGCATCTAAATCTAAACCTGTTCCATCAGCTGTATTCTCTGCCCTGGTCTGTTCAATCTGCCTCTCTGTGTTCACAGAGAGAGGCTGCCCGCCCTTCACAAGACCACAGAGGAATGTGATCTGCCTTGCCAAAAATATGACGTGCAAGGACTATCTGAAAAAAATATGAGCAAGACCCCCTCCTCCCTGTCTCTCCTCGGACGCAATCTCCTCCCAGGCTGCACCCGCGACGTTCACGTACCTAACCCATATGATGTCTGGACTCATCTGCTCCCTCTCCTCTCTCCTCCTACCTCTTCTAAGGCTAAGGCTGCTAAAAGCTGCTAAAAACTGACACGCCCCCTAAGGGGTCATTATTTATACTCTAATTCTTGGCTGACTGTACTAATAATGTTGCAGTTTCAGTAGAAACTCGCACTGTGATTGGTTAGCACAGGTGACATAGGGGTCTCATCATCCTGTTCTCATTGCAAATCCAACCCATACCAGTTCTGACAATAAGGGCTTAATGCTAAGAACAATATACATAACATGTATCAATAAAAACATTACTTGCAACAAAATGTATCACTCAATTTCCTGTCTCTCTTTCAAATAGCACACTAAAATGACACTTTCCCACAAATACTGATACATTGGCACGATGACAGGAATGTACAGTTCATTGTGGCCTTGACCCATGTGTCTTCACTTGAGGCACTTGGCAGTTCATGCAGCTGGCTCTGCGCATGCGTCTCTCATTCAGCACACTGCCAAAAATTCTCAGCCATGCTGGATTCCTAGGCAGCCATTTTATAGTGGGCCCAAATGTATACTAAAGTAACTATGTTATCTACCTTATTAGACCCGATGTTCCAAAAAATAAGTGTGATAGAAGCTAGGCTGGCCAAATTAGAGGGGTCTATTGGCTGTAACCCCCCAGCCGGGCCGATAGCTAGCCCACCCACAAATACAGATGATACAGCCATGAGGGGCACAAAAACTGTGGGGGAAGGAGCAGGGGGTGGGTCTACCGCAAGGATCGCAGTGAACGGAGATACACAAGACAAAAATAGTCTTATTAGTAGTAGGCCCAGTAGTCTAGATACCCTGGTTACTACGCGCCAGCACCCTAGCAGAGTAGAATCACATTTGGAAAGGGGGTCAGAGGGGAGGGACCACAGTTTTTGAGTCTTCCGACTATAGATCTTCCACCAGAATCTACCCCTTATGTAGTGGTATTGGGGAATGTACCTCCTCTCCCCAATGGGGTAGAGGAAAATTACGTGCAGCTGAGAAATAAATTAAATCACTGGTTTACACATACCTCCACCTGGGGCCACCGAGTATCTAAAAACATCCTTATGGCACGTAGGGTCAATTGGATAGGGAGTTCCCGTAAATCGGATACTGGAGACTGTGTCATCGTAAACTTTGACAACCCCTTTACTGCTGGGCGTATTTTATCTAGGGACATTAGCCTTACCCCGCTAACTGGTTCCGCTGTTAAGGTTTTACCCCTGGGTTATTTTTATAAGCCAGCCCTTAATAGGGAATTGCCAGAAAACGGTTATAGGGCGTACCAACGAGGAGGATGGTTAAACAAACCAGCTTTCAGGCAACAATCTTCCGCCCTAGCCCACTTAACCCCCGAGTCGGACGGGCAGTTCAGTAGTACCCACACATTGGCGCTAGATAACAGATTCGCAGTTTTATCTGGACTGGATAACTGCGATTGACTAAGGGCCCCTGTATCTCCTGGACCTCAATCAGTTGCACTTTCTCAGTCTCCAGGGGTGGTAGCTGTGAGGCAAACAGCCGTGAGGTCTAATAATTTTTTATCTTGGAACATTGCAGGGCTGGCTAACAAGTTCCTAGATCCCCGGTGGGTATGTCACATGAAGCAATACACTGTAATTAGTCTTCAAGAAACATGGTCGGTGGATTGCGATCTTTTTTTAGAAGGCTACAAGGCATTTTTTGTCCCGCCCATTCCTTCGGCGAGTGGAAGGCCAAGGGGTGGTCTAGTTACTTATATCTCTGTGGCCGTTGACTGCAAGTTGCAGGTGATCCCAACCACACACCCGGGGATTTTGGCATTGTCAGTAACTAGGGGGGATACCAGATGGGGAATTTTTAATTTTTACAATTCGGTGGCTTGTTCGCACGAGGTGTGTAACATTACCAGCCTGGGAGTACTCATAAAACAACTTATGGGTCGTGGATTTTATAACTTTTTGGTGTCTGGTGATTTTAACATACACCCTTGTGGTAACCCCTCAATATCCTGTATCTCGGAGCTTGGGTGCCCCCTTATGAGGGGCTTCCATTTTGACCACCATCTCCAAGGAGAACTGTTGAACAATATGTTAAACGAACTAGACCTGGTGGTCACGATGTCTTTAACTGACTCTTATACCAAGTTCCCGGTACCAACGTTCAAAGGAAACGGAAGAGGATCATTTATTGATTTTATTTTAATTTCTTCGTCGCTGTTATCTTTTTTTAATAGTTTTAATATTACAGCAAGTGAATTTAGTGATCATAATCCTTTAACAGTCCATATGTCGGGCCCATTTTCGATAAAAACTGGGGAGGCTTCGAACGGGGGCATTCTGAAACCAACGGATGGAAAGCGAAGATTAAAATGGTCTCAGGTGTCTCCTGCCAGTTTTTATAATAAGGTGAAAATAATCTGTGCCCATGAATTATCATTATGTACTTCCGAGAGGTCCACGCCCAAAGAGATCCTTGGTGCTTATGAGGCAATAGCGCAAACAGTTGGCGAACTGTTAAGTGCCCCGGCCAGAGGCACTGCCTTTCCTGGCCCCAGATGGTTTTACTCGGATTGCTCCAAGTCAGCTAAGCGACTGAGGGAGGCTCTGGTAGCCAAACCAAGAATTCAAACTGAGGTCTGTGCTCGTCGTAGGGAATACAAGATAGCCCTGGCCACACGTAAGGGAGCACTGAAGGAAGAGGCCTGGAAGGAGCTGATTGACTCTAGTATTTTGAGGAACAGCTCGAGGTTTTGGTGTGTTGTGAATGGGCCCCTGTTTGTTAAGGATGGGGGGGAGGGCCTTGTGGCTCATATCTCAGAGGAAGAATGGGTACTTCACTTTAAAACTATGTTTGACTGTCCGTCCGAGCCGATTCGTAGTGTACCCCAGAATAGGATGGATGCTCCGATATGTTTTGATAGGAGTGAGATCATGGAAGGAATTCGAGGGCTAACTATTAACAAAGCCCCAGGTCAGATGGGATCCCCCGGATTTATTTAAGTCAGACCCCTTGTTCTGGGCCCCGATTTTAGAGTCACTATTTAATGCGGCAGCTAAGAAGGGGTGTCCTCAGTCTTGGGCTTCTTCAACCATAGTCCCAGTTTTTAAAAAGGGCGACAGAAATAGTACTCACTGCTATAGACCAATTTCGCTCATTGACTCAGTGGTCAAAGTGGTGGGTCGTGTCATCTTACAGAGATTAACAACCTGGGCAGATGAGAATGGGATCCTGTCGGACGTCCAGTATGGCTTCCGGCCGGGCGTTCCACAGTCGCACAGTGTCTTAATTTATTTATGATATTGAATAAATACAGTGTTGCGCACCCTGGGACTATCCACCTTGCCTTCATGGATTTGTCATCTGCTTTTGACTGTGTAAACAGAGTCAAGCTATGGCAGTCCATGAGGGCAATGGGGGTAGAAAATAGTATTGTTAATTTTCTTGAGGACCTGCATTTATCAACTAAAGCCAACGTTAGGTTCGCACAAAACCTGCAGGTATCTAGGGACTTTGAGATCATGAAGGGTGTCCGGCAGGGTTGTATTCTGGCGCCATTTTTATTTAATTTTTATATTAATGAATTAGATAGTGCGCTGAGGGCAACCGGAGCAGATTTCCCCTATGTAGGACGGCGGGGTGTTCCCGTTTTGCTTTACGCGGATGACGCCGTCCTAATATCCAGAACTGAACTGGGCTTACAAACCCTTTTAACTGCATTCTCTGGATTCATGACAGATCGGGACCTGACCATTAATAACTCAAAGTCCTATGTCATGAAGGTAGAGAAAAATACGAAGAGGAGCTTTCAGTTCAGAACCGGTAATGACAAGATTCCACGCACAAATGTTTTCTCTTATTTAGGGGTCTTATTTGATGATCAACTCAGGTGGGACCCCTTAATTAAAAGAAAAAAAGGGGAACTGGTGCGGGTCAATGCTGCAATTTTTAATTTTGCCTCTAAAGTGGGAAAGAAACCGACAGGAGCAATGCTTCAAGTGTATCAAGCAAAAAGCTTAGCTATAGCAACTTATGGTAGTGAGATCTGGGGATACATGGTAACAGAACCCCTCCAGGTTGTGGAAAATGGGTTTCTAAAAAGGTTATTATGTGTCCCGCAAGGAACCTCGAATATGGCGGTACATGAGGAATTGGGGGTCTCCTACCTAAGTGATACCCTTGCTCTGCGTCCCTTGATTTTTTGGTTAACATGTTGGTTAAATGAAGATCTAATCCTCACTCATTTGATCTTAAGAGAATGCCTGTCCTTAGATAATGTGGCTCGTATCCCCTGGCTTAATTATATCAAAAGAGGATTTGAATGGATTGGGCGGGGAGTTTTATTCTCTAAACCAGATGTTATTGTAAGAAAGGACGTGGAAACAATCAAGGTAGCCTTTCTGAGCAGAAGGCAAGCTGATCGGGAAGCAGAAGAGGCTCGGAAACCTAGTGTTCGGGCATATTTATTGCTTAAATCGACGCCCCTGACCGAACCATATCTCATGGGGTCTTTGACGACACATGAAAAATTTCTTTTAACTAGGTTCCGGATGAATCTCTTCCATCTCCTGTTAGCAAGACCCAAAGGGGCTTCTAGAGGTCAAGTGCTAGCTCCCTGTGTCTGCGACGGAAAGTCTCCTCAGGACCTGCTGCACTTCATGTTTTTTTGTAAACTATATGAAGTCCCCAGGAGGCATTTTTTAGTTCCTATTTTAAAGAAATTGAATTTTAACCAGGTTAGACCTGCATTAATGTATCTTCAATTATTGAAGGATGATTGTATCATTTTTATTGTAGGGTTTTTAAAGGCATCTATGAAATCTAGGCACTTTATGGACATGTAGAGTCTATTTATTTAGACATGTTTTTAGATGATCTATTGTGTGGTAGCGGAGTTTATATGTTATAATTTGTTGTTCATATGTATTGTATCTGTGTAACTTTTATGGTTTTACAAACAAAAACCGAATAAAGTTTATTGACTGACTGACTGTATACTAAAGTAAAAACAAACATAAAAGAATATTAATTTATGAAGTAAAGCCCATTATGTTTACCTCCCCCCATACTAGTACCCTGTATTAATTATTACTTAGCAAAAGCTATTAATTTAAAGCAGCTTTTCTATTATTTGTGCACCACATGCAAAATGTGCAATGTACAACATAGCATAAACATGCTCTAGTGCAAATTTTCAAATCGCAAACAGTTAATACATATTCATAGCAACATGCTCTAATGTTTTAGATAGCTTTTCATGCAAAATGGTTTGCCCCACATGTAGTGTTGGTGCATGGTTGATTAATTAATACACATTATAAGAAGATGTGTTATGAACTGAATATGCATTGTCTAAATATGCAACAAAGCCAAAGTCTCTTGAGACAGGAACAGGGAGTGTAGATTACAAGGAAAAGGAGCTGGGCAAAGCTAAAGAGGCCACAGTGAGCCTTCTAAAGGAAACTGAAATCACGAGTTTTCTACACTGCAAAAACACATGTTAATTCAGCAAAAGCATTTCAGACTGAAAGCATTTTGACCAGGCCTCATTTCATGTCTTTCACTTTGCATGCACCAAAAGTGCCACTTTTAAAAAGCATTTGACTAGGCCTCATTTCATGTTTTTCACTTTGCATGCACCAAAAGTGCCATTTTAAAATGCAGTCTGTCTGAAACACAAAAATAATGCAATGCCTGAATCCAGATGAAATCTGAGCTACATCAACCCTCCCTTTGATGATAACAAATCATGATACCTACAATGATTTGTAAATCATCACACTTATTTAATCTCACAGGTGACTTTTTTATTGCACAAGCTGAGCATATAACAATTTTACCTCTATTTCTAAGGCAACACAAGTGTTGTCTGTAATCAGATCATATATAGCCAAGCTCAAATGTTTAGTGCTTAGTTCTGTAAGTAGCTTCTTGGAACTGTTAGTCTTCTCTAAAATAAGTAACTAAAATAATAAAAGGAAAATTCAACAGAACAGTTGTTTTTTTTCCTTCTTTTTCTTTCATCATTCAAAGATTCTTTTCTCTTCAGCTCTTGACAATTCTCAGTTATTTATTCAGCATTTCTTTTTCTCTTTGTCACCAGCTTGCCATCAGGGTGGCTCATACAGTTCATTCAAAGTGGCATTCTGTACTTTTTCCATGCATTTTGACCACTCAGGTGCTGAGAAACTCTGACAGAGCACCATCAATTCTTTGCACTTTTTCAATCCAAGCCTTTCACTTTTATTTTCACTTTGATCAGATTCAGATGTTTCAGCTATGGGTGCAAATGATTTTTCAAGGGACCACTGTAGACTTTTTGGATACCCTTTCAGCCAGCTTTTTCCTACCTCCACTCGTAGGCCCACAGCACTAATTTCTTCTTCAGAGGCTGCATCTGACTCTTTCACCCCTTTGACCCCGCTTTCATCTGTGTCAGTTTCCACTTTTTGCTTTTCCAGTGCAACTTCAGTTTTCTCTAGTGCTGCTTCACGCTCTGTGTGTTCCCTTACAGCTTGACTGACCCTCTGCTGTGGACTTTTGACCACTGCTGGCATCTCTTCTTGAAGAGGAGCTGTTTTATCAGCGGGACACAGGACCATACGTGTGTGAAAGGCATGCACCCAATTTGGAAGGCCACCACATTTCACAACAGTCTTTGCCAGGATCATTTGGAACAGGCCTTTCCATTTCACAGCATCTCTCAGATCAAAGTTTTGGCACCATCCATTATGTAGATCTTGTGTAGCAGCTGCAATCTGGTGAGAAACTGCACGCTCCACATCAGTCAGACCTTCACAGCAATGGCTAGTCTTTTCATCTGTGTTTTTCACAAGTGCATTTGCATTTATATATTCAAGCCACTTCAGTGATGCTGAAACACAGTCTTTTGCAAAGTGTAACTCTGTGCTGTCTTTGTGTTGCTTTATTATGCTTGAAACTTCAGGCAGATAGTTAAAATCCAATCTTTGTCCATTCTGTTGCTCTGCACACATCATCTTTGAGACCTCATTATGATCTGATTTCAGAGAAACTGGCAATCTATACCTGGGCATCAGTTTTTGCAATAACACTTTTGCTACTATGCAGTTGTCATTTTTCTCAAAACATGTTCTGATACAACCCTGTTGTTCTGCTTCTGAAACAATTTCTTGAGCCTCTATTAATTCACCTGTGAAAGTTCCATTGAATGTATATGCTAACAGAACACAATATTGTGCAACTGCATTAGCATTTCTCTCTCCCATGGCAATAGTGACTCCCATTTGAGCAGCTATACTGCATGTTATGGTAAGGGCAATCAATTTCGAATTTTGGGCTGAGGTAACTACTGAAAGCCATGAAGCTTTGACAACATAATGTATAGGAAGCATAGCATGTGTTGCTCCTAATGTGTCATTGTTACCTTTCAAATATGGGCCATCTACAAAATGGACATTGTTGGGCTGAATCAGACGTTCATCCTTAAAGTCTGATCTTGGCTTCATGCATATATTCATGACATCTAGACCCTCATATTCAGTTTCATAACAAACTAATTCATTTGCTGGCATTTCTGTGACGTTAGGGTCAAAGGTCATTGGGAAATACATCACAGACCTTTGAACACATTCATGTTTTTGAACAGGCACTGAGAGAGCGCAGCCCTCCCTCTCACTTCAAATTGGTGTATTTTCTTTTAAATAAACTTGCATTCCTAGTGCAACACTTTTTCTCTTTCAACTCTAGGAATGCTTTTGTGCAATTGTTGTCCAATGGAAGCGGATCAGACACATCCTTGTGTGTCAGCCTCAGTAAAGGCTTAGCCACTAGGGAAAGGTTTAGTAACCACTCTCTACAGCAGCTTACCATTCCCAAAAACTTCCTGACTTCTTTCTGAATTTGAGGTGGATTCATCTGGTGAATTATTTCCACTCTCTCTGGTGACACCTTTCTAGCTCCCTTTCCAATTATGTGTCCCAGACATTCATTTTCTTTTTGACAGTACTCCTGACTATTCTCATGCAATAGTGTGAAAAACCACAGGAGTATAACCCATAGACCAGGCTGAGATCTGGGTGAGAACGAGAAAGCTAACAACAATATCTCAACCGGATTTAATGAAACCTAATATACATGTATGTACAAGACATTACAAAAAAGAAAGAGGAGACTCCAAGTTTGTTTGAATGTGCTCATGGCATCATATATTAAAGACACAAATTATACACAACAGTTATATCAGCACTGTAGGCATAAATGCAGAGGCAACCCTAAGAAACTTGGTGCACGTTGTGCTCGTGACAAAGGTGACGGCGCAAGTGACAAGTGAGAAAACACAGCGGTGGGCACAAGAAGATAAAGTGGTATAGGATATGTACAAAATAATTGGTTCAACACAAGAAATATTTTAGATCATTGGTAAGGGTTTAAAGCAATTCTGTGAACCAAAGTTGGGTGTGTGCCATAAATTGCACTGGTAAACTGGTCGACGGCGTTTCGATCCTAGTGATTCAGGATCATCTTCAGGACCGGGTTGCCAATTTAAGGGTGCTGTATAGGAAAGGAAAGGGAAAGGTCAGGGGGATGAGGGACAGGGAGTGCATGGAGAAATGACGTAGGTCTGCTCGGGTCTGAGCATGATGGCCTACCTGTAGATCATGAAAAAGGTGGACTGGAAAATTCAAGGATAAATCAGGACGTCTAGAATCAGGTCCTAATATGTGAGCGGCAGCGTAGATGAACGTCTGCGCGTGAAGAAGGAGCCGGTGCGGTCAGTCTGGGGATAAAGAAGCCAGAGTGAACTAATTTCCTTGGTGGATGCAAGCGCTGGTGAAGGTGAGACAACGAGGATGAATTGATAAACTCACCCACTGGGATCTCAATGAGGAAATCGAAGAACAAGGTGCGGGGTCGGGTCCCCGATCCACCTCAACGGTATCAGGTGTTGTTTCCTAAGGGAGTAGAAGGGGTCTGATGGTAAGTACGGGACGGTGGGAGAGAGAAATAGAGATGGCGCGGCTCGATGAGCTGCCGAGGCTTACCGTGAATGAGGCGGAAGGAATCTGAAAGTGTCGGGTACACGAGTATCTCCGGGCCGCCACAATCGTGTGCGGAGTCCTTCGGTGTCTCGTATGTGTGGGGTGAAGGGATAGATTAAGTAAAGAATAGGTTTCCGGGGAAACGCATCAGACGGTCATGTGACCGTCTCCGTATTGGTCGTAGTTAGGGGTGGGTGGGGCGTAGTCAAGGACGCTAATCGGACAAGAACAGCGTGCGGATTAAGAAATGGAAAAGTTACTTTCAGACTGGCGTCTGCTAAGTAAATATGAAAATATTTACAAATTAGGGCAGCGCAATGGATTGAATTCGCAAAGTGGAAATTATATGAACACAACATTTATACAACATTTGGGAGTACTATCTACAATATAGTAAAATGACAACAACCATAAATTTGGAAGCGAAAATGGTGTGTTAAAAGCAGTATGGTTAGGGCATAAATATGACAAACAATTAGGGAAAACAGATAAGGACAACAATGGGCCCAAACATTGCAACAGTATACAAATGGGTCAACAACAAACGACTTGGACAAGCATGTCATACTCAAAGAAAAATCTCATATCTTTGAGTTATGTCAGGGAGGATAAGAAACACGGGTATATTTACAGCCAATAAATGAAATGAAGGGGATGAGGGACTAGACGGGGGTATCAGACGCCAGTCTGAAAGTAACTTTTCCATTTCTTGAGCTGCCGCTCACATATTAGGACCTGATTCTAGACGTCCTGATTTATCCTTGAATTTTCCAGTCCACCTTTTTCATGATCTACAGGTAGGCCATCATGCTCAGACCCGAGCAGACCTACGTCATTTCTCCATGCGCTCCCTGTCCCTCATCCCCCTGACCTTTCCCTTTCCTTTCCTATACAGCACCCTTAAATTGGCAACCCGGTCCTGAAGATGATCCTGAATCACTAGGATCGAAACGCCGTCGACCAGTTTACCAGTGCAATTTATGGCGCACACCCAACTTTGGTTCACAGAATTGCTTTAAACCCTTACCAATGATCTAAAATATTTCTTGTGTTGAACCAATTATTTTGTACATATCCTATACCACTTTATCTTCTTGTGCCCACCGCTGTGTTTTCTCACTTGTCACTTGCGCCGTCACCTTTGTCACTGAGCACAACGTGCACCAAGTTTCTTAGGGTTGCCTCTGCATTTATGCCTACAGTGCTGATATAACTGTTGTGTATAATTTGTGTCTTTAATATATGATGCCATGAGCACATTCAAACAAACTTGGAGTCTCCTCTTTCTTTTTTGTAATGTCTTGTACATACATGTATATTAGGTTTCATTAAATCCGGTTGAGATATTGTTGTTAGCTTTCCTATTCTCATGCAATGGCACTGTGACATGAACTTGACAAAAATCAATAACAGTAATCCATTCTTCAGCACATGGAATGTGAAAAAATATGTTGGCTGGATTCAGTACCATAGGACAACATAGAAAAGTTATGCTATTAATCTCCTGCACTATTCTGTTCTTTTCATTTAGTTTCTGTGAACCTGTGATCAGAAAGTTACATAAATTTCCAATCAATTCCATCAAAAATCCTTTACTCAGTTTATCTCCAATTATTGGTAACATTTCTGCAACTGATGGTGTTCTTGAATACATGTCATCTGGTTCTAATTTGAATAAGACATGTTCTGCACATTTTATTAATCTGACATCCCTCTCTGTGAACTCTCTTATTTCTGTGTTTATTATTTCTTTCAAATCAGAAGGTAATTTTTCAACTGTCCTTTCTGATAACAATGCTACAGCTGTCTCTTGTTGGGCCATTTTAAAATGTACATCCTCATCAGGAATCTGATAATTAACATCATCTGGTGTACAATAATCCGTGCTGTTTAATTTGCAAAACAATTGTTTTCCTGCCAGGCCTGTATCACAAACAGCAAATTGGTAACTTTCCTCAAATGGGCCTATTTTTGCTGCAAATTCTTCTAAAACTGGGTTTGTAATTTCTCTTTTAAAACTCCTACAACTAAGTCTGGACCTTCCACTGTTTTCACAATGGACTTGGTAAATTCAGAATTGTTAGGGTTAAAACTCTCATTTTCAAATACAGCAACCTGTTGAACTGGGTTCTGATTTTGTTTCTGGAAAGAATTCACATTTGCTCTGGACAACCTATTTAAATTAATTTTAGCATTTTCCATATTTTGTGGGAGCATCTGGGCTTGAAAAACTCCTGCCGTTGGTACCTGTTTCTGAACTGTCATTTGCATTTTCTTAACTGGCATATTTTGCACCTGCATTTCTCTCTGTTTTTGTGCATCATGTTTAAATTTATATTTCTTCTTCCAATGCTCAAATCTGTTATAAAGATGGCAAAAGGACACTTTTTCCAGCAGTGCAACATCCATACCTGAGTTTGCACGAACCAAAACACCTTTACTTCCATCCTGTGTTCTTTTAATCTGTACCCAATTAACATCCTTTGCTGGCACTCTGCCCTTCAGGAAAGTAATCACTGCTACGTTTTTCTCCATAACAGAAAATGATGGTGCATTCATGTAAACCCATTTAATGGTCTCCTCACCTGGCCTTTGCACAGCAACTTTATATTCAAACCACAATTCAGTTTGCATGGCAATGTCAAAGAGCATTTCCAAATTAATACACAACTCTTTTAAAATTTCAACAAATCCATCAATTTGTGGGTACCACAGCATAAGTTTGTCTCTCAATTGTGGGAATGTGTTCAAAAATGCTGCAAGTTCACTTTTGTTCCGTGGCACATGAACATGCACTTCTCCCACATTTTCTCTCAATGAGTAAGCTAAAGCTTCTCCCTCATCCTGTTTATTATTTTCCTCAAGTAGGTCTGGTGGTTTCTTTTTCTTCTCATGTTTTCTTGCCCACTTGTCTCCTAATTTCTCAAACCCATTGCATTTGAAAATATATTTTATTATTTCTGCAATGTGCAATTTCATTCCTGAAGAATGCATGGTCTCATTTGCCTCATCATTCATAAGTACCCTGAAACTTTTCTGAAATGGAAAACTTCCTGTAACATCAATTTCATATTTTTGAGCCAAATCAGTCAGTCTATCATGTGCAGTTACTGCACATGTAGCTGTTTCCTTACTCAGGGAAATTAATTCTTTCTCCTGACACTGGTTCACATTTTCATGATTTAAACAGCAGGGACTGTCAATTTCTTCATGTTCAAGTGTTGATTTTAAAACACTAAGCTGGTTCTCTTTTCCATGGTCTGGGTTAATTTGTTCCCCCATGCTCTCTATCTTTTTAATCACTGCTGCTTCCTCACAGCAGGTTTGAAAAATCCCATCTTCAAATATATTCATTTTATCCTGGGATGCAGATGTTGTAAAGACCATTTTTACCCCACCTTTCAGTGCTTGGACTGTCTGGGGTAGTTTCTGTTCAATAATCTGTGAATTCTGAGATTCTGAAATAAACCCTGACATAATTACTTCTTTTGCAGCTCTTTGAACTTTTTGAATATGGGCCATATTAATTGAGACAGTCACAATTTGTCTAGGCATTGCCTGTGCATCTGTAGTTTGTGATATCTGGACTGAATCAGTCACATTTGAAGCAGTAACACCTGGAGATATCACTGTCAGTGCTGAATCAACAGATAGTGGGTCAATCTGAAATGTCTGCACAGTTCTTTCAATCTGTGTTTCTCTCTGTTTAACAGAAGCAGTAGCCACTGTAGTACTTACTGGTACACTATTTTCAGTATTTTTAATGGGAACCACATAAAGTGGCGGACACTCAGTTAACAATGCATCCATTATTTCATCCCCTAAATCACTATTTATTTGAAGCTTTTTGTCATCTTTAATTTCCTTCTCCTGTATCTGGTGCTTTACCTTTTTATCCTCACTTGCTTTGTCTCTTGCTGCCTTTTCCCACATGCTTAAAGCCTCAAATTGTGCAGCTCTAGATGGTGTCTTTATTTCACATAACACTTCCCTTAATTTGTCAATAATTTGCAATTCAAAAGTACCATCTTTTGGAAACCTCAAAGGACCCTCTTTTTCAGTAATCTTGCACCATTGGTGAACCCACATACATGAATTTTGTCCCAAATTGGTAGACATAAAATGCATGGGTGTTCCTTCAGGAGCATCACCAATTAAAAACGATTTTTTCACTTTGCTCCCAACAGTTTCTTTAAACCTTCAAACATTTTCATTTCTGCAATAGTTCAATGCAATTTCTTTTCTCCAATGCTGTGAGTTTCAATTTCAGTCAGTTTAACTCCTACTACTGACCCTCTCAACTGCAATATTTTTCTGAGTTTTCTTAATCAAAATTCTGTTAATAACAACATAAAAACATTCGCTACTCTGTCTGTTCCACTAAATAAAGGATAGATTTCTTTTCACTGCGAGTAACACATTCCACTTACTCTTCACAAAGTAAGAACTTCCGTTTACTCTTCAAAAACTGCGAGTAAATCCCTTCCGCTTACCCTTCACTCAAGCTTGGAAGAACCTGCTACTCCTTCGGTGTTACCCTTTCTAGGTTATGTAAGACCAAAGTTTCACCAGCGAACTCTTTTGCTGTCACTCAAGCTCAGAAGAACCTGCTACTCCTTCAGTGTTACCCTTTCTAGGTGATATAACACCAAAGTTTCACCAGCGAACTCTTTGCTATCAATCACTCTCACTTTTACACAGAAAATAGTCCCTACTTTAACACTGCCAGCCCTACCTAGCTTCTCAGTGTTATTCCAACAGACGAGTAACCTCACTGCAGTGTGGTTTCTATCACCACCCGCTATTCATTCCCCTGGAATTTCCAGACAACATAAAAGAAGACACTAACGTTTCATGTTAAGAACATATAATCAATAATCAAAAATTCTGTCCTATGAAATTACCAATATAATCAATAAAACTATCAAGTCAAAAATGAGCAAAATTTTCACCAACAGTCAAAACCCTTACTATTTTTCCAACACTTCAAGAACAAAACATACCTTCTAGCACATTAACAACATTTCACAACCCTATTGATACTCACACCATTCCAGCAATCGCCTTCTTGCATCACCTTCCAGTACTGCTTTGCCAGTCTTCAAGTTTTGAGCATTGGAATCAGGAATTTTTGAGAATCTAGACATTTATCTAACTTGGGCAATTATTTTTCTAGCGCTATTTAGGCTTTAAACTAAACTATGCTCCTTTTGGTGATGGTGTTAACCTTACCTCTACTACCAGAAACTGATCTAGCGGGTTGTGGTTTTTCTTCACTTTGATCTGTATTAGTCAATATCTAAACCAGTTTTTACAGACCAACTTTCCTCCTAAGGTCAATGGACCATTAGTCGAATAGTTGATGGTGATATTAATAATCCTTAATCACCAAACTAATCGATAATAACCATCCTCTTGCTACCAGAAACTGATCTAGCGGTAATTTCACGGTAATTTCTCAATGCAAAACCTCATTTACCTCTAATTTACCACTGTAAAGGTGATGGACCCTTGCCACTGTGTATTACCTTCAGGAGACTTTACATAAACATGAAAAATCAAAAATGCAATTAATATTTAAGCCAATAAAGAGAGTTGTGAGTATTTTTAAAGGGTTTTATTTTCTAGTTAAAAGTTAAAGTTCTCTGACCCTTTATTCATTAGTCAAATATCAATCAGGTTACAGAATTGAAAATAGGAAAAATAGAATTAATACAAAACATATTATAGGTGACATACAAAGCACTCCATAAAGGAGGGAAACCCCTAATTCTATGTCAGTCAGAACTCTTTAAAGGGTTTCAGGAAAAATATAATTCAAGAGTGAGTTTGCAAGGCTAATCAATAATTGGCAAAAATCTTCCATCAAGAGAAATAAATGCATAAGACAAATAAATCTTTTTCAAATCTAGTTAATTAGTCAAAGCATAAACTTAGAGTTTTAGCATCTAAATCTAAACCTGTTCCATCAGCTGTATTCTCTGCCCTGGTCTGTTCAATCTGCCTCTCTGTGTTCACAGAGAGAGGCTGCCCGCCCTTCACAAGACCACAGAGGAATGTGATCTGCCTTGCCAAAAATATGACGTGCAAGGACTCTCTGAAAAAAATATGAGCAAGACCCCCTCCTCCCTCTGTCTCTCCTCGGATGCAATCTCCTCCCAGGCTGCACCCGCGACGTTCACGTACCTAACCCATATGATGTCTGGACTCATCTGCTCCCTCTCCTCTCTCCTCCTACCTCTTCTAAGGCTAAGGCTGCTAAAAGCTGCTAAAAACTGACACGCCCCCTAAGGGGTCATTATTTATACTCTAATTCTTGGCTGACTGTACTAATAATGTTGCAGTTTCAGTAGAAACTCGCACTGTGATTGGTTAGCACAGGTGACATAGGGGTCTCATCATCCTGTTCTCATTGCAAATCCAACCCATACCAGTTCTGACAATAAGGGCTTAATGCTAAGAACAATATACATAACATGTATCAATAAAAACATTTCTTGCAACAAAATGTATCACTCAATTTCCTGTCTCTCTTTCACATAGCACACTAAAATGACACTTTCCCACAAATACTAATACATTGGCACGATGACAGGAATGTACAGTTCATTGTGGCCTTGACCCATGTGTCTTCACTTGAGGCACTTGGCATTTCATGCAGCTGGCTCTGAGCATGCGTCTCTCATTCAGCACACTGCCAAAAATTCTCAGCCATGCTGGATTCCTAGGCAGCCATTTTATAGTGGGCCTAAATGTATACTAAAGTAAAAACAAACACAAAAGAATATTAATTTATGAAGTAAAGCCCATTATGTTTACCTCCCCCATACTAGTACCCTGTATTAATTATTACCTAGCAAAAGCTATTAGTTTAAAGCAGCTTTTCTATTATTTGTGCACCACATGCAAAATGTGCAATGTACAACATAGCATAAACATGCTCTAGTGCAAATTTTCAAAGCGCAAACAGTTAATACATACTCATAGCAACATGCTCTAATGTTTTAGATAGCTTTTCATGCAAAATGCGTTTGCCCCACATGTAGTGTTGGTGCATGGTTGATTAATTAATACACATTATAAGAAGATGTGTTATGAACTGAATATGCATTGTCTAAATATGCAACAAAGCCAAAGTCTCTTGAGACAGGAACAGGGAGTGTAGATTACAAGGAAAAGGAGCTGGGCAAAGCTAAAGAGGCCACAGTGAGCCTTCTAAAGGAAACTGAAATCACGAGTTTTCTACACTGCAAAAACACATGTTAATTCAGCACAAGCATTTCAGACTGAAAGCATTTTGACCAGGCCTCATTTCATGTCTTTCACTTTGCATGCACCAAAAGTGCCACTTTTAAAAAGCATTTGACTAGGCCTCATTTCATGTTTTTCACTTTGCATGCACCAAAAGTGCCATTTTAAAATGCAGTCTGTCTGAAACACAAAAATAAAGCAATGCCTGAATCCAGATGAAATCTGAGCTACATCAGGGAGACGAGGAAGAACTGTGCCCAATGTCCGGCTGGGTAGGTGATGGTCAAGGGGGAAACCAGGGCCAATCTCCTCTATAGCTGTCTAGCAGCTCCACCGGGCATCAGCCATGTTGCTCAGGTCTCAGTGTTCAGGAAAAACCGTTTTGAATAGTTACATAAGCTACAGTTGCATAGTCAAGTAGCGGAAGAACATGTCCCCACTAGAGGATAGAGGTAAAAGAAGAGGGGAGGGAGTATAAAACAAATTGGAGAAGGAGCTGGGGGCTGCCATTTAGGCTGCCGAGGAAACGAAGGCAGAGGCGGCCATTTTAAGGTCAGGCACGTCATGTCCAGGCCTCTGTAGATCCCTGTGTAGGCGTTGATGCGATAGTTGGTCTCGGCCATGATGAAGCTCTGCTCGTGGGAGGCAGCAGATAGCTCGGACCCCCTGGACGACATTTAGATGCCGAGACATATGAGGTAAAAGAGGCGGGACTTCCTCTTTCTCTGGAAGACGAGGCCAAATTACGGAGGGACTGCAGGAAGGTGATCAACGACTCCCCATGTCCTCCACTGAGTAGTCCTTTGCCAGGAGTAGAGAAACTAAGCTGAGTTTAGCATGGAGGCTGTCCGGGTCCGCCTGACTGCGGACGCCATTTTGGGGTCAGGCGTCGTTCCCAGGGCTCACCGAGGGCACTGCTGTTATGCGTCCAAGGTGGGGGACCCCCAACTATTCCTACGGTACTCCAGTTCTCAAAAGGGGTCTAGACCACGCTCGGGGTGGAAGCGCTTGGGATGCCGAGTGAAGTGGGAGCGCGCCACATCTCACCTGCGTGGGTGGAGCTCTCATCTATTGCTCACCGGTGGCCGTTCACTTTCGGCGTTCCGTCCATGTTGCTGTTAGTCACCGCGATGAGTGGCCTTCAGGTCAAGATGCGGGCCGAGTGTTGGGGGCGTTGTTTGCGGGGTAAGACAGAGGTCGGCGGACTCATGGTGCAGTTCCTTCGGTACCGGACGCGACCTCTCAGCTCTCCGGGCGCCATCCTGGCATCTTCATATGCGGGGAGATCTCGGCTCATTTCTCCGCAATGCTAGATCGGAGACGAGCGATATAGATCTTCAGGTGATCTGCCAGCATTCCGGCTGCACAATCGTTGTTCTGGATGTGAAAACAATTCGGCGGGATGCCGCTCGGGAAGCTGGAAAAAGGGTTCAGCACGGAGCATCAGCTCGGAGCGGCCATGATGAGCTGGCTCCTTAGTGTGGAGAGGGCTCACAGGGTGCCAACAGGACCAAGGGCCCCCGGCCTACCACCTCGGCCTATAGTGGCAAAGATTCTGAATTGCAGAGACAGAGACGCACTGCTCCGCAAGGCAAGGGAAAAGGCGCCACTCCTATACGAGAACTCGAAAGTCTCTCTGTTTCCGGACTATACGATACAAGTGCAGCGGCAAAGGGAGGCTTTCTATGGAGTCAAGCAGCACCTGCAACAGCTAAATCTACAATATGCTTTAATATTTCCTGCCAAATTGAAAGTTCTACACGATAACGCCAGTCACTTCTTTGAGGACGCTGAGATGGCATGCCTCTGGATTGAGACGAACTTCCCAAATTTGACGATACTGGATGAGCATCGACAACCGCGAAGACCGAGTCAGCGCCGCAGGCGCACAGGGTTGCGCAGCATGTCTAAACAGAAGGCACGAGTTGAGAGGGAACCCAATCTTGAACAACAATTATAGAGAAAGAGAGCGGCACTGAAGGCGGCAGCAACATGGAGAGCACCGGGAGCAGTCGGTGGGCGGGATTCATCGTCAGACGGAGCGCCGGCAACGGACTTGGAGGCCAGCCAACCGTTGTTCCCATCCTTGACACCGCAAACAGCCAGGGAACTAGAGGATTAATCATGTTGTCCAGGCGGAACTTACGCAGACATGCAACATACTGGGGCTGTTAGTGGAGGACTCACCCACTCACTGCTCAGCGCTGCTATGTGACGAGCAGGGACAGAGACGTGGTTCGTGCGCTGGAAACAGCTGGTAACTGTATCATTCTGGATGCTCCATTAGGTATAACATATACTGTTGGGGGGTGTGTCCCAGGCCCGGAAGCAACCTCATTTCTCCCCCTACTGTTATTCTTTTTTCCAACTTGTTTATAGTATTTCTTTTCTTATATAGCTTGCATTGTTTTTCTCTTTTTTTTAAAAAAGGGAGGTGTAAAAACAAGGTTTAAGTTTGCTAACACTGCAGTGCAACTACACCGTAGCGCACAATTGGAGTGGCGCGATGGTGCTTGTATGGGGCACTATGATCCCCGGCTGGCTTATCATCTCCTCCCCCTTGCAAAAGCAGCACACAAGTTCTAGCTGTTATTGTTTGTAGCAGCTGTTTGGTCGAGCACAGTTTTGGGGTTGGACCTTCGAATTAGGGTAGTTTGGGAGTTCAATGTAGCAGTTACAAGGGAACGCGCGTGTATGCACGACAGACTGAACTAGAGGCCAGGCACCGGACATGGGAAAGGGTATTGCATAACACACTTAAGATCAATGGAGGCAAGGGCAAAGTATAAGTTCCTCACTTGGAACGTGCGAGGTATGGGCTCTCTGCATAAGCGATACCGCATTCATGCTCAGCTTGGTAGGCGGAAAGCACAAATTGTTCTCCTACAGGAGACGCATTTAAATGATAGTGAAGCGTATAAATTACGGAAAAAGTGGAGAGGTCTGCTATATAATACAACTTACTCGGCTTTCGCACGAGGCGCGGCCATCTGGATACGAGCGGGGGTCCCATACCGATTACTAGAGCAGAAGGTGGATGTCGAGGGCAGATACGTACTGTTGAGGGGTGAGATGGATGGACAGATGCTTGTGATAGGGAGTATTTATGCAACAAATTCAGAACAGGAGGGGTTCCTCCAACGACTGAACAATGCATTGGCTGACTGGGTACATTAACCTTGGATACTTGGGGGGACTATAATGCAGTGCTGGATGTGCGGATGGATCGATCGCATCCGGCTCTCCGTGGTGCATTAGCAACCCGACAGGCCAGGAAATTAGAGGCATGGACGGATGGGTGGGACCTCAGGGACGTGTGGCGAGTCAAGCACGCATCGACACGGGAATACTCCTTTTACTCCCACGTACATGCAGTACACACTAGAATAGACCATGTCTTCTGCTCCCCTTCCCTTCTCCAAAAGAACTACAGGAGAGGCGGATAGAGCATGCTGACTTGATGGAGAGGTTAAGGGTAATTGACTATAAGTCCAGAGAACATATGCAGAGGCTGATAAAGAGGGTACTTTACTAGCACGCATTATTAGGGATCAACCCCAAGTGACTCCAATAACACAAATTCCATGGCTGTTACCCACGTTACGATCAATGAGGCATTCCAAAAGTACTATACCTGTTTGTACAGTGCCCCCAGGCGCTCCTGTATGCCGGAAATTAGGGAGTTTCTCCAGGGAGTGCGGCTACCGAAGCTTGTCACCACAGACCAAGAAGACTTGAAGTCACTTATTACTATGGAGGAAATTCTGACTGCGATCCGGGCCCTGCCGCGAAATAAGACCCCAGGGCTGGATGGCCTACTTGCAGAATTTTACTCCACCTATGCCAAGGAGCTGGCACCCTATTTGGGCACATTGTATAAGGCCTCTGCTGAGGGAGGGGCTCTGCCTCAGACGACCAAGCAGGCACTAGTAGTGTCACTGACCAAACCTGGGCGTGATCCGACGGATATTTCAGCATACCGCCCATTGTCGCTCCTAAATACTGAGTATAAAATCTTAAGTAAGATTTTAGCGACGCGCTTACTGCCCTATCTCACCAAGTTAGTACATGTGGACCAATGCGGGTTTGTGCCATGTAGGAGCACTGCACAGAACGTGAGGCGGCTATATCAAATAATGTGGGCTCCCTTAGAACGTTTCCCATGGGCGGACTGTCTATCCCTGGCTATGCGGCAGGCGTTTGACACGCTGAGCTGGGAATACATGCTTGAGGCGCTGGCCTTACATGAGATACCCGTTGAATATATCAACTGGGTTAGGTTACTATATGCTGCCCCAACGGCACGTGTTAGGACGGGAGGCCATATTTCCGAGGAGTACGGGGTTCATAGGGGCACGAGACAGGGCTGCCCCCTGTCCCCCTTGCTCTTTATACTAGCAGTTGAACCGCTTGCATACAAACTGCGCATGTCAGACCAAAATTGGGGTATACCATTAGGTCCGGTGATGCATGCCGCGTCGCTAAATGCTGACAACATAATTTTGTATACCCAGGATTTACACAGTGGTATTCCTGTTGCGGCAGCGATTTTTGAAAACTTTGGTCAGGTGTCAGGTCTCCGTATAAATTTTGACAAGTCCGTGGCTTTCTTTTTTAACCATCAAGAGGCACCGAATGAGGTTGGATTTGGCGATAACGAGGTACAAGTGACCCCAGTCACGTTTAAGTATTTGGGTGTACATATATATAGAACGCAACAAGATACGATGGACGGAAATGTGCAAAGAGCAATAACTGCGTTGCGCTCCCAAATAGCGTTTTGGACTACTCTACCATTGTCGGTCACGGGGCGTTTGGCCATCGCAAAGATGGCAATGTTGCCTAGAGTGCTGTACTATTTTACAACAATCCTGATATTTCTCCCTGCGACTATATTCCGGGTCCTAAACGCCTTATTGATAGAATTAATATGGGGCACGGGTAGAAGGAGAGTGGCACTCAGAAAATTACAACTACTGACTGCTGCCGGAGGGGTAGGAGCACCCGATTTTAGGGCCTACTGTATGGCGAGCCAGTTGCAGTGGCTTTCCTTCTGGCTTGCGGGTCGTAACCTGCAGGAAATAGGATATACGCCCAGAATGTTGGCACAAGGTAAACTGCATGTGAAGTTATATAGCACACGCCCAATTGACACTACGGATTCCCCACTATTGCAAATAGCATTAAAATACTGGATTTCTGCCAAAAAATACAGACATCCATGTATACCCTATGCACCAAATATCCCTTTTGTGCGTATGCCCATCCCGTCGGGAGTGGTCACGCGGGGACAGATAACAGACTGGGTGGAGGGAGGGATAGCTACGGTTGGGACACTATTTCAAGAGGGCACAATAATGTCGCACACTGACTTCACAAATACCAATGGCCTGTTGGATACTCTATTCCTTCTACATGCAGGACTACCTCATTGTGTGAAACGGCTATGGGCCCCAACTGGACAAGAGCCGCCCACGAATGAATTGGTACATATGCTTCATTTGATGGGAAATGGCAGGCATCTAACAAAATGGCTTTATGTAGGCATAAGGGGGACAGTAAGACCCCCAATAGAGGCGCTGCAGACCAAATGGGAGGTAGATGTGGCAGAGGGTCTGACGGACAAAGAATGGGCAAAACTACTGGAGTACCCGAAGACAGTGTCCCGCAATGCGCGGTTCAAATTTATTCAGTATCTGATCGCACAGAGAGCATACCTCACCCCGCATAGACTCCACAAGATGTTTCCTGCCACCCCCTCAAAATGCCCGAGGTGCGTTGAGGAGGATGCCGGGTTTATGCATATGCTGTGGACATGTCCGGCACTAACGCACTATTGGACACAGATTGCACACATGCTTACTGATACTGTGGGGGGAAATACTTGGAATACAGCAAAGAGCAGTCTGCTGGGGTTATACCATCAGCCTAAGGGATATAAGGTAAAAGCGCGCTTTGCTAATCTAGCGTTAATACTAGCAAAGAGACATATTACTAGCCGGTGGAAGGCTGCAAGACACCCAAACCTAGAGACTTGGAGAGATGAGGTGCTTAAGTGGAGCCTTGCTGAAAGTGCTGCAATACGTAGGGAGGAGCAGAGGGGCCTGAGAAAAATACCAATAGCAATGGCGTGAGATGTACTATGTGAGGCGTTTAAAAGCTGGGAGGAACCTATGCAGGCAGTAGTGGTTTGATCGAGCTGTGGCTGAGGCGTTGTACGCGGAAGGCGGGTGCCCTCTACAAGATAAATCTGAACTTGTTGTGCGACAAGGTATAGTGACGCGAGCCCTAGTCAAGTGCAGGTCTCTTTGTGAAATGCTATAGAATTATTCTATCTGTTCTGTAGCTTACTATGGTGTTCCCAGTTAGATGACTGCAGGTGGGGGGTGGGGGGTGACCTTGGGTAATTGTTATAGGTTTATTTAGAAATGCGGTCAACAACACAGAACGGAATATTTAATGCCACGGCATAAGAAATGTACACATTGGAATGTGTTGCTGTTAAGAGCTATGCACACGAAGGTATTGTACTAACTATGTGCTCAGGTATATACTAGTAGGGCATATGACGATGTACCGCATTGATACTACTAGGTCCTAATGTGGACGTAGAAGATTGTATGTATATTTGAATAAACTTAATAAAGTTTGTGTTAAAAAAAAAAAAGAAAAATTGAAGATGAACGCTATCTATTTCACCCAACATTGTAGAAACAGGGTGAGACAACTGACTCTTTTGTTATAAGATTAAAAGAACATGTACAACTCTGCAATTTTGACAACTACAACAGTCAACAGGGCCGGACTGGGAACAGAAACCGGCCCTGGCAAACTGCTCAGCCGGCCCCCCATGGGGTTAGGGGGAGTGCAGCCGAGCAGTTTGCGAGCGCCGGTTTTGGCTGATTTTGTTACAGGGGGCCGATATTGCCGACCCCCGGTAACAAAAACAGCCCCCACCCTAGCGGCCTACTGGGGAAACGCCCGGTGTCCGCTATGGCCAGTCAAGAAGCCCTTAGATCATAAATCACTGCTGCCCTGCTCCCTCAACATTGATATATATGTTGTGAGAGGCACTGGTGGCACTAGTAGTCTCCTAAGCTTCTAGCTTCGATCAAATTTGGGTTTCTAACAGTTATATGTCGAATAACAGACAGTCTCATTTAATGAACACATTGACGTTGAAGAACTTTTCCCAAAGCTATTTCAAGGCGTTGGCAAACTAAAGGATCACCAACTTTGACTTCACTTAGATGAGACTGTCGAGCCAGTAGCCAAGCACTTCTGTAGCATTCCTTTCAGTATCTAAAAGCAGGTTGAAAAGGAACTCCAATATGTACTAGAACAAGATATCATTGAACCAGCAAAAGAGCCAATGCCCTGGGTTGCTATCATTAGTTTTTGTACCAAAATGACAAGCAGGAGGCAAAATCTGCATCTGCATAGAAACTTATCAAGCTGATAAGGCCATTCAATGAGACACCGAGCATTCAGGACATGATCCATCAACTAATGGAGTATGCATGTTTTCTAGCCTAGATCTCAATAAGGGATATCACCAGCTGGGAATTGACGAGTTATCAAGATACATAACATTTACCACCTACTGCGGTTTGTACTGATGCAAATACCTCTGCTTTTGTGTCTCTTCCGCTGCTGAAGTATTCCAAGAAAAAAAAAAGACTAGTCACCCATGGCATACCTAAATTGTCTAACTTATAGTGACAACATCTTGGTTTTCTGACAATCCAAAGAGGAACATGATGACACACAACTTAAAGATGCTCAAATCACACTCAGCATTGAAAATTGTCGATGCAGAACCACCTCTCTCAAGGGTATCGCCACATATTCTCAAAAGAGGGCATGCACCCTGACCCTGACTAAGTTGCAGCATTAACGCTAATACTTCCTACTGGAAATGTACCAGCTCTACGCTAATTTCTGGGACTAGCAAGCTATTGCTACAGATATAAACTTGACTTTGCCTAGGTTAGTGCATGTCTGCAAGATCTCACAAAAAAGAGATCCACTTCAAAATGGTCCTCAGAGTGTTAGACAACATTCTAAAACATTTGCACAAAAACCACAAATGCAGAGATTTGCAACTTGAATTGAGGGATGGAGCCTCCATCTGCAATATTATAAATTAAAAATATTACATTGAGTATGCAAAGACAAAAATCCTTCGGATTTTGTCTCAAGATTTTCTCTCAAAACACCGGGACCCAAGAAGGAAGAATAGTGAGAAGATGAAGAAGAGGAGTCCACGGCTGGGACCCACAGGGCAGGAAGCCCACACGGGCACCATTTTTGGCGTCTGCCCCGGGCTCCATATTACATTTACACTTTCACTTAATTAGTCAACACACCAGTCAGCCTGGGTTGGGAGGGATGGGGGGTTAGTGTGAGAGAGGGTTGTTATTGGAATCTGTCTGGATCATTAGCCCTCTGGTGGGAGGGAGCAGCTGTTGTGAAAAGGGTATATACCCTAGGTGCACCAGTATTGTATTTATTGGTGGATGTTTGCATCTTCCCATTTACCCCTATCGCTGCACGGTATTGTTTATTAAAATTCCAATAAAATTTGTTTGCAAAAACAAAAAAAGATGAAGAAGAGGAAACCAAGACCGCAAAGGCCAAATAACAGCCGCCACAATGATTTCCCCACCCTCCTTGTCAATTTTGGATAGCAATCTGGTGATCAAGGGGAGTGTATAGAAGACATACATCAAGTTCCTTGGCCTCTCTGAACTGCAGGGGCAAAATATTGGTAGCTGGGCATTGTGCTTGGATGACAAAAAATCCAGACATGAGGAGTGGAACTTCATGCAAACCATTTGGAATGGTACTGGAGATAGAGACGAGTTTTGAAATGGTGGAAAAAGTTTGCTCAGCTGATCTGCCTAAATATTGTCCCTTCCATTGAAGGACTGCCGTTGCCTCCCTCCAAACTGAAGATTGACAGCGCTCCATTAAGTACCATCAAGCTTGGCATGACAAACTGTCCAACGTTGCTAACCACCCCATGGAACTGACATCTGTTTCATAGGTGCTCCTAGATTAGAACGACCCGGCAGGTTCCAGCCACCAGAAGAAGGGTTACTTTACCTCTGTTATTGGAACCCTCGTATCTATTGATTGAGAGGCAGGATGCCAATTAAGATGTGACAACAGTGGTCCAAGATGAAGGTAAACACAGATGATGCCATTTGACCTTGACCTATGATCCACTTCCTCTCTGAAGCATCCTAAAGATTCAAGAGAGATGACAGCAGGAAACAAAGCCAGATTCGCCATGGTTCTGGCAGGGATATCATGTCTGAGTCTGTCTTGACTCTGTTCCCTATAATGATAAGATCCTCAGTTAGAACCAGCTGGCAACTGGAAATGTTGAGAATAAACCTGTGTCGGCATAGACTTTTCTTTAACACTTCTAGGTGCAGCAGTGTCTTGGTCACAGATGGAGTTTAGCTTAGTCAATCACCAAGTTGTGGAAAAATTGGAATTACTTGAGCATGTAGAAGAGCCGCTATAGAAGTCACCTTCTCGGTGACTCTCTTGGTGCTTAGCGGAAACAAAAGGAAGGACTCTGAACTGAAAGTGTTGATCCTGGACACAGAACATGAGGAGTTCCTGGTGGCACTCTGCAATAGGAATGTGGAAGTAAGTATTGATCAGATCTATTGTTGACAGAAAATGACCAGCTGGAACCAAGGGAAAGATCCTTTGTAATGTTTCCATCTTGAATGGAATGTTCTTCACTCACCTGTTGACTCTCCAGATCTATTACCATGCAAAATCTGCCAGATATTGTGGAAGCCAGGAACATTTTGAATAGGCTCCCTCCCACCTCTCTGTAAACAGTACATGAATCCCAGCCTGTTTCTTTTTGAAGGACCCAACCTTTTTGTTGAAGGATTCCTTTCTCTCCAGAATTATATCCCAATAATTGGGTTTCCTCCTAACACTCCAAGCAGTTATGGGCCTTTCTCTTGCTTCCCACCTTTCCCAGTCCCTGTACCTTGTATTCAGCACCTCTCTTGAAGGCTAAGTGATATAGACCACCGTCGTGCAGCGCAGTTCTTTTTCTTATCCTGAAGATGATCCCAAAAATCACTTGTGGGTTGACAGCCATCAATAGTTACAGCCACAAAGACGGTTTTAGGAATTCATCTAACATAGAATATATAGATGTGTAAATTATAAACTCTACTGAAGTTGTGCTGTACAGTCATTGTTTATGTAGTCTGTTGCTGTTTTCTCTCTTTATGATCACATTTCTGGGCTTCCAGTTTTTGTCTCACTACCATGTGTTCACCTCGTACATTTAACACCTTGACTTTCAATTGTTGCATAATTAATTGACCATGTTATACAATCATAAAATCACAAATTGCTTCTTTTATTCACTTTTTGGACAGATGGTTTATTTTGATTAATTCTATATACTGCCACATCTCCTGTGTACGGTTAAATGTTGGTTATCTCCCACAAAAGTTTAAATGCTATCTTTGAATGACAATTGGTTGGGTACTAGTGCTCTACATAATATAAGTTCAAGTGCAACTTTGGGCTACATGGTGCTCCTGTGTTCTATGATAATGCTTCTCCACTAGGGCAGATGGCTCTTAATTAAATACTTCTTTCTTGATGGGACATTTTGGCTAAATAGCTGTATGGTCACGGAATCTGGAAGATGAGACAGAAACTCTATCTTGTAGCCTCTTTGACTATCTCCACCAACCAACCATCCGAAGTTGATTTTCTTCATTCCTCTAGAAAGTGGTGAATATCACTTCCAACTGGAAACTTGGAGCTAACGTCTGCCCGCAACTCAGCATAGTTAGGATTGAGGATTCTTCATAGGAGAACTCTTTTTCTCCTTATGGGAATAAAACCATTAAACAATATTTCCTTGCTTGCCATTAGACTGTTCTAAAGTCTGCTGCATTCTGGGGGGCTGATGATTTCAATTTAGAGAAACCATATGACTTTTAATGAGGACTTTTAATGATGACATTTGAAGGAAGAGGAGTGTTTTCTTTCTTTGGACATGCAATGCAGCCTATCAAAGTACCACCAAACTGCATGTGCAAGATTGTGGATCTCAGGGCTGCATTCGTATCCCATTCTTTTAACTAGCAGGTTGGGCCAAGTTGCCACTTAATCGCCACTGCCCAAAGCTGAGGCTGTCACAACGTCAAAGGATACGTCAGAAAATAATTTTATCTGGTGCGCCATCCCTCTGGTAATGCCAAGTATTCAGTACCCTCGTCATCCACCCTAAGCAACTTCTTGAAATCTAAAATCATTGACTGTGAAATATATGCCCCATAAATTCCTACTCTTAATGCGGGGTGAAAGCCCGAGTACAACCTTTTCTTTTCAAGGCAGCTTAAATTCTTTTTCTTCAAAAGTATAAATACATGAGACAAATCTCTGCATATTTAACCTGTCAGGATTTTTACATTTCCTGAAGATGACACTTAGCACATGAGGATGGAGGGTCTCCCAACACTGGAGCTCACTGAAATTGACAAAGCAGTCTCTTTTCAGAAGTCCCTGGAACCCCAGGCACTGAAAATCACATATTATACCTCAGTTGGGGGAAGATATCTGATAATAGATCCTTGGTCAGATATTTCCTGTTCTATTCTCCTGGAGACACCGCATCATCACTGTCGCTTGGGCCAGATACATCGGAACATACAACACCACCAGTGTTTTCTGGAACTTTCTTGGTGGTGAGCATATCAAAATTGCTTTTGTCAAAAACGCAAATATTTCTAATATTAGACTCTTTATTCTTTCCTCCTCAATGCCTCTGCGTACCTAGATCTCCTGGCGAGGATGATATGGCCATACTGGGAACAAACAGTTTAAGATGGAATATTCACGAGCAGAATAAAAGTATAAGGAACAGGCAGAAATATAGCATCCACACAAGAAATCTATCCTAGCTGCCCTCAGGGTGCTGCTTAAGGAGATCTGCAACTTCCCA
The DNA here is from genome assembly GCA_963921515.1 of Calotriton arnoldi. NCBI lineage: Eukaryota > Metazoa > Chordata > Amphibia > Caudata > Salamandridae > Calotriton > Calotriton arnoldi. The sequence goes on from CAWUFW010002606.1 coordinate 1,827,286, forward strand.
CTGCTCATGTGTTGACCGCGGAGCACTTCCTCCAAACACATAAACCTGGGAAACATTACTACAAGCGCACCAGGGGCTAACACTTGTGCATTACTTAATCCGAAGGCACCCCGCAAGGGCAGCGGGTCAGTTAAAAAAATTGGTTCTGGGGCCACTGCTCAATCAAAGCCGCATTGTCTCCTCTCAAGCCCATCATGAAGAAGCATTCAGCATCATAGACAGGGGTCGAAGCCCGGCAGGGATGTCTACTCCTGGTGTCCCCATCTCAGTCCAATGAAGGAAACAAACAGAAGGAAGCAGAGAATGGCAGCTCTTTTATGGTGCTTGTAGGAGAGTAGGATCTGCTTCACAGGGGTACCCCCACTTTTTGCTGATACTTCACTGGTTTTCGACATTAGTCTGGCTGGGGCCCTGCTATTCAGAACCCCAGCCTAGCTGTTTCCTCTTTAAAAGGGTCTCCATGTGCCTTAGGCACATCACTGATTGGGATCTGGAGTGCCCTTGTAAGTCCCTAGTATATGGTATACTATGTACCAAGGGCATAGGTACCTCAGAGGCCTGCCAGGGGCTGCAGCATGTATTATGCCACCCCTGGTAGGCCATCCAAACTGACACCACAGGTCTGCTACTGCAGCCTGGGTAAGGTGGTGCATGCACCCCTTGCTGTGGTATAGGTTACCTATATCACTAAATGCATACACACATATAAACCTATAAGTCACTCCTAAGGCAGGCCTTATCAATCCTAAAGGCAGAGTGCATGGTTCCTATGTGAGAGGGTGCCCCTGCATGAGCAGGGCCCTCTGCAGCGTTCGGAGACCATCTCTGATGCTGTTTGTAGTGCAGCCTGACCATATACTCTTAAACGCATTATATCCTCGCGGTAAAATGCTAACTATGGAATGGCTGCACCTAAACATGTCGTGTTTGGTGTCAAACATCTTGGAATACTACCCCCCCGCCAATCCTGGCGGCGGGGGTAGCATTCCACCCTTCTAGAGGGAAAGGCATGTTAACTCTGACGAGTCCGGTAACTTCTTTCCAGAGCCCTGGCATCACAAAATGGATGCTGCTGCCACAGACACGAGTCTGGCCTCCTGCTGCTGGACGAAACTCCGGCAGGGGAGGCCTGGACAATAGGTTTCCTGTCCCAGGGAGGTGTGACCACCTCCCCAGACAGGACAATGTGTATTGGGGCTGGGCGGGAGCACTTTCGGGTGCTTTGAAGTCCTGCACTGGGGGCACATTTGGTGTCCCTGTGCATACCCCAGTTCAAACCGGATCAGGGGCTTGCAGCCCCTGCTTTGGCGCGAACTGGACAAAGGGAAAGGGTGTAGCCACCCCTCTGCCCTGACCCACCCATAGGTGGGGCCACAGAGTAGTCCATCCCCTATATTTAGAATAAAGGTAGGAACCCAGTCCTTAGGACTTTAGATTATACCTGGACGAAACTCTGAAACAGAATCCTGGACCTTCGACGCTCTACTCACGATTAGAGGACTGAAGAATCTCCCTTGGGGTCAAGGAGTGACTCCCCTGCTTGGCAGGCACCAAAGAAGCATCTGTCCGGTTCGCATAACTGAAGCTCCCGTCGGACGCCGAAGTCATTGCATCACCAGAGGTGGATTCTCAGACTTCCCCGAGGCTACCCTGAGTCCCCAGCAAAGCTGAGGCCCGTGGCTATCGTGGGTGACTTGAGACCGTGACCCCTGGACACCGAGCGCACTTGCAAGTGCACCATCTTCTGGGTCTCCCAAGAAGTCGTGCTTTGGGCTCCGAGTAGCCCTAGCCTCCAGCACCAGCTGCACCGAAGATCACTGGCCCCCACTCCACGAGTGTCCTGTAAGCCAGCTCCACGTGCGGCGTCATGAGGCTCCTTCGCGGTCGCTAGCCCGTTGGCTAGTAGCCCTTACCGAAGGCCAATCTTTTCTTTACTTGGCAGTCTGGTTGCTCCAGGCCTGCCCTCACTTACCCTTGCTGGGTGAGTTCCCCAGACCTTGCTGGTCTGCATCACAGACGATCTACACCTTACTCGAGACTTGCCGTTGCCAAGGCCTGTTGGGTCCAATCTGGTCGCCGACACCTCTGCACTCGACAGACATCGAGCAACAGCCCGAATCCTGCTCCTGGTCGCCGACAACGCCTCCCGGACCTCGTGGCTGAAGAGTCAAGACGACCGTCAACGAACTTGAAGCACTCGACATCGGTGGGCATCCGTCCATCGCCATCCTGGTCACTGGCTAGTGACCCAGACTCTGTCCCCTCTGCTTTCAGGTTCTTCAGAACTCCGATCCACTCTTGGATCCACCCGGACACTTTTCTCCTGGTCGCCAGCAGCACTTTGCAGCAGATCGCCATAAGAACCGACGACGAAACCCGACCCCGAAAGGCACCTATGCACCCGGCTTCCCTGGGTGAGGTAACACGAGTACTCCGGTGCTCCCGTAGGTAGAGACTCTTCAAAGTCCTAGATCTCAAGGGGTTTTGTCCTAGTCCTCTTTAAAGTGTCCCTTTCCTCTATTTTCCCGATCCCGACTTTCTCCATAGAAGTTAACGGCGTATCGCGGTTGTGTATTTACACTGCACGCGTCTCCCGTGGGTCCCCTGTGTCACTACCTTGGGTGGTTCCTTGTGGTCCAAGCACTTCTAGAGGCTCTAGGCCTAGTGTCTAGTTCAGTCGTGGTTCGCATACCACTTTATTGGTATATGGTTTGGTACGCCCCTAGGGCCCAAACGTGTATTTGTGCTATTACTGTGATTTAAGATCTTATAACCTATGTACTTCGAACTCTAGCCTCATAAAGAGACTAGAGGGGTGTGTTTAGTAATAAATACATATATTTTGAATATATACCTGGTGTGGTGCTCTTTCATTTGGTCACTCAAGAGATTATAGACTGGTAAAACAAGCTGCTTTACATTCCTTCAAGACTTAGCCTGAAGGCTGCTCTCCATAGCTACCACTAGGATAGCTTTCAATAAGGTTGTCTTTAACCTACCTACCATAAGAGTCGATTTGGACTGGTGCAAGGTGCCCACTATAATTAGTGGACAGCATATGCCAGGCCAACTTCTCACAGTGCTCAGCTTAGGTTAGACGGGGCTCACAGTTCTTAGAGTTCTCCTGTCTCAGGCGGTGAGATTCACCACATAAGTAATGAGTGGGATGAGTACGAGATTCATAGAGATAATCGCCGTATGGCGTTCAACCCAGTGACACCAGAAAAAATGAGTGCCCTTTGACTACTGTAATGTGCCTTAACAAAGAACACATATCCTCATTTGCAAACAAACCAATGAGGTCTGGTGTTGCCAGGCTGCGTTTCAAGGAAATACTCCGCTTTCGGAATACTGCTGGTAATTGTCCTTCTGCCCAGGGAGCTGTCCTTGACCCTCAACATGTTCAAACCATATTTTGTCTAAAAGCAGTGGGATGACGCCAATAAGGCAGATGTTTTGCCAAAAAAGCCATAGCCTAGTTCCTAAATTAGCAGAGGTTGGACATTATGTAGGCTGCCACCAACTTGTGGGAAAAGGCCTTTACAATGCAACCTTAAGCACGTGTGCCGTTCCCCCTCATCTGAACAACGCTTGCCTTAACCACGCATATGCCTTACCACACATATGCGTGGTTAAGGCAATCAGCGTTCTAGCTGTCTAAGCGGGCGGGTAGAGGAACCGGAAGGATCACTGCAGGAAGGACCAGGATGCGGCGAGGTAAGTTGGGCTGAGGCATGGGGGGGGGTGTAGGTTTTAGGGGAGGGGGCCGGTTTTAGGGCTCAGGGTGGGGGCCTGGGTCGGGGTAGGTTTTAGGGCAGGGGGCCGAGTTTTAGGGCTCAGGGGTTAGGGGCAGTTTTCAGGGCAGAGTGGCAGTTTTTAGGGCTAAGGGCAGGGGGGTCGGGGTAGTTTATTTAATGGGGGGCAGGGCTTTTGGCCTCAGGGCAGTGGATGGGGTAGGGGTAGTTTTAAGGACAACAGGGGAAAGTTTTAGGGCTCGGGTGGGGGGGGGGGCTGGAGTCGGGGTAGTTTTTGGAAGGGGGCAGAGTTTTGGCCTCAGGGCGTGGGGAGGGCAAGGGGTAGTTTTATGGGCAGGGCGGGGTAGGTTTTAGGCCTCAAGGGGGGTAGGTAGGGGGTTAGGATAGTAGGGCTTAGGGCGGGGTGGAGTAGTGGTAATCTTTACCATGCATATCTCTTGTCCAATCATGCCTTTACCACGAAATTGCGTGGTAAAGGCATGCGTGTTAAAGGAATGCGTGGTTTCGACGCATTTGTGGTTAGGATGGCGTTGTAGAGGCACGAGTGGTTCAGCCATGCGTTCCTCTGTCATAAAACCCCAACTTGTGCATCACTCAGTCCATACAGTGAAGCATTTCTGCACTCAACACACTAACCTGACATGCATCACACATGAAGCCAGGTAAGGGCAACCCACGTAAGATTAAAGTAAACCAACTGTAGTTCCCTTAAGGTAAATACAGTGTAAAGGTAAAGAGGTCAAACACAGGGCAGCATCCCATATAACCTAAAATATACAAGAACTTCATTGACATCCAGCATATTTTCAATATGAAGAGGACACACTTAACACAGCATAATCATTGGTCATATTTGGAAAAAATAGAATAAAAAATGATTAAATAAAAGTTTGAAGAGCAGATGACGCGGTGCTCAGTGCAAAATAAGTGCCACGCAAAAGAAAGGAGTAGAAAACATTATTTACAACAGGAAACACTTATAAACATGAACCTATCAGATGCTCCAGTCGAAGCTGTACTTCTGTTGATTCCCAAACCATCTGAAGTCCTTGATTGGATTCGAGGCTTGTGTTTACTCCATCTCAGTCACTTCTGTTCTGGCTGTTGGGGCAAAGCCCAGCTACTGAGTCTTCTCCTGATCTAAGAGCAGAGCTGACGGTTCCCCTTTCAGTCACTTCAGAAGATTCAAGGGCACCAAGTCACCTGCGAGACCCACCCTCCTTCCCCACCATCTGACATTAGAAAATGTGCTCAAGCCCAGAACGTCTCGCGCCAAAGACATTTGGGAACCAGGGCAAGTTTCACGAACCAAACTACGAACTAAAAGAAGCTACAGAGAGACTCATTCAAGCCCCAAAGCGACTGAGGATAGGGTATGGTAGAACTGCAAGTAAATTGCGATTGTTTGGTCTAAAGAAATGTTTAAAGATGAGTGATGTATTGTAGGTGATGTGTTTTAGTGTATGCAATTGGAATAGTGTTGTGTTGGTGTACACTGAGATGGCTCAATTATTAAAGACACGTGACAGTAAATAAAAATCAAAAAAGGGAAAGAAAATGCTTTCAAAGATGGACAGCCATCATTCATCACGTTTTTTTTTTGTAATGTTCCAAAATGAGTTTACAGATACCTGCCATGGGTACGCGTGCATCTGCTGCTGACACCTTTTGAGTGCATTTCCTAATTTTTTAAAGAAAAGTATGAAAAATATTGCCTATTCCAACAGGTTTCATGGTAGAGACCTATTGTCTTGTCAGTGCTTGTCTGATATTTACGTAGGTCCTTCGATCAGGCATCTTTTGGAAAACAAAAATGAGATTGAGGTTGCCTCTGAGGCCAAATCATATTAAATGCAGGAATGTTGGTGTAAGGATAGCACTGAAGATACATTTACACATGTGCTTCGCATGCGCCCTAAATATTAAAATTAGATTAAATGCAGGAATGTTGGTGTAAGTATAGCACTGAAGATACATTTACACATGTGCTTCTGCATGCGCCCTAAATATTAAAATTAGATTAAATGCAGGAATGTTGGTGTAAGTATAGCACTGAAGATACATTTACACATGTGCTTCGCATGCGCCCTAAATATTAAAATCAGATTAAATGCAGGAATGTTGGTGTAAGTATAGCACTGAAGATACATTTACACATGTGCTTCGCATGCGCCCTAAATATTAAAATCAGATTAAATGCAGGAATGTTGGTGTAAGTATAGCACTGAAGATACATTTACACATGTGCTTCGCATGCGCCCTAAATATTAAAATCAGATTAAATGCAGGAATGTTGGTGTAAGTATAGCACTGAAGATACATTTACACATGTGCTTCGCATGCGCCCTAAATATTAAAATCAGATTAAATGCAGGAATGTTGGTGTAAGTATAGCACTGAAGATACATTTACTCATATGCTTTGCATGCGCTCTAAATATTAAAATCAAATTATGGGCCATATTTATCAAAGGGTTGCGTCATTTTTGCACCACACAACAGGGTGCAAGTACAACGCAACCCTTAAGATTCGATTTATCAAGCCACGCAACGCCACACCGCATCAATCAATCAGGGTTTTGTAAAGCGCTCTACTCACCCGTTAGGCTCTCAAGGCGTTGAGGGTGGGTATGAGCAGCTCCGATGGGATCATTCGAAGAGCCAGGTCTTGAGGTCCTTCCTGAATTGGTGCAGTGTCGGGCTTCGCCGGAGGTGAAGGGGGAGATCGTTCCAGGTCTTGGCTGCGAGGTAGGAGAAGGACCTTCCACCTGCTCTGGTCCTGTAGAAGCGTGGGACGGTGGCTAGGGAGAGGTCGGCTGAGCATAGGTTTCTCTTAGTGGCGTGGAAGGAAATGCGGTCGTTGAGGTATTGGGGTCCGGTGTTGTGGAGGGCCTTGTAAGCGTGCGTGAGCAGCTTAAAAGTTATTCTTCTTTCGACGGGGAGCCAGTGGAGGTCACGGAGGTGATGTGGTTGTGCCCTGAGTGGTTTGAAAAATTCTGGTAATGCAACGCAGCACAAATGGCTGCATTGCATTACTCTGCCCTAGAGAGGCATTCCATGGGTGGTGCATGAGTGTTCCCACACAAAACCCATGGATTTTGACACATTCCCAGATTTACCATAAGTGTAGACCTGGGAAGGCGCCAAAACTGCTATGCCTCACCAGGAGAGGCGTAACGAGGAGGAATATGTTTATTTCTCCTCCTTTTTAGGTCTCGCCTAGGCAGCGCGCATGCGCTGCTCTAGGAGATGACCTTTAGAAATCGGTCTTCTCCTTTTCAAGCACACTCGTGCTTGTGCTGGCATCCACCTTGCGGGAGCAAGCAGCGGCGCGCGTGCTAATTGAAAACCTATGGCTCTTGCGCCGCCGCTGCTCGCTCCCGCAAGGCGGAGGCCAGCACAAGCACAAGTGCTTCAAAACAGCTGCTGCCCCCTTCCTCCTCGTATTCAGAGCCCTCCCCCACCCTCCAAACCCAAATCCAGCTGTTGGTTTTTCACACAGGAGAGATGACGCCAAGATCTCACACTGAGGATACCCCCCAACACCAGCACCCACCTGTTGCTGGCCTCTGTTTACTTTGGCGGCATGTGCAGGTTCTCTGTTTCTTTTGCCCCTTTCAGAGAATAAATACAGCTGATCCAGCCGCAGCCTCCGCTCGCATGCCACACAGGAGAGATGACGCCAAGATCTCACACTGAGGATACACCCCAACACCAGCACCCACCTGTTGCCGGCCTCTGTTTACTTTGGCGGCATGTGCAGGTTCTCTGTTTCTTTTGCACCTTTCAGAGAATAAATACAGCTGATCCATCCGCAGCCTCCGCTCGCGTGTCACACAGGAGAGATGACGCCAAGATCTCACACTGAGGATACACCCCAACACCAGCACCCACCTGTTGCCGGCCTCTGTTTACTTCGGCGGCATGTGCAGGTTCTCTGTTTCTTTTGCCCCTTTCAGAGAATAAATACAGCTGATCCATCCGCAGCCTCCGCTCGCGAGCCAGAGGAATAAATCTCGGGGCTGCCTTTCTCATTCGCGCCCACCTGAAGCCTCTGTTTGCTCGTCCCGGCTGCAGCTGTAGTGCTGGGAGCAGCGGAGGGGGCGACTCATGGCTGCCGGAGACTAGGGGGAGACGGGGAAAACTTTGAAGGCAGGCCGGGCCGGCCCGTGGCTGACGTCTTGTGCGCACCCCCTTTTGTTACCAGTGCAAACAGACACGCTGCCTTTTCTGGGGGGCTGGCGGAGGGCGCAGGCCTGTGAAATATTGCACCGTCCGGGCCCACAGGTTAAAACAAACATAAACACTTGCGCCGAACCGTTTGCCCCGAGACCCCTTTCTTATGTAGATTGGGGGTGCTATCTCGTTCATTCAGATTTTAATCTGTCAGGTTTGCATACAGCCAGCTGACTTTAGGGTAAAGAGTCCTCTTTACATTTTAAATCCGCTGTCAGACAGAGGCGGGGAAAAAAGAAAAGTGCCCCCCTTTCATTCCTCCTACCTAATTTTCTTTTTTTCCCTTTAATTGACAAAAGAAATTGTTATCTGTCGGTCGCGCTTGTTTATTTTAATTTCAGACACTGGAATCACAATGCGGTTGTTCTCTTGGCGCCTGCCTTCGAGTTCTGCTCTTTTGCTGTTTCTGGGCTACTGGGGTTCTTTAAGAAGTAGGAACTGGGAGGAGTGTGTTAATATGCCCAAAATGAGTACTTTTATTATATATAAACAGGAGCAATGGTGTTGTTTCTCTACGGGCTAACTTTTGGCCTGGGTTCCATTTTCATCTCAACTTTCGTCTTGGGTGGTTACTTGGAATGCGTGCTTGCTGCTTAAAAGAAGGGGCACTGCGCAGAAAGTATTGACTCTTCTCAACCTGAAAATATATTCTGTAAGCTAATAATCACACGTTCTCACTAGAACACAGTCCAATGCGCACATTGAGGGGGACATGTTATCCCATCCACCCGAAAAGGATTCGGACCACCTTTATGTAGTGGTAGGCTTGTTCTTGCAAAACTAGACATCCCTTACTTTTGAATTAATAGGAACGAATTTGGGAAATACTTCTAGTATAATCGGGAAGCGGCATTATTTCTACTTCCGGGCTTGGAATTAACAAGTGGACCCACCCACTCAGCCCACAGTGAGCACAGCGCATGCACGGATTATCCTGACCTGAGTTCCTACTAGATAGTGGCGCGCGGGCCTCTTTAAGTAATGAAATCTGTGGTCCTCTTGCATCTTATATTTAGTTAAAGGGGCCCCATAGGTTTATTGGTGAATAATTTCCAGAACCTCGCGCGCTCAGAGAGGCATGCCACTGCAAGTGTGTCGGTTACAAACAAGGGGGTAAACCCAAAATACGTCACTGAGACCTGGGTATAGCACAGTACATTACAGAAGGTGGTCCCAATGCACATTTCATCAACAACACAAAATACAATAATAAAGAAGAGATACTGGGTATACTGCAAGTGTGTCAGCAACGCACATCTGGGGTTCCCTTGGGCCTAAACTTCCTCTCGCTGAAGTTCATATCCAGTGACCCTATAACTTACCTTTCAGCTGACAAGAAAGGGCTGTAAATGTGAAACTAAAACTAAACTGCAAATACATTAGGAAACAAGTGCTTCGTCAAGAATAAAACAAATAGGTGCAGTCGAAAAAAGCTAACAAACCTTGACACAGAGGGAGCAGCACACACAGAACTCCTCCCCGGTGACACAGATGCTTTTTCGAACAAGCATTGGCATAGCCAATAGGTCTCGCCTTTGGGACCTTATAAGTGTTTAGACATGCAACAGTTGATGTTGTTGCACCAAGGATATTGTACTGCATAACTAAATACTTATAAGGTTCCAAAGGCGAGACCTATTGGCTATGCCAATGCGTGTTTCTCTTTCTATGTGTGCTGCATCCTGCAGCACACATAAAAAGAGGAAAATGCCTCAGGGGATTGTTTTGTGCCGGAAGGTGCTCCTTCCTGCACATAACAATCCTGCTTACAACGCAGGCACCCTTGCACCTTGGTGCAAGGGTGCCTGCATCAGCGCTAGGCAGCACATTGTGCACCAGCGCTGCAAAAACAGGAAATCACTGAATTATGTTAAATACGGTGCATTCCTGCCCTTTCCCTGTCATGCAGCGCAGCAATGTGCTATCTGTGTGCACTGCGTCACATAATGAAAAGTATGCCCCTAAATGCAGGAATGTTGGTGTAAACAATGGGGGATGTGATTGCATTCATAGCACTGAAGATACATTTACACATGTGCTTTCCATGAGCCCTAATTATTAATATCAGATTAAAAGCGGGAATGTTGATGAAAGCAACGAACAATGTGAGTGCATTCATAGCACTGAAGATACATTTACACATATGCTTTGCATGTGTCCTAAATATTTGGCTGCTAGGAAATGCTTTATACGACTTATTTTCTGAGTTAATAATGTTCAGTTGATTGTACTTGTGAACTTTTGTTCTCTTTAGAAAACAAAACAGGAATCGCTCTGGCAACCAGCCACTTTCTAAAAGAGAAGTTAAAATGCAAGCATGGCCAGATTGTTTGAAAACTTAGGAAGGACTATATATTTCAATTTGTCATTTTGAGATAGATTTGCTGTATGCTTTGTGGACTGCTAAGTCTAATAAACATCGTGTATTATTAGAAGCTGTGCGTAATCCACCTGGACTCCTTTGTTTTGTAATTCTACAGGTCCTGGTGGGCCTCAACTGTAAGGGCAGCCCCCACAGCCTCAGTCCCACTCTGTGGCTTAACCGCAGATATGGATCTTTGGAACTCCAGGGAAGAGCTTTCTTTGTTCATATTTTTAGGTCTCGCCTTGGCAGCGCATGCATGCGCTGTCTCAGCGAGACCTAAAGTAATCTGTATGTTGGCTTAAACTTAATGTAATCTGTCTTTCCGCTTGCTATTGGCTTACTTGTGGTAGCGTTGTTGTCATCTCCCTTTCTATTGGCTGTTGGTCACTTGCTAACTTCCTTGTAGTCCTGATACAGCGGTGTCTAACTACAGTGTTAGTTCGCTCTGCTTGCACTTCTTTTAATTGAAGTGCAGTGTGCCATCTGTTTTTCACGCTGTAGCCTGCCTTTGTAATTGGAGACTTTTGAGCACGCTGGCTAGTTTAAAACTACCACCCCTCCCAAGCTGGAAAATACCAGCTGTTGTGTTCTGTTGGAGCTGCTGCGATACCCCGGGTCGCATGGTCAATGAAGTGTTGAGTTCACTCGAGCAGACGGGAGGCATGGGAGGCATGCGGGGAATAGCGGGGCAGTTGGCAGCTAACATCGCCCGGGCACGGGCTTGCTTCTCTCCTTCCCTCCCGAATATTTTTTCTTTGCTTACGTTTCTGTACCTTAATTACTTTTCTCAAAATGTGTTTAGACGCAGTTTGTTTAATTATTTTTACATTGTTGCCTCCGATGCCTTGGAACTAATTATCGCGCATCGGAGACGCTTCTGTTGCTGCGATGAAATGTTCTGAAAAGTGCGTTGCTGTGAGCAGGGAGTGGCCATGGCTGACTGCAAGAATGCCTCTGGTCTGTGAGAGGGCATCGGAGGGCGGAGGCAACCTCTGAACTGCTCTGGGTGGGTCTCAGGTTGCAGTCACTGTAACATTTCTGACACCGAGGCATCATCCGGGTAATTCATGTCTTGGAGCCACCCCGCTTCCTTGACGCGACTTTCAGTTCCCTGACGCTCCTGGGAATATAAACATCGCGGAGCTCATCCTCGTGTGACAGTGTCAAGAACTCAGGGACTCACCAGGTTTCTTACCGCTCAACCTATCTGCAAAGTAAAACTGATAAATGAGTTTTAAGAAAAATGTCATTATGATGCAACTAATCCGTTATACAGCGCTTCGTTACAGATCCTTGCTCCTTCTTAGCACTACACGAAAAAATGCATCGTTACCCACGCCAATACTGTTTCTTTTATAGCCTCTCTTTCTCTCTTTTCCACTGCCTCACTCCTTGCTGTACTCCCTGCCTCTTTATGGCCGTGGTGCAGCCAGCCAGAACAAAAAACAAAAACAAATGCCAGAAACATTTCCCAGTAGTGGACAGCATTCACACAACTTGACGTCCCACACACGAACACACGCTGGAGTTAGTGCCATGCAAAATCGAGTAGAATGTCCTGTTCTCAAAACCAGGGGTCATAACAAGTCAATATGTAACTTTTACCTACTTCCATGTACTCTCATTCCTTATATAACTTACTTCACTCTATTGTAAAGCGCTCTGACACATCAGGGTAAAGTTCGCGCTATTTAAAAATGCATAAATAAATGTATTGCTCTTGCTTAATGTAGTTGAAGAAGTCCATGTTTTTAACTCGCCACATACTTCTTCCGTTCTCTGCTGTCTTGCTTCCTTCTTTGTGAGCGTCTCCACCGCCATCTGCTGCCTTTTCCCACCTGCCCACACCAAACCCCTGCTTCCATTGGTTTCATCCATCCCAGTGCTTTAAATGGGCCGGTATTGTCCGGTATGGAGTACCGGCACTTTTGTATTTTTGAAGACAGACCTATTACTTTTATTTGAAGAGTACTGGCACTTCTCGAGAACAAAAAGGAACTCTGGTACGGGAGTACCCGCGCTTCTATTTTCCTATTTCAAGCCCTTTGTCTATTCTTGCAGTTTGCTATTGCTCTAACGTGACCCGAGTGCTTTTTATGAGCATCAGTTACATCACACAAGAGCGCATGCATTTTTTTGAGGTAAAGGGATATTATCTTTATTATGTAACCGTGTTATCGTGGCATGATGTCCGTGGGGTATTTAATGCACTAGCTTGTTCTCTGTGTAATTGCTTCCATTTTGTTTAGAGGTAACGCCAGGTGTTTTAACAATGTACTTGATGTGGTAAAACTGTCTCAAGAAAGCCGTCATTGCACTAAACTTTCAATACATGCAAGCATGAAAACGTGCGGTAATCGAGAGAGCACACATTCCCTTTTGCACAGAACCACAAATAGCCACGAATAGGTTCTAGGAGAGGTTTGACAAAAGTATAACAAGCTGCTTTTTTTTCGTAATTTTCAGAAGAAAGAGTGACGTGGTGGCCTCTCCAGTACAGTTTATCTAGCAGGGGCAGGTAGATGACATCGTCATCAAGTTCATCTTAGAGCAGGACTCAGCAAGGTTTCATATCTGTGCAGTGGAGTGGAAAAGTATTCCTATGGCACTTCCAGGCTTACAGATGAGATCGGTGAGCTGTTAGGAACCTAATAATCCCTGATGTTCAAAGGGGCTGTATGTGCTGTATTAGGGCGGTAAAAGCAACACTCAGAAACATAACTCAGAGCAGTAACTTCTCTAGTGACCTGAAAGTCTATGTGCTCCGAAAGTGCTAGTTGGCCTGAAGTGCTAAAATAAAGTCAAGCGCCAAACCTGACAGGGGTCAGCCCAAAGAAGACTAGATTTACATGTTAGAAGGCTAATATCGATGTAGAGACATCTTAACTCATCAGTGCTCCAGTCACCACTTTCATTTGTCACAATCACTAAAAGTGGTTCCAGTTACAGACGCTACCAGTGCCACTATCAGTACCTAAGTACCCACTGAACTTCAGTACCACTACCACTAGTTGCAACTAGTACCAGCACCCCCACTCACCATCATTAGCAGCTAGAATACCCAATCACCGTGAGTAACAGTGACCCCAAGCCATCATTGCTATAAATCCCCCATTTATCATCTGTACCACTGTCACCGGTCCTGTCATCATCAGTATGTGTGCCCCAAGGTACCATCAGCACCGCAGTCCGAAGTCACTGTCAATGCCGATGCGCCAGTCATCAGCGCTACAACCCACTAAGACTGCCAGTACCACTCTCACCATCACTATCAGTACTAGCGAACACAGTGCCCTCATTGCAAGTGCCCTAGTCACCAGCATAGGCAGTACCTCCAGCAACCTGTGGTACCAGAGTCCCCAGTAATAATCAGTACCAATGTCATTATTATGAGTACCCACAAATATCATCAGTACTAATGCCCCAAGTCACAATCAGTGCCACGGCCACTAGTCTTCATCAGTACCACAGCCCACATCTGTGCCACTATCCCCAGTCACCATTAATGCCAGTGTCCCCAGCCACAATGACCAGTGTCGCAACCATTACCTCCAGTCGCCATTAACATGTCTGCCTCAGTCTCCACTAGTACCTCTGTCACCATAATCACAATGGTCCCCAGACACCATCGCAACTGGTGTCACTATCAGTACCCCTACTCACCATCACTATCAGGGACACCAGTAACATCAGTGATAGTTCTCCAACACCATCACCAGTAACCCCGGTCACTGTCAGTGCCACGTCACTATCATCAGTGCCTCTAGTTACCTCACTGCCACTGTCCCTAATCATTCACAGCAACAATGCCTACAGTCACTCTCAGTAACCCTCTTACCAGTCACCATCGTGGTCAGTGCATCTAATCACATTCTATACCACTTCCCCCATAATCCTCATAAGTGGCCCCAGTTGCAACAACACCACTATTCTATAGTCTCTATCACTACTAGGTCCACACCCAACATCAGTACCGCTTGCCCATCAGTTCCATTGCCTCCAGTTACCATCAATTCCAGTGACCCCATTCACCATCACCTGCACTGCCTTCAGTCCCCATCAGATTTGGTGCCCCAGTAACCATCACTCTGTGCCTCCCAGTCACCATCAGTTCTAGTGCTTTCAGTCACCATAACTACCAGTACCCCCAGTGTAGGAGATTAGGATCTGCCTCTTATGTTGCCCCCACTTTTTTTCTGATGTTACACTGGTTTCTGGCTATAGTCAGGCTGGATCCCTGCCAATCAGGGCCCCAGCCTCTCTGTTCTCTCTAAACGATTTGGAGTGCACTCTAGGTGCACTAGTGATTGGATACTGTGGTGCCTTATGAGTCCCTAGTATATGGTACCTTAGGTGCCAAGGGCATAGGTACTTCACAGGCCTACCAGGGGCTGAAGCATGTATTATGCCACCATTGGGAAGCAGACTAAATCTGACACACAGGCCTGCTACTGCAGCCTGGGTGAGGTGGTGTTAGCACTCCTCACTGAGATATAGGTTCCCTATATCTCTCCTGCACACACATTTAAACCTATCAGTCACCCCTAAGGCAGGCCCTATCAATCCTGGAGGGCAGGGTGCTTGGTTTCTAATGTGAGGGGGTGCCTCTGCCTGAGCAGGGCCCCTCTGCAGCTCTCAGAGTCCATTCTCTGGTGCTGTTTGTGGATGCGGTTAAACCATATACTCTTAAGTGCATTATATCCTCGCGGTAAAATGCTAACTTTGGAATGGCTGCATCAAAACATGTCGTGTTTGGTGTCAAACATCTTGGAATACTACCCCCCGCCAGTTCTGGCGGCGGGGTAGCATTCCACCCTTCTAGAGGGATAGACATGTACCCACTGTGGAAACACGGTAGAATCCTGAAGAGCCCTGGCATCACAAAATGGATGCCACCAGTCACAGACACGGGGCTGCCCTCCCGCTGATGACCGAAACTCACAGTGGAGGGAGCCCAACAAAAGGTATCCTGTCACAGGGAGGTGTAACCACCTCCCAGACAGGGTTTAGTGTATTGGGGCTGGGTGGGTGCACTCTTAGAGTGCTTTGAAGTCCTGCACTGGGGGAGCAGAAGGCTCCTCTGTGCATATGCCAGTTCAAACCAGCTCAGGGGCTACCTGCCCCTGCTCTGGCGCGAAACTGGACAAAGGGAAGTGGGTGTAGCCACCCACTCCCCTGACCCTCCCATAGGTGGGGTCTTAGAGCTAGTCCCTCCCTTCCTTGTTAGTATAAGGTAGGGAACCCTTGAACCTGAAGGTTAGATATCCCTGGATGACGCTCTGAAGAAGAATCCTGGCCCTTCGACGTTCCACTACCTTTGGAAGACTGAAGAATCTCCCTTGGAGTCAAGGAGTGACTCCCCTGCTTGGCAGGCACCAAAAACTACAACGACGGTCGCAAACTACGCCACTCCCGCCGGAGTCCGAAGTCCCTGCAGCCCAAGAAGTAGATTTCCTGACTTCTCCAAGGCCATCGTGAGTCCCCAGCGAAGCTGAGGCAAGTGAACCCCACGAGTGACGAGGAACCGCGACCCCTGGGTACCGTGCACTATTGTCGAGTGCAACCCCTTCACAACGTTCCAAGAACCTGTGCTTTGGACCACGTGTGGTCCCAGCCTCCAGCAGGAATCCCTCCGAAGATCAGAGGCCTACACCGTCCCGAGTGACCGTGGGCCCCTGTTGAGCGAATCCTCCCGAGGTGTCTTCGCGATCCCTTGCCAGCCGGCTCGTGGATCCGCTGAAGACTTTTCCAAAGAACCAAAGGGCTCCCTGGTTGCTCCAGGCCTGCCCTGACTTACCCTTGCTGGGTGAGTCCCTCAGACCTTGATGGTCTGCGCCATTGCCTTTTCGCACTTTCCACAAGACTTGCTGTTACCAAGGTTTGTTGGCTCCAATCAAGTCGCCGACACCGCAGTAAGCTGCAGACATCGTGGGACACGCCGAATCCAGCTCCTGGTTGTCGTCGACGCCTCCTGGACCTCGTGGCTGAAGAGTCAAGGCAACCGTGAACGACCTGAATCCTGCGACGACGGTGGGCATCCATCTTCCTTGCCCCGAGTCACTGCCAAGTGACTTTGAACACTGTCCCCTCTGCTTTCAGGTCATCCTTCTTCCGAATCCAGACTTGGATTCCACCGGACACTTCTTCGGACCTCACCAGCAGCAAGTCTTCTTTGTTCGCCATTGAAAACGACGCCGCGACCCGACACCAAAGGACACCTATGCACCCGGCTTCCCTGGGTGAGGTAACTCCAGCACTACGGTGCTCCTGTGGGTGTGGGCCCTAGAACTACTTACCCTGTAAGTGACTTGCTTGTAGGTTCTCCCGAAGTATCCTAAAACTCTTTATTTCCAACCACGACTTGCCCCATTGAAGTCAACGGCGATCCGCGCCTGTGTATCCACACTGCACGCGTCCCCCGTGGGTCCTTTACTTACCTGCCTAGGGTGGTTTCGTGAGGCCCCAGCACTTCTGAAGGCCCTAGGCCTTGTCTCCCTGCAAGTCGTTGTTTCTAAGTCTCTTTCTTAGGATATGGTCTGGTACGCCCCTGGGGCCCCAGCCATATTGTGCTTAATTTATTGTGAAACGTTGATTTGTGCATATGTTCCTGACTTCTAATCTCATAAAGAGATTAGTAGAGAGTTGTTAGTAATAAATACATATATATTTGATATATATACCTGTGTGGTGTCTTTTCATTTGGTGATTCAAGAGATTGTGTGGTAAAACAAGCTGCTTTACATTCCTTCAAGACTTAGCCTGAAGGCTGCTCTCAACAGCTACCACTAGGATAGCTTTCTATAAAGGTTGTCTTAAACCTATCTACCATAAGAGTCGAATTGTACTGGTGCTAGGTGTCCACTTTAATTAGTGAACATCATATACCAGGCCAACTTCTCACATTGGTGGGCAGCGTGTGGGATTCCAGCTTGCTATTGTTTTACCAGAAAATCTCTATTTGAATTACTAACTGAAAACCACTATACGTACTTAAGGTACATATAAAGTCAAGCTTAGTATCAATAAGTTCTACTGAACTTAGAGCTGTGTGCCAAGGGATAGCACACCCTTTCTACAGCTCAAGCTAGGATCAGTAGGCCACAAACTAGTGTAGGTAGTACAACACTGCACAACACTAGAATGTCCTTAAAAGGTGGAGCCAGTGGGTCCACCCAGCCTCAGTATAAGGACATGGCTTTCTCTGACTTGAGAGCCATGTGTGTTGAAAGACACCTGAAGCTAGGACAGAGTCCCTCCACCCTGCACCTGATAGATCTGCTAACAACAGATGATCTTAGATTAGCTCTAGGAGCTAAGGGGTCTGAATCAGTGGGTGGGTCAATTATAGTATCTGGGTCAGATGATGAAAATACAAATGACCAGGACTCTGTGATTGAAGGGCCAGGCTCCAAGGGGCCTGAAAAGGACAGAGGAATTCTCCCTAAGAGAACTGACAGAGAGGAGGAGAGGCACAGGTCCCCTTCCAGGGAATCTGACCACTCTTATCACTCTGGCAGAGAATTTGTCCAACAGAGGAACTCATACTTTCCCATAAGAGAGACCTCCTCTGAAAGAAGGTGCAAACTACTACAGTATGAGGAAGCAAGAGTTGCCCTCAGAACCAAGCAGTTGGCACTGGATAGAGAAGCCCTGGAGATCCAGAGAGCTTCTAGAAGAGAGGGGTTAGAACCCCCTGGTGGCAGCAACAGTGTCCCTAGAGGCAGAGAATATATTCCAGACCATAGGAACCTGAGCAAGGTTGTTCCTCCCTACCAGAGTGGGGATGATATCCACAAGTGGATAACTGCTATGGAGAGGGCCTTTAGAGTACAGCAGGTCCCCCAAAAGCAGTGGGCAGCAATCTTGTGGCTCTCCTTTTCAGATAAAGGTAGAGACAAGCTCCTCACTGTTAGAGAAGAGGATGCTGATGATTATGAAGTCCTGAAGAGTGCACTGATAGATGGGTTTGGCTTAACCACTGAACAGTACAGGTTGAAGTTCAGAGACACCCAGAAGGCACAGACTCAGGACTGGACTGACTTTGTTGATTGTGCAACCAAGGCTCTGGAGGGTTGGCTGGTTGGCAGTAGGGTTACTGATTTCAAGGGATTGTATAATCTAATAATGAGAGAACAGATCCTTAATAATTGCCAGAACCAGTTGTTGCATCAATACCTGGTGGACTCAGATCTGACCTCTCCCCAAGAATTGGGAAAGAAGGCAGACAAGTGGGTCAGAACCAGGGTGAGGCAGAAAACCCAGAACCAATGGGGTGACACAAAGAAGCAGGATTCTAAGGGCTCTGAGAAAGGTGGGGATAAGGCAAAAGACCAGAAGTCTTCACAAGGGCCCCAAAAATCTGCATCTGGTGGGGAGTCCCAGTCCAACAAGGGAAAAGGCCAAAAGAAGTCCTTGTGCAAATTCTGTAAACAGAAAGGGCACTGGACTTCTGATTGTACCAAGTCCAAAGACCATACCACCACCACTCCTGCCCCTAAGGCAACTGTTCCCCCTAGTCCAGCTACTGGTGGAGGTGGTAATCAGAATAAGGGTGTAATAGGGTTGACCCTGGGTTCTGAAGTGGACTCTGACTTAGTCAGAGTACCCACTCAGGCAATGCTGATTTGTGATGGAGACCTTGACATGTCCTTCCTAGTAAGCCCCAGTAATCTGGGCAAATACAAACAGCAGCCTGTAATAAATGGCAAACAGGCTTTGGCATTTAGGGACACAGGTGCTAGTGTCACCATGGTGGCAGAGGATCTTGTGGACCCTGGACAGATCATCCTGGGCGAAATGTACCAGGTGACCAATGCAAGCAATGTCAGGACCAACCATAGTCTGGCAGTTGTGAATTTCTCCTGGGGAGGGGTAACTGGCCTCAAGAAGGTTATAGTCAGTGCAGACCTCCCTGTAGAGTGTCTATTGGGCAATGATCTAGAGACTTCAGCCTGGTCTGAAGTAGAGTTATGGACTCATGCTGAGATGTTGGGCATCCTTGCAGAGGTATTTGCTGTGACCAGATCACAAGCAAGAAAGCATAACACTGAACCAGCTCTGGATCCTGGAACAATGGACCAGATGCTTCCCAAGAGGAGGAGCAGTAGGGTAAAGGCAGTGCCTTCCCCTCTGTCTCAGATCACAGATTCACCTCCAGAGGGAGGTGAAGCAGATCCTGAAGAAGGACTGCCCCAGAGGAACTTGAGCCTGATCAGGTTGAGTTCTTGGGGGCAGGGGGCCCTTCTAGGGAAGATCTGAGTAAGGAGCAACAGTGCTGCCCCTCTCTTGAACCCCTCAGACAGCAGGCTGCTGCTGAGGCTGCTGGGAGTGCTAGTGGGTCCCATAAAGTTTATTGGGATGAGGGACTCCTATATTCTGAGGGTAGAGACCCAGCCCCTGGAGCCACCAGGAGGTTGGTAATTCCTCAGAAGTTTAGGGGTTCCTCTTGACCTTAGCACATGATATCCCTTTAGCAGGTCACTTGGGCCAAAACAAGACCTGGGACAGGCTTGTTCCACATTTTCATTGGCCACATATGTCAGAGGACACAAAGGAGTTTTATCGCTCCTGTGTCACATGCCAAGCCAGTGGTAAGGCAGGTGGCACCACAAAGGTCCCCCTGATACCACTACCTGTGGTGGGGGTACCCTTTGAAAGGGTAGGGATTGACATTGTTGGTCCCCTTGACCCTCAAACTGCATCTGGGCACAGATTTATCCTGGTGGTAGTGGATCATGCCACCAGGTACCCAGAGGCAATTCCCTGAGGACCACCACAGCCCCTGTGGTGGCAAGAGCCCTCATTGGAGTTTTCTCCAGAGTGGGTTTCCCAAAGGAGGTCATATCTGACAGAGGTACAAACTTCATGTCAGGATATTTGAAAGCAATGTGGAAGGAGTGTGGGGTAACTTATAAGTTCACCACACCCTATCACCCACAAGCAATGGGTTAGTTGAACGTTTCAACAAAACCCTGAAGGGAATGATCAAGGGCCTCCCAGAGAAGCTTAGGCGGAAATGGGACCTTCTTCTTCCTTGCCTGTTATTTGCATACAGAGAAGTTCCACAGAAGGGGGTTGGTTACAGCCCATTTGAGCTTCTGTTTGGGCACCCTGTAAGAGGTCCATTGTGTTTGGTTAAAGAGGGCTGGGAGTTACCTCTCAAACCCCCCAAACAGGATGGGATGGACTATGTACTTGGTCTCTGCTCCCGGATGGCCGAATACATGAAAAAGGCAACTAAAAACCTGGAGGCCAGCCAAGAATTGCAAAAAGCTTGGCATGACCAAAAGGCTGTGCTGGCTGTGTACCAGCCAGGACAGAAAGTGTGGGTGTTGGAGCCTATGGCCCCAGCAGCCCTCCAGGACAAGTGGAGTGGCCCCCATACCATAGTTGAACAGAAGGGAGAAGTCACCTATCTGGTGAATCTTGGAACTCCCAGGAGCCCCTGAGGGTGCTCCATGTCAACAGATTAAAACCATATGTTGACAGGGCTGACATGGGCTTGCTCATGGCAACTGATGAGGACCAGGAGGAGGAGAGTGACCCTCTCCCTGACCTGCTCTCTCAGAACCCTGATGATGGGTCAGTAGATGGTGTTGCTTTGGCAAGCAGCCTCACTGACCATCAGCAAACTGAGTGCAGACAAGTTCTGCAACAGTTTAGACATATGTTTAGCCTGACCCCCAGTCAGACTACCTGGTGCACCCATGAGGTGGACACTGGAGACAGTCTGCCTGTCAAGAGTAAAATCTACAGGCAACCTGACCATGTCAGGGACTGTATCAGGACTGAAGTCCAGAAAATGTTGAAGTTAGGTGTAATTGAGCCTTCAGATAGCCCATGGGCTAGCCCAGTAGTCCTGGTACCCAAGCCTCATACCCAGGGTGGTAAGAAAGAAATGAGGTTTTGTGTAGACTACAGAGGCCTCAATGCAGTCACTAGGACTGATGCCTATCCCATACCAAGGGCAGATGAGCTGATTGATACTTTGGCCTCAGCCAAGTATCTAAGTACATTTGACCTAACAGCTGGCTACTGGCAGATCAAACTAGCTGATGATGCAAAAGCCAAAACAGCATTTTCGACCCCTGGTGGGCACTACCACTTTGTGGTGATGCCCTTTGGATTGAAAAATGCACCTGCCACTTTTCAGAGGTTGGTGAATAAAGTTCTGGCAGGAATGGAAACTTATTGCTCAGCTTATCTAGATGATATTGCTGTCTTTAGTTACTCCTGGCAGGATCACCTGGTCCACCTCAGAAATGTTTTGGAGGCTCTGCAGAAAGCAGGCCTCACTATCAAGGCCACCAAGTGCCAGATAGGGCCCAGGTTGTGTACCTGGGCCACCTTGTGGGTGGAGGCCAGGTTCAACCTTTACAGAGCAAAATCCAAACCATAATGGAATGGGTTGCTCCAACCACCCAGACACAGGTGAGAGCCTTCTTAGGCCTGACTGGGTACTATAGGAGGTTTGTCAAGGGATATGGATCTATAGTGACCCCCTTGAATGATCTGACCTCAAAGAAAATGCCCAAAAAGGTTCAGTGGACAGCTAGCTGTCCAAAGGCATTTGAAGACCTAAAGCAGGCCATGTGCACTGCCCCCATCTTACAGAGTCCAGACTACACCAAAAAGTTCATTGTCCAAACAGATGCTTCTGAGCTGGGTAAGGGAGCTGTACTGTCTCAACTGAATGATGAAGGTCAAGACCAGCCGGTAGCTTTCATTAGCAGAAGGCTGACCCCTAGAGAGAAACGTTGGTCAGCTATAGAGAGGGAGGCCTTTGCTGTGGTGTGGGCCCTGAAGAAGCTGAGGCCATACTTGTTTGGCACTCACTTCATAGTTCAGACTGACCACAAGCCCCTCCTATGGCTTAAACAGATGAAAGGTGAAAACCCAAAACTTTTGAGGTGGTCCATTTCCCTACAGGGGATGGACTATACAGTGGAACACAGGCCTGGGACCCAACATGCCAATGCAGATGGACTCTCAAGGTATTTCCACTTTGAACACGAAGACTCAACTGGTCAAGGTTAGTTTAGTGTCCCTGCGTTTGGGGGGGTTGTGTAGGAGAGTAGGATCTGCCTCTTATGTTGCCCCCACTTTTTTTCTGATGTTACACTGGTTTCTGGCTATAGTCAGGCTGGATCCCTGCCAATCAGGGCCCCAGCCTCTCTGTTCTCTCTAAACGATTTGGAGTGCACTCTAGGTGCACTAGTGATTGGATACTGTGGTGCCTTATGAGTCCCTAGTATATGGTACCTTAGGTGCCAAGGGCATAGGTACTTCACAGGCCTACCAGGGGCTGAAGCATGTATTATGCCACCCCTGGGAAGCAGACTAAATCTGACACCACAGGCCTGCTACTGCAGCCTGGGTGAGGTGGTGTTAGCACTCCTCACTGAGATATAGGTTCCCTATATCTCTCCTGCACACACATTTAAACCTATCAGTCACCCCTAAGGCAGGCCCTATCAATCCTGAGGGCAGGGTGCTTGGTTTCTAATGTGAGGGTGTGCCTCTGCCTGAGCAGGGCCCCTCTGCATCTCTCAGAGTCCATTCTCTGGTGCTGTTTGTGGATGCGGTTAAACCATATACTCTTAAGTGCATTATATCCTCGCGGTAAAATGCTAACTTTGGAATGGCTGCATCAAAACATGTCGTGTTTGGTGTCAAACATCTTGGAATACTACCCCCCTGCCAGTTCTGGCGGCGGGGGTAGCATTCCACCCTTCTAGAGGGATAGACATGTACCCACTGTGGAAACACGGTAGAATCCTGAAGAGCCCTGGCATCACAAAATGGATGCCACCAGTCACAGACACGGGGCTGCCCTCCTGCTGATGACCGAAACTCACAGTGGAGGGAGCCCAACAAAAGGTATCCTGTCACAGGGAGGTGTAACCACCTCCCAGACAGGGTTTAGTGTATTGGGGCTGGGTGGGTGCACTCTTAGAGTGCTTTGAAGTCCTGCACTGGGGGAGCAGAAGGCTCCTCTGTGCATATGCCAGTTCAAACCAGCTCAGGGGCTACCTGCCCCTGCTCTGGCGCGAAACTGGATAAAGGGAAGTGGGTGTAGCCACCCACTCCCCTGACCCTCCCATAGGTGGGGTCTTAGAGCTAGTCCCTCCCTTCCTTGTTAGTATAAGGTAGGGAACCCTTGAACCTGAAGGTTAGATATCCCTGGATGACGCTCTGAAGAAGAATCCTGGCCCTTCGACGTTCCACTACCTTTGGAAGACTGAAGAATCTCCCTTGGAGTCAAGGAGTGACTCCCCTGCTTGGCAGGCACCAAAAACTACAACGACGGTCGCAAACTATGCCGCTCCCGCCGGAGTCCGAAGTCCCTGCAGCCCAAGAAGTGGATTTCCTGACTTCTCCAAGGCCATCGTGAGTCCCCAGCGAAGCTGAGGCAAGTGGACCCCACGAGTGACGAGGAACCGCGACCCCTGGGTACCGTGCACTATTGGCGAGTGCAACCCCTTCACAACGTTCCAAGAACCTGTGCTTTGGACCACGTGTGGTCCCAGCCTCCAGCAGGAATCCCTCCGAAGATCAGAGGCCTACACCGTCCCGAGTGACCGTGGGCCCCTATTGAGCGAATCTTCCCGAGGCGTCTTTGCGATCCCTTGCCAGCCGGCTCGTGGGTCCCTTGAAGACTTTTCCAAAGAACCGAAGGGCTCCCCTGGTTGCTCCATGCCTGCCCTGACTTACCCTCGCTGGGTGAGTCCCTCAGACCTTGCTGGTCTGCGCCATTGCCTTTTCGCACTTTCCACGAGACTTGCTGTTACCAAGGTTTGTTGGCTCCAATCAAGTCGCCGACACCGCAGTAAGCTGCAGACATCGTAGGACACGCCGAATCCAGCTCCTGGTCGTCGTCGACGCCTCCTGGACCTCGTGGCTGAAGAGTCAAGGCAACCGTGAACGACCTGAATCCTGCAACGACGGTGGGCATCCATCTTCCTTGCCCCGAGTCACTGCCAAGTGACTTTGAACACTGTCCCCTCTGCTTTCAGGTCATCCTTCTTCCGAATCCAGGCTTGGATTCCACCGGACACTTCTTCGGACCTCACCAGCACCAAGTCTTCTTTGTTCGCCATTGAAAACGACGCCGCGACCCGACACCAAAGGACACCTATGCACCCGGCTTCCCTGGGTGAGGTAACTCCAGCACTACGGTGCTCCTGTGGGTGTGGGCCCTAGAACTACTTACCCTGTAAGTGACTTGCTTGTAGGTTCTCCCGAAGTATCCTAAAACTCTTTATTTCCAACCGCGACTTGCCCCATTGAAGTCAACGGCGATCCGCGCCTGTGTATCCACACTGCACGCTTCCCCGTGGGTCCTTTACTTACCTGCCTAGGGTGGTTTCGTGAGGCCCCAGCACTTCTGAAGGCCCTAGGCCTTGTCTCCCTGCAAGTCGTTGTTTCTAAGTCTCTTTCTTAGGATATGGTCTGGTACGCCCCTGGGGCCCCAGCCATATTGTGCTTAATTTATTGTGAAACGTTGATTTGTGCATATGTTCCTGACTTCTAATCTCATAAAGAGATTAGTAGAGAGTTGTTAGTAATAAATACATATATATTTGATATATATACCTGTGTGGTGTCTTTTCATTTGGTGATTCAAGAGATTGTGTGGTAAAACAAGCTGCTTTACATTCCTTCAAGACTTAGCCTGAAGGCTGCTCTCCACAGCTACCACTAGGATAGCTTTCTATAAAGGTTGTCTTAAACCTATCTACCATAAGAGTCGAATTGTACTGGTGCAAGGTGTCCACTTTAATTAGTGAACAGCATATACCAGGCCAACTTCTCACACCCAGTCACCATCAGTGCCCCAACAGTCACCATTAGTAGCCCTACGTCCAGTCACCATTAGCACCAGAGCCCCCAGTCACTTTAAGTACCCCGACCCATCACGCTCACCATCGGTAGTAGAGCTCCCCATGACTACCAATAGCAGTATGGCCAGCCCAAATTAGTGCCAGTGCTGATATTTTAATGATGCATGCTTTCAAGTTGCTACTAATTTCAAAATATACTTTGAGATCTGTTCCCTTGTAAGAGGCCAAAATGCATGAGAGATATTCAAAGGTTGAATCAAAATATACACACTATGCAAGTGGCACTGCAGGAAACGATTCACAAGAAGATATCCTTCCAAACCAACACTGGTATATACCATTTGTGCCAGAGGAAAAGCATAGTGTTTTTTAATACCAACATTTTTGCAAGCTATTATCTTTCCTATCATTTTATAGTCTAATGAACATTTTTCAAGATTGAACTAGCACGCAAATATACGATAGGCTAACGAAAATAATTGGTTTTTGCGAAATCACACGCTCTAATTTCCTTAATTTTTTAGGAAAACTTGTGACTAACCTAACTAGCTTGCAGCCCTACTGAATGCAATGGGAGGTGCGCAGATGGACAGCGTAAAATGCAGCAAAGAAAAGGGAAATGTGGGAATGCTTGCAGAATAAGAGCCATTCTACACATAGCTACACATACGGGCAGAGACAAACTCGCAAAAAGACAAACTTAAACTCGGGAAACATTCGCAATGCACTAAGTCTCGCATTTCTGTAAGATTGAGCTATTGGCGTTGCAAATAATAATGAAATGCCAATAGCTCAAATTTTCTGTAATGCGAGACCTATTGCATTACAAATGCTTGTTATTTTTTGTTTCATTCGTGGAGAAGTGTATGTATGTATTCATGTGCCCTCTGTACAGAGTGAACACAGTGTTAAAAGCAAAGATACACTCAAGAAGTGAATGGAGAGGCAGCTGGATTCTGAGACCGGAAGTAGACTGTTACTGCACTGAGAGGAAGTGTTCTTTATAGAAGAAAAATATAACCAGGACATTACAGAAATGATAATGTAGATATCTGTGTAAAGCATAATAAAATGGTATTGTTACCATGGCAGGATTGTCATAGAATAGAAACAAGAAAGGCATTACAGGATGGCTGCCAAGATCACAATCTGTCTGCAGCTTTTCATCAATCAATCAATCAATCAATCAAGTGGCTTGTAAAGAACGACTACTCACCGGTGAGGGTCTCAAGGTGCTGGGGGGTGAGGGGGAAGGGTGGCTGCAGATCTGTCGCAAGGCACTGTGGTTCAGTTGAAGAGCCAGGTCTTGAGGTCATTCCCTACATTTTCGCCTCGGTCGAGGGGAGTGCGGACGTCGTATGTGGCGGTGAGTAGGGCGGTCTCCGTACTGTGATTGCTTCGGAAGCCGGATTGCGAGTGGTCTAAGATGTGGTTTCCCTCGATAAACTCGGAAAGTTGGGCGTTGATTGCCTTCTCGATGACCTTGGCTGGAAAGGGGAGCAGAGAGTTGGGCCTGAAGTTCTTGAAGTTCTTCGGATCGGCAGAGGGTTTCTTCAGCAAGGGATAGATCTCTTCGTGTTTCCAGTCTTCCAGGAATGTGGCGGAGTTGATGGAGCAGTTGATGGTGCGACAGAGTTCTGGGGCAATGGAGTTGCTGGCTCTGTTGAAGATGTGGTAAGGGCAGGGGTCTGAGGGTGATCCTGAGTGGATGCTCTTCATGATCTTGAGGGTGTCGTCAGTGGTCAGGGGAGTCCATCTGATCAGGGTCTGCTGGGGTCTGGTGTCGTTGGGTGCGATGATTGCGAGTGGGGTGTGAGGGTCTTGGGTATGGAGGTTGTTGAAGCTGTCACGGATCTCCTTAATCTTGCGGTGGAAGAAGGTGCTGAGGTTGTTGCACAGGTCTTGCAGGGTGGGATGTCTGCTGTCCCTGTGCTGGGTTTGGCGAAATCTTTGACCATGGTGAAAAGTTACTTGCTATTGTGTGCGTTGGCGTTGATCCTTTCTTTTAGGGCCTCTTTCTTTGTTGTTCTGATGAGGTGATGATGTGCGGTGACAGCGGTTTTGAAGGCTGAGCGTTCTTCCACGGTCTTGCTGCTCCTCCATCTCTTTTCGAGCCGTCTACAGGAGCATCTGGATTCATGCAGGGCAGGGGAGAACCAACTGCCTTTTTTGGAGTGTGGTTTTATTGGCACTTTCTAGATAGGAGCCAGTGCGTTGGCGCAGTTGGAGATCCATTGGTGGAGGTTGTGAGCTGAGGTATTAGCGTCCGCAGAAGTCGGAGGTGGGGTGTTGCTGAGGGAGGTGGTGAGCTGTTCTTCAGTGACCTTGTTCCAGCTTCTGCGAGGGTAACGGTGGACGCGGTGGTGTACGGTGGGTTTGATTAAAGAGAAGTGGATGCAGTGGTGGTCGGTCCAAGGCAGCTCGGAGGTGTGGCTGAAGGAGACGTTATCGCTGGCGGAGAAGACGGGGTGGAGCGTGTGCCCTGCTGAGTGGGTCAGAGAGGTAACCCATTGTCTGAGTACGAAGACGGAGAGGTTTTCCAGCAGAGACGATGTGTTCTTGTCGTTGGGGTTCTCCAGATGAAAGTTGAGGTCGCTAAGGAGGATGTAGTCAGAGGAGGCAAGAGCGTGGGGTGCGATGAAGTCGAAGATAGAGTCGCTGAAGGTGGACGGGGTCCGGGAGGCCTGTAGATGAGGGTGCCACGGAGGGTGGTGTTCGGGTTTGGCCTGGAACTGGAAGTGAAGGTGGTCCATGTTGGTTGCATGGTCGTCTGAGTGGGTGGTGAGGCGGAGGGTGCTTTTGTGTACGATGGCAATGCCTCCACCCGGTTTGTTGATGCGGTCCATGTGAATGATCGTGTAGTCTTCCGGGATGGCTGTGGCGATGTCCGGGGCATAGGTGGAGTTCATCCAGGTTTCCATGAGGAAGGCGATGTCGGGGTGGCCGCAGTTGAGTAGGTCCCAGATCTCCATGGCGTGTTTGTGGAGGGAGTGTGTGTTGAGCAGGATACAGCTGAGAGAGTCGGGTCCGGTATGTGTTGGTCGTGCGGTGGGTGGGGCTGGTGTGTGGTGGCAGGCGAAGGTGCAGCGGCAGTGTCTGCAAGAGAAGGGTATGGTTGACCACAAGATTTTGATCAACGGCCTGGCCAAACTAGGAATCAAAGACCAGGCCTTGTCTCTCCTGACCTCCTTTGTTTCTAAGAGACTACAAACAGTTGCCTTTGGGCAGTACAAATCCCCTCCTTTGTCACTTCTGTGCGGGGTTTCTCAGGGATCTTCGCTCAGTCCAACACTATTTAACATTTATGTTACAGAACTAGCCATTCTAATCAGGACTTTTGATTTCTCACTCACTTCCTATGCTGATGACACTCAGCTAGTTGTGTCAGCGTTTAACAACGATCCCAAACTCTCTACCTGTTTCCATGACTGCATGCGTGCCATCAGTTCTTAGATGAACAGTCACCTTCTGAAGCTCAACTCAGGGAAAACTGAGGTGGTAACTTTTGGACAGTGGCGGTTCCTCCGCTAAGGCGGAGGAGCGTTGCCCCACTGCTTTGCAGCAGTGACAGAAAGAAAAAATTAAATGATAATAACTTGATGTTATTATGATTTTACTTGTTCCTGCTGCGGCAGCATGGGGGCGGGGCTGCTCTGCTCACAGAACAGCGCAGGGGAGGAGTGGTGGACACACTGAAGTGCGCATGACGCTTTGGCTTGCCGTCTCGGGCCGGCCAAACATTCATGCTCACTTAGCATGTTCTCCACCCAGGCAGCATTACAGCATGGGTGGAGAACATGCCCAGGCCCCAAGTCCATGTCTCAGTGCCGACTACAGCGCTCAGACCAATCACAACGCTGCGCTGCATTGCAGCGTTGTGATTGGCGCAGAGGAGCCTGGCTGCTTCCTGTTCAGCAGACGCGGAGGAGACACGATGTGGGACAGAGCGGCGAGGGGGTAGGTGTCTTTTTCTTTTTTTACACCTCCTTACCCCCTCACCCCCCTGCCCCGCCACCCCATATATGTGTCGGCTGCCACTGCTTTTGGAAGCCTCTCTACGGCTTGGACCACTTCATGGTGGCCAGAAGAACTAGGCCCCCTTCCCACCCCTGTGGCCAAAGCCAAGGATTAGGGAGTTCAAATGGACAATAAACTTAACTATGGCACTCAAGTGATGGCCGTGGTCTCCTCATCCTTTTATACACTCTGGATGATCAAAAAAAAGTCACCCTTTCATTCCAGACAACACCAAAGACTGTCATCTCTGCCTTAGTTCTATCAAAAATAGACTATTGTAAAGGCCTCTACATGAACTTACAGGAAAAATACATTAACAAACTCCAGATGATACAAAACGCAGCAGCTAGGATGCTACTAGGAATTCCTAAATTCCATTTATCGCCCATGAAATTCAGAAACTTCACTGGCTTCCAGTCAGAAGCTGCATAAAATTGAAAGCGCTCTGTATCACCCACAAGGCACTGCACAACAATGGCCCTGATTACCTAAGGCCCATCTTCCAGTGGCACACACTCAGCAGACCCTTGCGCTCCTTAGCAGCCAAGACACTGGTAGTTCCCAGATTTAAAAAAATTAACTGGGGTGGAAGACTTTTTTTCACTGGAAATACTATGCTCTGGAACTGACCCCCCCCCCTCTTTATATCAGGGCCTTGCCCACCCTGCTTTCCTTTAGAAAGGAGATGAAAACTTGGCTTTTTAGAAACTAAGGTTTGTGCAATCGTGTTCTAGTGCAGTCAACGCAAGACACCTCAGGGTATACGTGTGCTCTACAAATGTTATTAACATAACACAATCCATGACATCTGGAGTATTGAAGTGGGGAGATGGGCTGGAACATGTGTGGGTAAATCAGAGGGGCAGGCCTTGCACACACTCAAAGATGGCAGGTGCAGAGCAGGGGTTGAACAGGGTAAGCAAGGAACTGGAGTCTGGTGTGGGGCGTGCTGAGCATGGTAAGACATGAGGGATAAGGGCAATAAAAGGGGGGCCGTAAGTCACCCTGTCACGTTACATATTAAGCAATGGTGATGCCAGTTGTTTTGGCTTTTGTGTACTGGACAGGTGTTCGCAAGCTTGAGTATTCCACAGAGGAGGTAGAACAGGAGAGCCAGAGGCAGACACCTATTGTTCACACTCAGGGAGTCTGGCACTGCTGCTGCTGCACACTTCAGGTGTTCTGGGACAGTGAGGAAGAATGCAGTGCAGCCGCCTGGACTATACATGTCCTACGTGTTAGGGAAGCTTTGCTGTCCCTTCATTGTATGTTAGTTAAGCTTGATCAACCACTTTTCACTGATAATTGACACTATCGGGTCCTAGGTGCAAGGGAAGAGTGCAGGGTGTGATGGGGAGTGCAGGGTTCCCAGAGGGAGCATAGGGTGTGATGGGGAGTGCAGGGTTCACACAGAGAGCACAGGGTGTGATGGGGAGTGCAGGGTTCACACAGAGCACAGGGTGTGATGGGGAGTGCAGGGTTCACACAGAGAGCACGGGGCGTGATGCGGAGTGCAGGGTTTACACAGAGAGCACGGGGCATGATGGGGAGTGCAGGGTTCACACAGAGAGCACGGGGGTGATGCGGAGTGCAGGGTTCACACAGAGCACAGGGCGTGATGGGGAGTGCAGGGTTCACACAGAGAGCACGGGGCGTGGTGGGGAGTGCAGGGTTCACAGAGAGAGCACGGGGTGTGATGGGGAGTGCAGGGTTCACACAGAGAGCACAGGGCATGATGGGAGTGCAGGGTTCACAGCGAGAGCACAGGGTGTGATGGGGAGTGCAGGGTTCACACAGAAAGCACAGGGCGTGATGGGGAGTGCAGGGTTCACACAGAGAGCACAGGGCGTGATGGGGAGTGCAGGGTTCACACAGAGAGCACAGGGTGTGATGGGGAGTGCAGGGTTCACAGAGAGAGCAGGGTGTGATGGGGAGTGCAGGGTTCACAGAGAGAGCACAGGGTGTGATGGGGAGTGCAGGGTTCACAGAGAGAGCACAGGGCGTGATGGGGAGTGCAGGGTTCACAGAGGGAGCACAGGGCGTGATGGGGAGTGCAGGGTTCACACAGAGAGCACAGGGCGTGATGGGGAGTGCACGGTTCACACAGAGAGCACAGGGCGTGATGGGGAGTGCAGGGTTCACACAGAGAGCACAGGGTGTGATGGGAGTGCAGGGTTCACAGAGAGAGCAGGGTGTGATGGGGAGTGCAGGGTTCACAGAGCGAGCACAGGGTGTGATGGGGAGTGCAGGGTTCACAGAGAGAGCACAGGGTGTGATGGGGAGTGAAGGGTTTACAGAGAGAGCACAGGGCGGAATGGGGAGAGCAGTGTCCATGAGGGGAGCATAGACAGGGAGGAGAAGCACAGTCTGTAAGGGTGGCACAGACTGCAAGAGAGAATGCAGGGTGCAGAGGAGCACACACTCAGTCAATGAAAGGAGCCTAGAGTGCAAGGGGGAGCACAGAGTGATTATATAGTTATACTGCAGAAGGTAACCCAGAGCAGAGAAAACATGATAAACGGATTAAGTGGTGCGAGAGGAACCCTATATTTTACTGTATTCAATATACAGCTGTGATTACCAAAAAAGTCCACAAGCAGACAATATGAGGATTTAATACAAAGAAAGTCTTGCAAAGGCCAATGATGTTGACAAAGTAACCACAGTAACCGATATATAGAGCAGAGGTAACACACAAGGCCTTTTTACCCAACCTGCCCAATTACTCCAACTACTCACACAATCAATGAGTCGGCCACACTCCCGGCTTCCCCGCATAAATTCATCATAGTGGTGGACCCCAAACCCAGCAAAGGCCACAGAGACTGCATTTACTAAAGACCTCTACTTAAGCTTAGCTAAGACCTATAAATATATATTTTTTTTAACGTAACAGCAGACATGCCCAGATTGGTCTGTTGTATGTAGTACATCACTACAGATTTAAAGCAGGACATAGTACCTCAGATAATCTAAGATGCCTTTTTTAAGTCTAGTTACAAACGGCTTTAGGCTTTAGAACCTCTTCTCAATTCTCTAAAAAGGGATAATAAGAAGTGCAAAGAGAGGCTGGTCTTTAGATGTGTCCCCTCAAGCCATTGGCATTCATTTTTTTTTTCATGTGCTGTTGTTGCTTGAATAGGCTGTCTATCAAGCTCATGGAATTATGAGGATCGATTATTCCTTTTGTTGGACTGCATATAAAACATGACATGTAGTTTCAATTTAGAGCCAGTAGGTATTCTTTGTTGTATTTACTTTACTGATAGGATAACATTCTATTGCTTATATCTGGCTTTTTTGTTTAGGAATTTAGTGCAGTTCTGATGCCCTAGCCTGTCATAGAATCTCAGTGGTATTTACTAATCGACGTTGTGCATTAATTTGTTTGCCTGTGCTGTCATGATAACATGTTGGATTTATGGCTTCTTTATTCACACAGTAAAGATATGCCAACACACATAGATTTTCTTAACCAGGAAAAGAAAACACTGGCCCTTTGTCATAAGTATTTACTTGACATATTTAGCTAGTGCATGCTTTTTAAGTTCACCACTTACAACACAAACATCTTCTGACTCCTTTCATAACACTATTCTTTGAGGCTACAGCCTAACACTGCTACTGCTAGTGCAGTCTGTTTACCACAGAGGGCCAGCTCCCAACTACCATATTGTTTTACTCCAAGATTATGGTATTTTCTTTTATCAAAATAAATGTCTAGGTTGCACCCACAATGGAATGTCTAGGAACCAGTGTACACCTGGGATGTCCAACCTAATCTAAAAGGATTTGGTCAAGGCCCGATTTTTAGGACAACCACTGTGTTAATATGTTTCCTTTAAATTCCCTATAAGTAAATGTATCTTATAGGAACAGTTTGAAAGTCTGGCCTGGGCTCGGCCCCTGGTGTACGAAGAGGACATCTGTTATATGTGACTGAGCCAGGGTATGAAATAATACCGCTATTCGAGGAGACACATTCGGCTGCATAACTGATAGCTCGTGCTGGCCTCTTCCTGCGTGGACATTCATTCTGGGTTGTGGTATTTCAACCCGAGTAGTAACTCCCGACGTAATTCTGCATCTCACAATTCAAAGTCTCTCCGGCGGGAATCATCGAGTCTGCAGACCCGGGACTGGGTCTATCTGTAGCATGCATGGGTAGTGGGCAGCATCACAGACCGACCCCTGCAGCAGTACAGGGGGCGAGGGGAAGCAGACAATGCTCCTCCCGGACAGGCACAAGCCTGTTGTGTACCACTGTCCCCCACCCCTACCACCGGACTCCTGCTGACACTTACCATTTTAGTGTATTTTCCCATAGAAACGTGGATAACCGCCTTGAAAGGGAACTGGTATTACTGGGTCACAGGCAAGTAGGACAGGTCCACGTTTAATGTCACATAATATTCATGTTATCTATCTGCGAAGGATGAAAGCCTGAGTGGACCTGTCGGATTCGAACTTCTGGGTATCAAGAGAAAGAAAGACACTGGAGGGGATACATTAGTCTAGCGAGATATATCCAGGGCCACTGAAATTATACAGCAGGGGAGCACCAAATTATGTGGCAAGGAAAGCCAAGTTATACGGCATAAAGCGGCACATTTTTTGAATGTTGCTTCATTATTTTGTAATTTTTACATATAGTAATACTGTCTGGTTTAAGATCACAGCTCATTAGTACCGTTTAACAACCAAATACAGAAATAAGCAACGGAAAGATGACCTGTTAACATTTACAAAGGGCTCCCAACTGCGCGCGAACACGTCGCTACCTTTTTAGTAACATTTGATCCGTTCGAGCTAGAAACCTTTTTTTTGTTAAAATCTGCAGATAGTGCAGCAGATGATGCATTATATGGCAAATCCACAGTTATGAGGAAAAAGCCAGGGCCGCAGAGCCGCATAATTCCGTGGCCATGGCTATATCAATGATTTGAATAACAATAGGCACCTGTTATTCAACGCCAAGCTGCTCTCAGGACCGGATGTGTGCTCTATAAATGTTTATCCACTGTGTTTTTTTTGCAGTCACGTGCCTCGTCAATAGTCGTATTACTCATATTGAAAGCTTTGCGCACGTGCTCTACTGAACACAGTTTTGTGTGGGGTGTTTCGATTGTGCTAAAATAATAACAGAAAGCCCACACGCTCCCCCGCCCCTTTCGTTTTATTGCTTGAGCTGGGAAGGCCCTCCACCGAATGCCTCTCCAGACACTCACCGCGGATCTGTTCATTTGCTCTTTTAAAGCCGGAAGTACTTCTCAGGCCTACAAAAATCCCCCGCGAGACAAAGCTCGTGGTTCGAACAGGAAGTTTGAATGATGTGCAGGGCGAGTTTTATTTGTTCTAAATACCATTACTCTACAGCCTCCGGTTTCAGGAACCTTTGTTTATTAATCCACAGTTTCGTGGTGCACGCAGTTCAGAGGGCAGAAAGGGGTCAATGCCAGTCCAGTCAGTGTCATCTATTTTGGGAGAGTCTGTTTTGGAAAAAGAAGAACTTATTTTATAATGCTTCGCAACGTCAAATATACATTTTAATATCATTGTTTATTTAACAGATGCCTCTACTGCTGAATCCTATAAGTCTCAAATTATCGGGCTTGGAAGGAGGAAGGCTTGGTTCGGCTCTGCAGGGGTTCCAACTTGATTGTGGAGGCTAGCTACAAAGTTGACAGCGGTGAATACAAAATTTTCCAGCTATCGCGACAAGAATTTTAGATTCTATTAAGGACACGGAGGCGAGGATTATGCGGTCTCAATTTCTTTACTGAACTCACAGCAGCCAATTAAAAGTAAACTACACAAGTAAAAAACATCATATCCCATGAGGCTTTGAACCACGCCTCCTCATAACAGCCAATGGCAACATGTCAAAGTATACAAAATAGAGAGACACCATCTTGGCTTCCTCTTTCTTTGCGAAAAACCAGTCCATAAGTACGAACGAAAAACACAGTTCCAACTCTCAACGGAGAGACAAACAGTTCCTTCTCATTCTCAACGGAGAATATAATGCAAAAGTCCTGAGATCAACATCCATCTTCTCACAAGGAGGTGATCCTTCTCCAGCCGGAGTATCACTTCAGTTCTTGTTAGAATCATTTCCTGAAAATAGAAACAAGGTTGAAAATAGGGAACCCACAAACTGAGTCTTTAGGGTGGGCATTTAATACTGTTATGAACATAACAATAATACAACTGAACAGTTGATATAAACTGTCCCAACGGGTGGGATAATCCTCGCCTCCGTGTCCTTCATAGAATCTAAAATTCTTGTCGCGATAGCTGGAACATTTTGTATTCTATGTCAGGACCGGAGGCTTCTGATTATGCTGGTTCAAAGCTCATCAATAACAACCGAAGAAACATGAGAAATAGGCTTGTAATAAAACACCTTAAACATTGAATCAGTAGACCAGTCAGCCGCTTTCAGGATATCCTCTAAGCGAGATCCCAACATGAAAGCCTTAGAGGCCATAGCTCCTCTAGCGTAATGAGCACCATACACCGAGACATCAATGCCCGCTTCTGACATCACCCACCTGACCCACCTAGCCAAGGTGGCAGCTGATACCGGTCTGAAAGGTTTTTGAATCGCTAAAAGTAACTGACCCAACGGATCAGACCTATGTGCAAGAGTGCGTTCCTCATAACATTTCAAACATTGCAAAACACATAATTTATTGTTATGAGGGAAAGCAGGATACTCTACCGAACGTGACATTGTTTTTGTCCGTCTCGTGATGATGAAAGAGACACCCTGTGGAGAAAACAGTCTGCCTGCCATATCCAGAGCTCGTACATCCGACACTCTGCGACAGGAGATTAAACATAACAGCATGGTGAGTTTGGCAGATAACTGTTTCAAGGAAAGGTCTGGATTATCTGGCCAAGACTCAAGTAATGAGAGAACCCTAGAAACATCCCATAAGGTTGAATATCTGGGACGAGGGGGGTTGGCCACCCTGACACCTTTAAGTAACTTGCATACCAGGGGATGCATCCCCACTGGTTTGCCATCAATAGAATCATGGCCTGCCGAAATTGCGGACCTGAAGTTATTAACTGACCTGTAGGCAAGGCCCGATTCCGCACACTCAGACAGAAAGTTCAAAATCTCTGTTACATCTGATCCCACGGGATCCACCTGCCGTTGAAGGCACCAACCCACCCATCGCTTCCAGGAAGCTGAATATCGTTTCCGGGTGGATGGAGCCCAAGCTTGTTGTATAAAGCCGGCAGCTGCCTGTGAAAGGCCTTCAATGCTCTCGTGTCTCCTGAGAGCGTCCACACCATGAGAGATAGTTGGTTCTGCAGGACCAGCGGATGGCAAGCCCCTACTGGGTCCCGGAGAAGCGTCGGGAATACCGGCAGCTGAAAAGGAAGATCCACAGACAACTCCAATAGTGTGGGAAACCACGATTGAGTCTTCCACAACGGTGTCACCAACACTATTGAGGCCGTCTGACGACGGACGAAGGCCGCCACTCTCGGGATCAAGGCAAAAGGAGGAAACGCATAAGTCCTCTGCGGTCCCCAATGGTGAAGGAACGCGTCCGTTCCCATCGCCATCGGGTCCGGTCTCCAGCTGAAGAACGACGGGAGCTGAGCATTGAGGCGAGAGGCAAATAGATCTATCTCACAGGGGCCTCGCATACTCATGATCTCCGCAAACAGCGTGGGGTGAAGCCTCCAGTCGCTGTAATCCCTGAGGAACCTGGAGTTCCAATCCGCCACCTGGTTGAGCTTGCCCGGTAAGTATTCTGCTATGACAGTGATCTTCTGATCCAGGCAGAAGTGCCAGAACTCCTTCACTATGTTGACCAACATACGCGACTTCGTTCCCCCTAGGCGATTGATGTATCTCACCGCCGACACATTGTCCATCCGGAGGAGGTTGCAACAATTGCTCTTCAGAGGAGATATTGACCTTATTGCAAAAGAGCCTGCTAGAAGCTCGAGGCAGTTGATGTGCAACTTTAACTCGTCTGCAGACCAACGACCGCCTGTGGCAAAGTCTCCACATCGAGCGCCCCAGCCCCAGAGGCTGGCGTCGGACTCGACAATGACGTCCGGGGAGGCGCCAAAAATCGCCCTTCCATTCCAGGCCGTCATGTGTTCCAGCCACCAAAGAAGCTCTTCTCGAGCGTCTGGAGACAAAGGAATGAGATGGTCATAATGAAACCCCTTCTGAATGTAATAAATCTTGAGGCGCTGAAGGGCCCGATAGTGCAGAGGACCTGGGAAGATGGCCTGAATGGAGGAAGCTAGAAGGCCCACTATTCTCGCCAGAACTCTCAATGAAATCATTTGTTTTGACAGAGTGGTTTTGATTAACTTCTGATAGACCTGATCTTGATGGGAGAAGTAGTTGCGCAGAGACTGAATTTATTTGGAAGCCCAGGAATTCTATCTGCTGGCTCGGAATTATCATTGACTTTTTGATGTTTATGATGAAGCCCAGATCCTGTAAGAGGGACATCGTCCACTCCAAATGAGTGAGGAGGAGGTTCCGATCCTGAGCCAGGAGCAGCATATCGTCGAGGTAGACAATCATGCGCACTCCCATTTCCCGAAGGCGGGAAACAATTGGTTTCAAGAGTTTGGTGAAAACCCACGGGGCTGATGAAAGACCAAAGGGGAGCGTGCGATAGCGGTACCATTGCCCTTTCCATTGGAATTGAAGGAATTTCTGATGAGAGGGGCAAATTGGGACCGTGAGGTAGGCATCCTTCAGGTCCAAACGGACCATCCAGTCCTTCTCCAGCAGGAGATCTCTCAGAAGATGGATGCCCTCCATCTTGAAATGCCTGTAGACTACAAAGGGATTGAACTCTCTGAGATTTAAGACTAATCTCTGACCTCCTCCTTTCTTTTGTACCAGGAAGACGTTGCTGCAAAATCCTCCGGGAATGAAGGATCCTACGGCAATAGCCTGCTTGGCCAAAAGCTCTTGCAGCTCTGAGTCTATAAAAATCTGTTCTTGAAGGGAAAAAAGGAGAGACCGAGGAGGGGTCACCTGACACGGGGAGTCTAGAAGTTCTATCTGATAACCCTGAACAGTCTGAAGGATCCACACATCTGTGGAGAGGTGAGTCCAATTTACAACAAAATGTAACAATCTGCCCCCTAGGGGAATCATCAGACACACAGGACTTACCAGAAGACTGGGAGTCAAAGTTTTTGTAGCCTCGGTTAACACCTCTGTTGAAGCGGCCCCTGTAGCCTCGAGACCTGGAAGGATAGAAGCCGGCCTGTTATGGCTCCTGGGTGTAACCCCTGCGTCTGGGCGCGAAACCTCTCTGAGGACTGGGGTTGGTGTAGCGGCCGGTCGAGCGTCCTCTGCCACGCCCGGCCCTACCAGAGACCTGATGAAACACTCTCTTCAATGAGGACTGCGACTTATCCAGGGAGGCGAAGGTGCTCACAAATTTGGCAATGTCTTTTACAAACTTCTCGCCAAAAAGCTGTCCTTCAGCCAGCGGGCCCGGTTCAGACGAGGCCAACTCCACCAATTGAGGATCAATTCTAAGCAGGACAGACTTGCGCCGTTCGGAAGCCAAGGCGCAGTTAGCGTTACCTAGCATACAGATCGCTCTTTGCGATCATCCAGCCAGGACTTCGGGGTGAATAGCGGCCCCCGTCTCCTGTGCCTGGAGGGCTAACTCAAGAATTTTGGCCAGAGGACTTGAAAGGTCTAGCACCTTATCCTGACACGCCCGAAGGGCGCGGTCGATCCCTTTCTTTGGATCCTTTTTGTACTTCTTCAAGAAGGTGGTCATAGAGGTGTCTATGTCTGGAGTAAGCGCCACCTTATGAGCTAAGTCTGGACGGGGGCATTCTGATTTCAAGCGAGCCCTCACATCCTTATCAAAACTTTTACGTAAATGTGTTTGCATGTAGTCTGCAACAGCAGGGAGAGGGACCCAATCAGCTGAACGAGGGTGGACAATATCTGAGGGATCAAACCTAAAGGGAGAGGGTTGGACGGGGGAAGCTGAGTGCTTGCGCTTCTTAGCGCGTTTGCGAGGCTTAGACTCCTGAGATGAGTCCGTGTCGGTGTCTGTATCGGTCGTGGTATCGGGAATATGGATAGGAGAAGAATGGGGAGGGGGAGGGGCCGGGGCGCCATCCTGAGCCTGCTCTTTGGATTTGTAGAGCTTCGAATATGTGTGCACATGTGGCCAGGGAAGACCAGGGGGTTTTGGTGTGGGAAGGGGCGCTGGGACAGAGGAAGACCCCGAGGGGGGGGGGGGAGTTAGGAGGAACAAGAAGGTCTAACTTCTGGGCTATAGGCAACAAGGCGGAGGAGAGCGCCTTATCCAGTTTGGCATCCAACTTTTTGTCAATAATGTCCTCCATTGACTCATCATAATAGTACTCGTCATCACCCTGGTCCTCACACGCAGCTACCTCCTCTTGGTAGAATTCGCATTCTGCCATCATCTAGGTGAATATTGTAAGTATTCAATCAGAAATTCCCCAGTGGGAAGCACAATTATCAGCCCACACAAGCAAGGTAGGGCGTCGGTTGGGAGCAATGCCGGGGCAAAGGAGCCAATAACTAAACTAACACAGTCACAAAGATCCAGCACAACCCAGGACTAATGGAGGGAGTAAACCCCCACCTGCCTGTGCAGAGCAGAGGTGCCAAAAATTGATTTCCAGATGCCCTGGAAGCTCAAGGGTTAATGCCTAAGTCAAGCTGAGCTTAAACGCTGCCTTATCTTTTGAAAAACGGCCCGTAATGGCTCCTGAGCCTGCTGCGTAAATCCCCGATTCAGTCTGGGGCAGGGCGTCGGTCCGGCAATGAAGAGGGAGCTGTGTGCGCACAGAGGCGCGTGCAAGCTCCCGAGACGCACGCTGGCAGCCCGGCCGTGCTCCGGCGTGGGTCTCGCTCTCAGCGGGGGGGGCCAAACCACTCCGAACGCGAGCCGCGATCGGACAAAGCCAGCGACGCTGGCGGCAGCGAAGGCACACAGAAGGGAAGATCCTAAAGCGCAACACGCGCTTAACAAACAGGAGGAGTGTTGAGGGGGAGCGCGCGCCAAAAGCGGAGCGGTTCACCGCTCGATACCCACCAAGTAAATTATCGCGCTGCGCAAGGTATGGAACCAATAAGCAAACAAATAGCATAAACTCCTCATTTATAATACAAAACCATTAATAAAGTTACCAATAAGTAAATATCACGCAAAACAGTGTCAAAGTAGACAAAATAGAGAGACACTTATCTTGACTGCGGAGCAGCAAAGAAAGAGGGAGCCAAGATGGTGTCTCTCTATTTTGTATACTTTGACATGTTGCCATTGGCTGTTATGAGGAGGCGTGGTTCAAAGCCTCATGGGATATGATGTTTTTTACTTGTGTAGTTTACTTTTAATTGGCTGCTGTGAGTTCAGTAAAGAAATTGAGACAGCATAATCAGAAGCCTCCGGTCCTGACAGAATCCTTTACTTACAGTCTGAAGGGAGAACTGTGCCATTTGCACTGCTCTCGGTGATCAGGTATCCACCCGGCCTGTCCCGGTTGTTTCCTAGACAGCATCACTGGCCGGATGAATAACTGTGATGCAATGTTGTGCGCACGAAGGTGTGGTTTGTCAAGCAAACTTTATCTGAATGTGTCACGATTTGCTCCCTGTGCTCTCGTACCCACCACCAGGGGGCCCCATAGTGGGACTTTCCAGTCTTCTAATAAGCTTCCAGACCCTCCCCTGCATGCATATCCTGACTTCCAGCCATTTGGACACTTATTGGGAATTGACATCCATTCCCAGTCCATGCCGGGTTTTGTGAAAGCCAGCCTGCTTATATTTGAAGCCAGCCTACTCCTGCCTGAAACTCCATTACCCAGAATTCCCTGCTCACTGCTTTGTCTCCACCCCTGCAGGCCAAGGATGGGTGGAGGAATTCAGCTCACCTGTGGCTGGCTGCTGCTAGCCTGCTCACACCTGATGCATGTGATTACTGAGAGCTCTTTTAAGCCCCAGCTCCCTTCAGCCCAGTGTTGGTCATTGTAGCTGTTTACCGGTGAGACCGATCCTTGTTTCCAGTGCTCCCTGAGCTTTTGCTATTGTTTCCAGTGTTTCCTGAGCTTTAGTTATGCCTTGTTCCTGACCTGCTGCTGTTTTCCTTGTTCCTGAATTAGCACTGCCTGCAGTGCTACCTTGACCCCTGAGCCTTAGTATTCCTTGTTCCTGAACTGCAGCAGTTTCCCTCCTCCTGAATTAGCACTGCTTGCAGTGCTACCTTGTTTCCTGAGTTCCTGAGCTATAGCTATTCCTTGTACCTGAATTAGCACTGCCTGCAGTGCTCTTGTTTCCTGAGTTCCTGAGCTAGTTATTCTTTGTTCCTGTTCCTGGTCCTGGGCTTCAGCTATTTCTTGTTCCTGATTTGCATTGCTTGCAGTGCTCTCTTGGCTCCTTGTTTCCTGAGCTGTAGCTAATTCCCTGTTCCTGAACCAGCACTGCCTGCAGGGCTACTTTGACTCCTGAGCTTTAGCTCAGTTCTTGTTCCTGCCCCAGCTTTGCCTTCTATGCTACTTTGTTTTCTTGATTTCTTAACCTGCACTATTCTAGTACACCCTTGTAGCCTCCCCTTCTGTATATCCCTTTCCAGTCCCTGCCTTTCTTCCCATTTCCTTTGTTCCAGTTCTAGTTTGCTGTCTTTCTATTTCTGCTGTTTTGCTTCTGTTACCTTGTATGTTTGTTACCTGCTTTCTGCCAAGTGTGCCCAGTGATTTCCTTCCTTTCCTGTTAAGCACTCCTCCTTGCTAGCTCCTTGTCTATTGTGCTTGTGTTTAGTTCTACCCTTTGCTGTTACTGCCTTGCGTGTTCCTGTATGATCGCCAGGATCCGTGGGCACAGCTGACTACCTAGGTGGTGTTTCTTGTTCACTGTGAGTATTGTCTTTGAGTTACATTTATAACATCACCATAGGTATAAGCTCCACAGACCCTGCCTTTGCATACATATCCTAAATGTGGGTATTTTCAGTCAGTATCTGTAACAGCAATTGTGGGTGAGGAACTTACTGAGCTTCAGTCTTACAGTGTGGAGCTCCTGAGTGCTTTACCCCACATTCCCTTTATTGTTAATGTTGTATTATATATATGTCTTGCACGTCCGTCCTGGGTGTAGTTAGTCTGAATGCTAAATTGCCTTGTGAGTGCCCTTCCTCTCGGAGTCTTAGCCATCTTGTACAGGCTTCCCCTTTGGATCCCTTTTTCTCCTCTGACTCCTTGTGTGATCCTGGGCAGCGCTGTACTACTCTTTCTGTGCACAGTACGTTTTCTACCCAGCCCCCAGTCCTTGCTCAAGTCCCTGACTGTGTTCCTGACATAGTCCCGGACAGTCCCTGACAGAATGGTTCTGAGACGTATGTTAGTGTGGTGCTTTGTTGTGCACCAGTGGTCCAGCGGGTCTCTCTACCATGTTCTGTTTGAGAAAGGCAAACTGTAATTATAATTCGAGATGTTGTGAAGGGAGTTCTTTTGGGTAGACTTTTGGACAAAATATCGAATAAAAAATATCGGGAGACAAAAATATCAGAAATTAATTATCGTGATACGCAAATATCGTGATGCACAAACACCGTAGACAAGAATATCGTTTTTTGAGATAAGTAATCTTGTTCTGAATAATATCAATGTTTATAATATCGTTTTCACTAAAAATAGTGGTTAAAATATTGCTTTTAATAATTTTATGTGTTTTAGTTGATATATTAATTTTATGTATTACTATTGTTTATATAAATGTCATTAATTGTTTTTAAAGTATAGCTTGAAATTTTAAGTGATTTAGAATTTGTGAACTCGGCTCTGCAACTAGAGAGAGGATAACGACTAACACCGTGACACCCTCATGCCTTCTCTCTGGATAGAAAGTAGTGGGACGGGGTTGCATGCCTCTTCGATTTTTTTGTGCCACATTTCGACATCAATTTTGACTTGCTTCAACTGTGAAGTCAACCACTGGCAGGAGCAATCTAGGGAGCATAAGCTGGCCCGCATTCCCAACTTGAAACAGGAGAAGGACTTACAAGAGGCCAGCGACTTCTTATTGTGTTCGGCGGCGTAGAGATCGCCTTCAGAGGGTACACTTGTTGCAAAACTTTGAGTCATTTCCTTAACCCAAACACCAGAAACCCATCTCGAGCGGGTCCATGACCGGCATCTGTTTTTTACAGTTCCAACATGGTTTGAAACCTGTAGTGTTAGTAGGGGACATCATACATAGTACAGTGAATTTAATTCAGTTTTAGGAGTCGTCAGAAGATTGTCAAAATTGAGAGCAGAACTCTGGATCCGCATCGGAAGGCACGGAAAGAAAGGACCTGATTTCAGTGCGCAGGAGTAGTGCTTATACGCGACTCTGCTCTACCACTTCTGGGGCGGTATGGAGTCAATGCGGAGTCACACAGCGTCACCTAACATTGCATGAAAGCATTGCTGCTGAAAGGTTTCCAGAACCATGTTTGGTGCCTGTGGAGTATTCTAAGGTGAAGAATATGTTGTCAGACTCACCCTTCCAACTGCATTATTAGCTGGCTTTTCAGAAGATCTTCCATTGCTTCGAAGACTCTAAAGACCATATAAGCGTAACGTTAAGCGACACTTGGTTCTCAAGGTCATGAACAGTGCATGGCGGGGAGCACCTTTAAAGACCCATAACTGGAGCACGTCCAGGTTTTTAGGTTCTGCTTTTAATTCAGAACCATAATTTCATTTGAACTGTGTTTTTACACTGTTTTTCTTCTGTTGTTGGCTGCGCATATAAGGGGTTGATGTGTTTACAGCCCCTGCTCCATGCACCCTTCGGCCCAGCGAAATAGGTGTTTGGATGCAGGTCTTTGCCTGCGGCCAGGCCCTGCACCGACCCATCCAGCCTAGCGACTGGACGCAGGCCTGACCTGCAGCTAAACCGTGCGACCAACCACCCATGTGTCCCAGTGGGCCACAGGGCCTGACCTCTGGGAAGACACTGGGTCCAACCTCCCATGCATCCTACCAGTCCCCGCATCCAACCACAGGCATGATGACGTCCCACAACATTTTTACAAATACAGGAATTTTCTTAAACTCTGAATTCCAAACTCACAACTTTTCCGGTAGTTAGGAGCTTGTTGCCATTTTATATATTTTTTATTTACATCAATGATTTTTTTGTACCTTTCATTGGGCTCCCTCAATGTCCCTGTCTTTCAAAACTTACTTATAGTAGTGCCTTTATATGATTACATTTTCTACACAACTGTTTACCTTGGCACCACCATTCTCGCTGTA
Organism: Calotriton arnoldi; assembly: GCA_963921515.1. Lineage (NCBI taxonomy): Eukaryota > Metazoa > Chordata > Amphibia > Caudata > Salamandridae > Calotriton > Calotriton arnoldi. The sequence continues at coordinate 1,871,801 of CAWUFW010002606.1, forward strand.
ATTTGTGTAACACGGTACAAGCTCGCAACTTTGGATTACCTGGAAAATTTCAAAAAAGAAATCAACATCTTCACCCAATTAATTTCTTGAAAAATTCAAAACTGATTGCCAGAACTTATAAGACTCATATCTGTGACTTTAATGGGCAAATGTAACTTTTCAAATCCTGCCCAACATCTTTTTCAAGTGAGAGTATCTTAAAACTACATAATGGATTTACACCAAACTTCAAAAGTACGCTTTCCGATAGCAATTCTCCTTTCATGCCTTGTTTGGGGTATTTTTTCATGCAGCATAGAGTAAAATTTCTTCTGGAAGATAAAATGGTAAAAGCTTGTTTTTTGACTTTACCTTTAACCTTTCTCCAATAGATGGATTTGGGCGATAGCTGGCTTGACGAAACTTAGCTGGATACGCCTAATTTCACGCAGATTCATTAATCGATACCAAAATAGGAACCAAAGTTATTAGCAAACCAAAAAAGGCATTTTGAATGTAACGTGCATCGGAATAATGACTAGACTCCCTATCTCCAGCTACATTTTATATAAATATAATATACAGGTATGGATCACAGATGGCGATAGCACCTCTGAAGTTAGGGTCAAGTCAGATTTTCCATTGAAAAGGTATTTTTTGCTTTCTTAATAACTTTGGTGCCACTCAACGAATCTGCAACAAACGTTCCAAAACCACATGCACCCACTTTGAGTTCTTCATGGCAAGTTTTATGCAGATCTGTTAAGCAGGAGCAAACAATAGGTGGGGTGGTCCCAAAAGCGTCATCCTTCGCTGTTTGATACAGTGAAAACAGTTGAATGGAATTACACTAAACCTGGCATGTAAACAGAATTTCAATCACAGAAGTGTGCTTACTTGGCTTGGTGTAAATCTGTTTTTGCGAAGTAAGCGTTTAAAAAGTGTTCTGGGCTGAGCACGAAGAGGGTAAAGTTTAGATGCATCTGGACCTTAATTCACAGATTTTCCGCAGATTTGCGAATAAACAGAGTATTCCCAAATCCAATTCAATAAGTAAGGTCACACCATTGAACTAGGAAGCTTTTTCTCCAGTTGTCCACTGTGGATTCCCAGATCCACCACACTCTGGCTAAAATTTGTATTGCGGCTGCCATTACCCAGGATGGTAAATCCACATATGGGGAGTGATCCAGTTAAGTAATCAGGCAGAGGGATCCATACAATATACACAATACATTAAGAGACCCCCTGAACCATAAATACTTAAATCCTTTCAGAGGCCACGTATTACTCCGAGCCTAACCCTTCAACAGCGCGTTTTATATTCCTCAAAGAGTTATTTTAGTATTGTCCAACACCTGTACATAGAACCAAAATGTATTAAAGACATGTATTTATAAACATTACAAATGAACACATTTAAGACTGAAACATCATTAACAAATATAGGTAGAAGATATCACTGGGAGTTGTTTGGAGACATATAGCACATGCACAAGATACCAAGTACTAGCACGTTATCACAAAATACTTTTTAACATCACAAAGTGTTTACAATACAGTCATGTGAATACTTAACATGGACAAAAGGGATAACAACATTTAACATCAATCTACAGTACTGATTTTTATGTCACAAACACATGTACATATACCGAAAATAAGTGTCCACCATAGATTGCATCAACATGGGAGTTACAACTTTGTGGAATCCAAGAATGGCCCTATGGGGTTGGGAAACCCTGTGCTGGTTTCCATTAGCCTTTGTGTGGTTATGCCCTCAATTTCTGTGAATTACGCCAGCACGTTTTGACCATCTTTGGGCTTAGCAAATATTTGCGGAGATCTTCCTCAGGGCTAACAAAATTCCATAGCTGACTTAATATGCAAACAAAAAATAAAACTATATTTCACTTCTCTGAAAACAGTAATCATTAGCAGGAGACATATTTGAGTAACGAGAAGCCCTAAAAACTATTTTAACATACCAATCTTTCCGTAGTGCAAAGGGTGATCACCATAGTTTTTTTTGTTATTTGTTAACTGTTCTGTCTCTAAATTTAATGTGGAAGACCTGCGCTCCTTGTGTCTTTAGTGGCGGCGAAGAATCTCCGACAATGTGTGTAGGCACCGCTATAGTGGGTTGAACAAATACAATTGTAAACTAACTTTAATGAAGCCTTACACAGTGTTAGCGCTATTAGTGAGCTCTTAAGCTCTATGCATACGTATTGTCGGCGGCCGAGCCACTCGTTTGTATGGCCATCACGAATGCAGGATAGAGCTCCGCCTGCAACTTCGGTTTCATGCGGCCTTTGGGGAAAGGGAAAAACGTGACACTCAGTATTTTTTTATGTGATGCAGCACGGAAAGTGTGGTAGCGTTATATCAGCGTTTGCATGCCCACTAACATTTTGGTATGCGATTGAGCCTTTAAACCTTTCAAAGGCTCAATGGCATACCAATTGTAGGCGGCGGAATCACTCACTCATGCGGCGGTTTCACCTACAACTTCCCAAAGGCCGCCTGAAACTGAAGCTGCAGGCAGAGCTCTATCCCGCATACGTGACTGTCATACAAACAAATGACTCGTTACTCCACCAGGACGACAGAGTATTATACTCTGACGCCCTGACGGAGTAACAACACTCCACATTTAGGGATGTCGCTGCCTCAGTGGACATCTCTTACATTGGCAGGAACTGCCGTCACAGTGGTCACTGTCAATGCATTGAAAGTGTGCAGCATGGCTCCGTCAACATGACAGAGCCTTATGGCACACTTTCAATTTCTTCTTTTATTTTCAAAAAGAAAATCCCAAAGCCGGATTTTCTTTTTGAGAAAAAGAAAAGGTAAAGACCCCCATCGCTATGAAAGATTTCTCACATGGCATGGCGGTCTTTGGAATGTTTTTACTTTCACTTACCATCACACTTTGATGGCGGTAAGTTAAAGTAAAAACTTGCCATTTGTTCACCCATTATAAACGGGGCAGGCAGACAAATGCCAAAACTTCAGACAGTCCTTACACCGGTGAGGGAGTATATCAGTGGAGGAGACGGAGTAGTCTCAGCCGCTGATAAACTGAAGATTTGCCCGAATCAAAATGAGTCAGGCAGACCCTCAGTAAAGCGGAAAGGATACTCCAATGCCTTTGCAATGGAGTACCCTTTTTGCTATACTCTAAATCGGACCCTGTGTATGGGCTTAACGAACAACTTAGAACTGTACCAAGTCTTTGTCACCATTTATTCGGAGAGGAAGGAGGCCTAGTACTAAACATATTCCACTTATCCCAGCGTGGATTAAGAAATTGTGGAATGTTAAGGAAAGTTCTCTAAATAAGGTCAATAGGAACGAAAGGAGGATTTTTTTCCCTGGTGTTTGGGTCAAAGCAATGTCTGGACAAGTGAAGTAAGGCTTGAGTAAGTTCTGTAGGCCTTTTGCAGTGAGAGAACTCCATCGCTAGTATGTGGTATTAATCAATGGAATCATAAAAGGGTTGCCAAGTATGTTTGAAAAGGATGCGTGGACAGGATCGTGGACAGTGATGAAGGATGTAGTGGTTTTATTATGATGAACAATGGATGAAGTGGTAAGTGGTCTGAGAGGGGAAGGAATGATGGTTACTCCACACTCGGACAATAATGGTCCTGTTGACAATCATCAGAGTGTTCATGATAACCCAACGTCACGTAAAATATGGTTGCCAACAGGGAAGAGTTCAAAGAATAAGGAGTGCTGCAAGGTATCTACAGGCGGTTGTAAGATGAGGGAGCTTTGGGCACAGAGCGTGGACCGTGCCCAGCGCCAGACCCCCTGGCCCCCGCGAACACCACGACGTCCGCCACCACTACGACGGCAGCACCCTCCACGCACTCAACACCGGCCGATCGCACACCTGCTTCCTGGCCACCCCGAAGCGCACCCAAGGACCCTTCTCCTGCCGGAGCTGCAGCTTCACCAGCCTCTAAGCCGCCAATTCACCCACCAAGACAGGACGCAACCACCTCAGATGCATACTTCTCAACACCCGCTCCGCCCGCAAGCACGCCATCGAACTCTGGGACCTACTCGACTCATCCTCCCCGGACGTCGCCTTCCTGACGGAGACCTGGTTGAACGCCTCCTCGGCACCCGACATCGCCATAGCCATCCCGGACGGCTACAAGATCACCCGCAGAGACCGCACCAACGGAGTAGGAGGAGGAATCGCCATCATCCACAGGAACACCCTCAGGATCTCGACCAGCACCGACGGCACCCTCAGCACCGCCGAACACCTGAACTTCCAGATCCACATCGCCCCAACACCACCCTCAGAGGAACTCTCGTCTACAGACCCCCCGGACCCCGGCCTCAGTTCAGCGACTCCATCGCCGACTTCGTCAGCATGCACGCCCTCGCCTCCACAGACTACATCCTCCTCGGAGACCTGAACTTCCACCTCGAGAACAACAACAACAGCAACTCCATCACCCTGATCGACAACCTAGCCAACCTCGGACTCAGACAGCTCGTCACAACGCCCACCCACTCCGCCGGGCACACGCTCCACCCCATCTTCTCCGCAAGCAACCACGTCACCTTCAGCCACACCACCGAACTCCACTGGACCGACCATCGCTGCATCCACTTCACCTTCCAGAAACCCACCCCACACCACCACACTCAACGAACCCCCCGCCGCAGCTGGAGCAAAGTCACCGAACACCAGCTAATCACCACCCTCGCCTAAAGTCCACCTACCGACCCCACCGACACCGACACTGCCGCCCGCAACCTCAGACAATGGATCGACGACTGCGCCAACACACTCGCCCCGATCAAGAAACCCTCCAACAGACGCACCGACAGAAAGGCCACCTGGTTCACCGCCGACCTGCAGGCATCCAAGCAGACCTGCCGAAAGCTCGAGAAAAAGTGGCACCGTGACCAGACACCGGACAGCTATGCAGCCCCCAAGAGCGCCATCCGCAGACACCATCACCTCATCCGAACCGCCAAAAGGACCTCCTTCAAGGACCGCCTCGACAACAACGCACACAACAGCAAAGAGCTCTTCAACATCGTGAAGGAACTCTCCAACCCCAGCTCCAACACCAACGACATTCCGCCATCGCAAGACCTGTGCGACTCCTTAACCACCTTCTTCCATCGAAAGATCGCAGACATCCACGACAGCTTCAACAACCAGACCCCCCCCCCGACAGCCACCAACACCTCAGAATCACCACTCGCCATCCACACCGATCCACTGCTTGCCTGGACCCACGTGAACGACGACAACACCATCAAAATCATGAACACCATCCACTCCGGCCTCCGTCAGACCCCTGCCCGCACCACATCTTCAACAAAGCAAGCTCCACCATCGCACCCCATCTCCGCAAGATCATCAACATCTCCTTCGAGACCGCCACCTTCCCGGAGAGCTGGAAGCACGCCAAGATCAACGCCTTACTCAAGAAACCCAAGGCGGACCCGAAAGACCTTAAGAACTTCCGGCCCATCTCCCTACTCCCGTTCCCGGCGAAGGTCATCGAGAAGATCGTCAACAGGCAACTAACCTGATACCTCGAGGAGAACAACATCCTGGACCTGTCCCAGTCCGGGTTCCGCAGCAACCACAGCACCGAAACTGCCCTCATCGCCGCCACCGACGACATCAGGTCCCTGCTGGACAACGGAGAAACCGCGGCCCTCATCCTCCTGGACCTCTCAGCCGCCTTCGATACCGTCTGCCACCACACCCTACGCACACGCCTCCACAACGCAGGGATCCGCGACAAGGCCCTGGAATGGACCACCTCCTTCCTCTCCGGCAGAACCCAGAGTGTCCCCCTCCCACCATTCCGATCTAAAGCTTCCAAGATCATCTGCGGCGTACCCCAAGGATCTTCCCTCAGCCCGACACTCTTCAACGTCTACATGGCACCGCTCGCCCACATAGCCCGATCGCACGACCTCAACATCATCTCATACGCCGACACCCAGCTGATCCTCTCCCTCACCAAGGACCCCACCACCAACAAAACCAACCTCCACGAAGGAATGAAGGCCGTCGCCGAATGGATGAAGAACAGCCGACTGAAACTGAACTCGGACAAGATGGAGGTCCTCATCCTCGGCTCCACCCCCTCCGCCTGGGACGACTCCTGGTGGCCGGCCACACTAGGAGCTGCACCAACGCCCACCGACCACGCACGCAACCTGGGGATCATCCTCGACTCATCGCTATCTATGACCAAGCAAGTCAACGCCGTCTCATCCTCCTGCTTCAACACCCTCCGAATGCTCCGCAAAATCTACAGATGGATCCCCACCGAAACCAGAAGGACGGTCACCCGGGCTCTCGTCAGCAGCAGGTTGGACTACGGCAACGCCCTCTACGCAGGAGCATCGACCAAACTCCTAAAACGACTACAACAGATACAGAACGCCTCTGCATGTCTCATCCTCGACATCCCCCGCCACAGCCACATCACACCCCACCTGAGAGACCTGCACTGGCTCCACGTCAACAAGAGGATCACCTTCAAGCTCCTCACCCACGCTCACAAAGCACTCCACAACACCGGACCAGCATACCTCAACCGACGACTCACCTTCTACACCCCGAACCGCCAGCTCCGCTCCGCTGACCTCGCCACCATCCCCCGCATCCGAAGAGCGACCACCGGCAGCAGATCGTTCTCCCACCTCGCCGCCAAGACTTGGAACACCCTCTCCATCCACCTACGGCAGACCCAGGACCTGCTGACCTTCAGGAGACTTCTCAAGACCTGGCTGTTCGAGCAGTAGCAGCACCGCTACCCCCCCACCCCCAGCACCTTGAGACCCTCGCAGGTGAGTAGTGCGCTTTACAAATGCTTGATTGATTGATTGATTGATTGATTGAGACCAGGCCCTGCCCTGCTCCCACAGCTGAATGGCATGCATTGTGGGGGTTGGCCGCCTGCAGAGTGGTGGGTATAGTGTTTGGCTGTCAGACCTATGGCCAGTCCCCACTGCGCATGACCAAAGGATGTGCGGCACAGGTTTTATATATTTTTAAAAAACTCCTAAAAAGCACACTTAGAGTGCAGTTATGATTACAAACTATTACCGAAAACCTTCAAAATTTGCTAGTTATGCCTAGGAGCACAATCCTTGACTCGCACAACAGCAATGCAAACTATAATTCATACTCCAAATGCAATGCTTATTGTCTGATAATATTTATGCCAATAAATAACTATACCTACACAACAACACATAATCAAACCAATTATTGATACTACATTCATAGTTGTCTTTGTTAAAGGGGTAAGGTGATATGTAATTTCATCTTTAAGATACTTCACAACATTTGTAATTGCGTCTGTTTCATCATGGGTGAGGCATGAGCACTGCATTTAGTTTATATAAAAGCTGTTTTGCGAGTTAGGGATTGTGCGATTCTTTAAGAATTTCACATTTATTTTGGTTTTTATTTTGAAACCATTACCCATACCTGCACTTTAAGGGTGCTTTATAGGTGAAATAAGGAGGTTCTTTTAAACATATTTTAAATAACCAAAGCTATCCATAGCTTCACTTTAACCTTTGGTTTTTTCCCTCAATATATGACAGTCTGCAGTCAGAATTGTATTTATGTTTCCATTGAAAAGGTGATTTTTGTTCTTTGCCATGTATCGAATCTTTCAGATCTCTTGAGTGGTGTATGTAGGTTTATATGGGGGGAGGGAAGAAATAATGAGTCAGTCACATATAGAACGTTTCCGAATTTATCTCCCAATGGAATCTTGGCTCTCCACTACAGAAAGCAAAGCTAAAAGGAGTGAGACCAAACATGTCTTGAAAGTAGAACTTTACTAAGAGGAGTGTTTTTCTTGGTGTGGTGTAAATACATTCAGTAGTTGCTGAGATATTAGCATTTGAAAAAGGTGTTGGTGGGTTTTTTGATTTTCCTATCAATTCCGCGCGTTTGACAAATTTGCACAAAACATTTTTTTTTTAATAAATCTTTTTATTGAACAAGTAATCAGCCCACCATTATAATCAGAATCAATAAATCAGCATACTTGGCAACATCCAGAGCAGGAGATACAATATTGCCTGCATTGGGGATCGCCGGCCCAGCATGTGTAGTGTCGTTTAATTACTTTACTATCCCTCCCTCGCTTTTGTGCCTTCACCGATCAAAGATCTATACTTATCCCAGGAGTTCCATATTTTATCCAATTTTTTGGGGCAACCTCTGCTTTGGTATACAGCTTTTTCTGCCAAACGTCACCAGTCCAGGTCCTGTTTTCAGCTGGAGAGCTTCGGTGGTTCCTGTGCCTCCCACTACCTTGCTATATTTTGCTTTGCCACCCCTGAGGCCAGCACGAGCCAGGTTTTCGTGTGTGTGGGCCACCTGGTCTCTCCAGTGACACCCAGTAAGTGCCAGCGAGCATCTGGGGGTATGTGTATGCCCAGCATTTCAGACATTACCCCAACCACCCCAGTCCAGTAGCGTTGAATCTAGGGGCACTCCCAGATAATGTGAAAGAAAGTGCCTGTCTCTCCACATCCCCTGACACAGTGATCTGAGTCTGACCTGCCTAGTCTGTCATAGAGCGTTCGGGGGGTGTATGATTTGTATGGACTCTGAGTTGGATCAGTCTAAAACTTGCCTGTATGGCAACCTCCCTGGGGCTCTGGATCACTTCCTGCCAGTCATCGTCTTCCAGTAGTCCCAAGTCTGATTCCCAGGTTGCTCTCAACGGACCTCGGGAGTCGGGGAGGTTGTTCATGATCTTCCGGTATGTGAGGGATGTCGTTTTGTCTATCATGGGGTCAAGTAGCAGTCGATCCTCCAGCGGGGAATAGTCTGGTAGCGTTTCCCCTTCTGGTATGTAACGTCGTAGGGCGTGTCTCAATTGTAGGTAACGGAGCTGTTCTCCGTCAGCCATTTGGAATTCTGTCTGGAGTTCCTTAAAAGTCATCATACTCCCACCCGCCATATGTCTCCAAGGGTGTCTAAGCCAATGAGGCTCCATCTGCGAAAACCCTACAGGCTCTCCACATCACCAAGTGGTCATACTCCCACCCGCCATATGTCTCCAAGGGTGTCTAAGCCAATGAGGCTCCATCTGCGAAAACCCTGTAGGCGCCCCACATCACCCAGTGCGTCACTTTCCCAAAGTGGTGTCTGTTGTGTCAGTTTAGAGTCCCATCCCAGCAGCCTATTTGTTATTCGCCACGCTCGTACCACCTCTTGTGTGTGAACAGGTAGTGACTTTTCCCTTCATCCGCAGTATAGGGCCGCGTGGTGTCCTCCGTTTCCCATTGCGTGCCAGTCAACCCGGTATGCCAGCTCAGTGTGGGGTGCAAAGACCCAGCCATTGACATTAATAAGTTGGGCCTCTAGGTAGTAGCTCCGGATGTCTGGGACCGCCAGTCCGCCCTCGTACACCACCCGCTGAAGTTTGCGCAGTGCTATGCGTGGTTTGCCACCCCCACAGAAGGTTGCGTTCTTCCTCCTCAATGGCCCTGAAGAAGGTATCTGGGATCTTGTGTGGGGTGTTCTGTAGGGCGTAGAGTAGGTGGGTAGGGCCATCATTTTAAAAAGTACTGCTCTGCCCATGAGGGAGATCGGTAGTCATAGCCAGTGCGTTATGTCACCACGCAACCTCGCCGGTTGGGAATGTATGTTTAAGTTTAGGAATTCCTCCGCTGACTTTGTGATCCATATACCTAGATATTTAAACTTGTCGTACTGTGTCGGGGCCACGCAGTCAGTTGTGAGTGGTGGGAGCTCGCCCGAGAGACTAAAGATGAGGGATTTGTCCCAGTTTATCTGGTATCCCGAGTAGGTGCCGAAAAGCCGCAGTATATTAATGAGTCTGTGGAACGTCTGTTTAGGTCTGTGTGCATAAAGCAATACGTTGTCGGCGTATAATGAAATACGCTCTCCCCCCCCCCCCCCGATATCTATGCCTCGGATTAAAGGGTCCCCGCGAACCCATGCCGCGAGTGGTTCTAATGCCAACGCGAATATTATTGGGGAGAGTGGGCACCCCTGTTGCATACCTCTATTGAGTGCAAACGTCCTTGAGACCAACCCGTTCACCCGCATGCAGGCTTTTGGGTTCTGATAGAAGAGACGGACCCATGCGCAAAAGTTCGGACCAAAGCCCCGCCTGAGCAATACCACATGGAGATAGGGCTATTCAATGCTGTTAAATGCCATTCGGGCGTCCAATGACATTAGTGCGGCAGGTTCATGTGGATTCGCAGCCGTAACGTGCATTACACCATACAGGCGTCTGAGGTTCAGTCTGGTGCTTCTGTGGGGCATGAATCCTGATTGGTCTGGATGTATTATGGTGGAAATAATGGGAATAAGTCGGTTTGTTAATACCTTCACCAGAACCTTAGTTTCAAAGTTAAGTAGGGAGATAGGCCGGTAGGAGCTGCATAGCTCCATTGGCAAATTTGCACAAAACTTAGTAGGTGCTTAGAATGTTTAGATTACTCTTGATATTTTGAATTTTAAGTAAGTCTGTCAGGGGTAGATACAGTTAAAAGGGGATAAAAGGGTGGTAACATGCTAATAATAGTAGCATCCTTTAACAAATGCATATGAAACTTTGCAGACACTTCGCAGGTTTACTTTTCTGTGGGTACAACAAGCTTTGTGCATAAACATCAAGTGCTGCAAAGTTAAGAGGGTTGGGCAAAAACATTTTTATCTGGTAATTTTGGCAGCCTGATAGCAGGATTAGCTCAATGCAGGAATCTGGAGTTTCATGCAGATGCAACTGGGGGGAAGGCAAAGTTAAAAGGAGGGTATCAAAGATCATTAATTTGCTAGCTATGGCAGATACATACCATGCTTAATTTACTCTTGATATGTTGAGTTCTTTTCAAATCTCTCAAGAGTTAAAAAAGGGTTAAAAAGGGCTAATTTGCTGATAACGTTGGCTCTGTTTAATGAATCTGTATGAAAGTTTGCAGGTTGTTTGCAAGTTCAGTACATCGAAAGATTGTATATTTTAATGGGAACCCATAAGGTCAAGAACCCTGTTAAGGGGAGAGTATATAAATGTTTGATATGTTACTAACTTTGGTGTCATTTCACAGATCTGCACGATATTTGGAAGGCATTATGCATGCTTAATCTTCTGCTAATATGCTGAGCTTGACAAAGATCATTCAAGGGTGGCATAGTTAAGGGGAGAATCCATAAGTGTTTATTTGGTAATAACTTTGGCATCCTTTAACCCTGAAAGGACAAGTGACATGTCTCACCAATGCCATGGTCATCTTGGAGGACTGTGCCGAGGACTCAGAGAACTGCTCCCGGTGGAACAACCTCCGCTTCCTGGGATACCCGGAGCAGGCAGAGGGAGCTAACGTAGCGACATTCCTTGAAGACTGGATAAAAAGGGAGCTCAATCCAACGGCCTGTTGCCCATGTTTGCAGTGAAGAGGGAGCACTGGGTGTTGATGGCGAGGTCTCCTCCTGGAGCTCTCCCAAGAGACACGACTGTTCGTACCCTAAACTACAGAGACAGTATCTTCAGGGTTGCGTGCCTCGCTACACAGAAAAGGTTTGAGAATCATGCAATCACAGTCTACCCTGACTACACTCGAAAAGTTCAAGCTCAAAGAAAAACTATATAAAAGTCAAACGGAAACTCTGTGTGTTGGGGTTGCAATATATGTTGCTGTCCCCTGCCAGACTTAAGGTCCTGCTACAGGGAAAGAGTCATTTTTTTGACAGTCCAGAGAAAGTGTGGATCTTGCTGAAGATGTGGGCCAAGGTGGGTACTGGCATACTGGGAACATCTGGGTCGTACCAGACACTGCCTGGAGCGTGGTGCACAAGGGGAGGAGGAGAATTTGCCGATGTAGCCAGAGCCCATCACGTCAGTCCCACCGGATCACGATTAGGGAGGATGGGACAATGGTCAGAGCAGGGGAGTCCACATCGTATGACTTGGAGACACCACCCATGGGATCAGCCCCCATCTCGGAGCGCTGATGTGGCCCCAACGGGGACAGGGGATGCCCCGGCGGCCCTGTAGAGCCAGCCTGAGGAGCTACAGATTGGGCTGCGAGGATAGTGCCCAGGAAGGCGTGGTGCACTATATCCGGATGCTCTATGGGTTGGATGACACGGTATTTACTGTTAAGGTTATGGGCCACCCACTATAAACAACTGGGGCCGCCTTCCCTACATGTGTCAATCTGGGCCCCTGACAAGGGCGAACTGCAGACAACAACCTGCCCCTTGGGGCAAAGCTGGCAAACCTGAACTGCTGGAGAGTTCTAGCTTCAGCTGGACCACTAGTGGCACGGGTACTGCCCACTTTATTTTTTTTCTGTGATATACTTCTGATTCAAAACTGAAATCAAGTTGCAGACAGTTTTGCAGTTAGAGTTCCAGGGGGTTGGGGGAGAATGTATTGGGGGAGCTTACTGAAGGAATCCATCCACAATAGATGTTGTTTAATTAAGACTTATTGTGACAAGGCGAGTCACCTACAACTGAACCCCACAGTGCGACAGCATCAACTGATTCCCCATGAGCTCTATATTCCAGATGGAACTCCCAAGATCATTCTGCCCTTACAGCTACCCCAACATAAGAATACAACATATCTTCCCCCATAGAAATTAACTATTTTCATAACTAGTTTGTTTCTTATACAAGAAACTCTCTAAAATGTTCTTAAGTGAATAAGATATATTTAAAATCACATATTGAGATAATAAGTTTTTAAAATAACACATTTTCAGATAATGATAGTACAACATCATGCATATGATGACTACCTTACACAGTCAGTGTGCCATGTCAGACACACACTTTTCCTTTCTGGGTAAAGAATGACAGTTTTCTCACCTGAAGAAGAATTTGTATTATCATTTCTTCCAGATTTATTTTTCTGTACTGCAAGAGACTAGTCTCCTAATGTTCTACTTCTCACTGCGCTCAAGAATGACAGTGTTGCCAAGAACTTCCTCAATTTTCTAAACTTTTGAAAATCTAGAATCTCCCTTCCTTACCATGGTCACCAATTTCACACGCACATACTGTCCCTTCACAAACTTATGGGGATTTCCCATCAATGTACTATCATATCTGTAGTAATATTCATTCTGCTTTTCTTGCCCTCTTCTGCGTCGTAGCCCTTGCCCATCCCAGATAATTAATTTTCTTTATACGTGGTAATTGTCATGGTTTGTAATTTGCCTGCGCGTTTTAAGGCTCCCGGCTGCCTTTACCAGATGCCGGTAAGAGTTTATTTAGCAGAGTTTCTTTGCGCACGATTTACTTTCCTCTACAGGCAAGACTCATATGAGATAATCGCCAATTGCCAGTCCGAGCCTGTTATCAGTGCAGCTCTTTTTCCTGGCGCGCGGTAACAGAATAGAAAAGTGAATCCAGCAATGTGTTCCTTGCGCGCGGCGACACGAGGGTCTATCTCAACATTCCACGCTGTAATGGAAGTTCTTTTGAGCGCTTGCGCGCGTCATGGCAATTATGTTATGATTTGCGCTCAATAAATCTTCACTTTAGCTACGTACCAGCCACGTACCCAGCCTTTATCTAAGCTAATAAAATCACAGTTCACTGTTGCCCTTTAAATTGACTCACAGTTCCTCGCATTTACATCAACAGCGTAGATTCAGGTATTTTCCTTCTTTTTTTTTGGGTCATACACCATTTGGCCAGTAGGCAGGGTTCAGTCTTCAAACCACTCGTCGCCAGTGAAAGAATCCATCCACAATAGATGTTGTTTAATTAAGATTTATTGTGACAAGGCAAGTCACCTACAACTGAACCCCACAGTGCAACAGCATCAGCTGATTCCACCCGAACACTACATTTCACATGGAGCTCCCAAGAACATTCTGCACTTAAAGCTACCCCAACATAAGAACAAACACATACGATATACCTGGGCAGCCATCAGTTTATTTTATTGTTTGATAAAGCGCGAACATGACCATCAAGGTATCAGAGCGCTGTACATAGAGAGATCTGAAGAGGGTTACATTACAGTAAGGATCCTAGTCATTTAAGATACGCTGTATATACATAGGGTTCCAAGAGTAAGGTCTCTAACAATTGTGTACAGTAACTAATAGGGAGAATGATAGTTATAAGCGAGTTATGTATAAAGTTCGAAGAGTAAGGTATGAAACAATAGTATACAATAACGAATCGAGTGAATGCCAGTTTCAGAGTAGTTCTCTTAGGCCACATGTTTTTCTAGACATAAAGCTTTAACTTCCTTCTTGAACAGTCTGAATGAGGTAATTGTTCTTGTTGAGGATTGAAGGGAGTGCCATAATTTAGGAGCATATATCCCGTGAAAGTGCAGCATTGAGTTTTCAGTACTTTTTTTAAAATCTGGCTGGTTCTATTATGAGGGATTTAGTACTTCTAGATTCTCTTCCGCCTCCTGATAGCTTGATTCGATTTGGCAAGTATTTTGGACTAGAATTGTGTAGAGCTTTGTGTTTTCTGCATGAAATTTTGAGTTGAATCCTAGCTTCGAATAGGAGCCAGTTGAGGGATCTGAGTGATGGGGAAATGCAATCATAACTACGTTTGCCTGTTAACAGTCTTGCTGCTGCATTTATTGTCGCTTTCATTGGTGCAAAGCTGGCTTTCGGTAGACCTATGAGTGTAGCATTCCCATAGTCTAGTCCAGAGAGCACCAGAGACTGAACTGCCGTTTTTAAGTCTCCAAGCGGTATGAAGGATTTTAGTTTTCTCAGAATGTGCAGGTGTAGGTTGGCGCTCCTGGATGCAGCTTGTATGTGAGCTTGCATGTTTAGCTTTTAATCTAGTGTGATGCCTAGTAATTTTACGGATTTGGAGATGGTTGGAGTTGAGGTAGTTGGGGGGGGTCTGAGATGTGGGGAGAAGTGAATGAATTCTGTTTTTTTTGCGGATTTAGTTTTAGATGGTTGTGTGCCAGCCAGACTTGTGTTTTCCTCAGGGGGTCATCTAGTCTCTGGATATCCTCTTGAGAGGATAGTTTGATGTATAGTTGAGTATCATCTGCATACATGTGGTACGGTATTTTTAATTGTATCAGAATTTCAGTGAGTGGTTCCATGTGAAGATTGAAGATCGTTGGTGAGATTATAGATCTTTGTGGAACGCCCCTGTCGATGTCTGTTACATCAGATAGGGTGTTGTCGATTTTGACTCTTTGTTGTCTGTTCTACAAGAAGGAGGTGAACCAGTTAAGGACTAGTCCAGATAGGCCCATTCTGTTTCCAAGAGTTTCTCTGAGGCGTTTGTGGCTAACCGTGTCAAACACCGCAGATAAATCCAGAAGTATCAGGAGACAGGGTTCATTTTGGACTAGTGATGTTTGCCATCTAGAATGTTAAGCATGGCAACCTCAGTGTCTAAACCCAGATTGGGGATTGTCTAGTAGGTCAAAAGTCTTAATGTGTTCACGTAGTTGATCATGGGCAAATTTTTCTATCAGTTTCGCCAGGAGAGGATGACTGGATACCGGTCAGAAGTTGTTCAAGTCTTTCCGGTCACAGCCCGTTTTTTTTAGTAGGGGGATACTTGGCCCATCTTCAGGCATTCTTGGAGGGATCCTTGTTGGAGAGATGCATTCACGATTTTGGTCCATAAGGAAGTAACTGATTGTTGGATCTCTTTCAGTAGGTAAGAGGAAATGGGATCTTCAAAATGCGTGTTAGGTATTGATGGAGCAAGGTTTCAAAAATGAAACTTGCTTGTATGCAATCCTCCTCATAGTATTAATTTATTAAACTTGTACTGTCAATACTAATTTTTGCATTCACAAACACAGAAGGGAGACGCTTGCCTATGTGTTTTACTAATGAATAACGCTTGTCTATAAACCAAGATGGCCGCTAAAAGCGCGGGACTTCATTGCGCATGTCGCAACCTGATCACATGGTGTGACGTCTTTCTTTGCTTGGTGGGAAACTTCTGCGCAGTGTGCACTAAAATGGCCGCTAAATGTTTTAACATGCTTAAGCTTGCTCTCATGTCATTATTAAATTGTCGTTTTCTTAACGCTACTAATGCAGGATAGTATTATGATTAAATGGGAATAGAGTAGGGAAAGTGGGTATACAGTGAAACTTTTTATTTGTGATTTTAATATTTTCTTCTTGCACTTTTAGTAATTCGTAAACTTGGGCCTGGGTTGGTGTCTTGAAACTCGAGAGACAGAGGGTTCTGCGCATGTGTCCTGTATGCCTGCAAAGTGAAGTCAACTTGGACGTCTCCCAAGGCCACGACCTATTGGCCGAAGATGATGTACCCAATGTTTCCGGCGGACAAATTGTTACTTCTCTCCTGTAAAATGTATAACATTTGTCGTGAGATGGGTGGGAAATAAAGAGACTGTATTAATTTGAAGGGGAGGGAACGTAAAGACAATAGGCCTTACTATTTAGGCCAAATCGATATGGTGCGAGAATCCACCCCCTGTCCCTGTCCAATCAGAAGTAGTGGTCCCATATTTTAGCAACATTAAGGGGAGGTACATGGGTGTAGAAGGGTATAATAGAATATAGCATTAGTAAATTAGTCGGAAGAGCATGCGTTCACGAAGAACAGGCGTCCATACTGCCAGAGCGCTCTCAACTCCAGACTGCCCAGCTGATCGGTTGCTGACTGAATTCCTGTCCGGAAGAGGTCCTGACGAGGGGGCGGCGGAGTCCATTAGACGGGAGAATCGAGAGAAGTCGAGTATCAGAGAGGGGAACAGCGCAGGCGTCGTTGTAGAGAGGTTACCGGTCCTGTCCTGATCCTGGAAGAAGTCTTTGCTCTTCATCCTTCCTGGGTCCTATCTTTTCCAACTCCTTGGCCAAGGGGCTTGGTTCTCGCATTTAGGTAACTATACTGCAACCTTTAGTTGCGCTGCTGTCTCTATCTTCTCCTCTTCCTTAAACACCGTCATTTATTAGCAAAATCATTTTTATGCTTTTTCTTGGGTATTTCAATCAAGTACCGTGTTTTCTGCATTTTACTCTGCTAAAACTTTAGATAAACATTTTAAAACTTCCTGACTCAGTGATTATTTCAGGATTATGTACTATAATGAACGTCACTCATTTTAAACTTCCCAATTAGCAAAGGATCCATTGGTAAGTTATTACTGTTCAATCAGAAGGTAATTGGTAGCAGGGAATTTGATAAAAGAGTACATCTGACACCCAGCGTAAGTATTCGTGTAGTGTGAATGTATGGGCCCAAGTGAGTATATGGTGTATGAATGTTGTTGGCTAATATTGCGCTGGATCAGTTTTCTGGTAAGCAGAGGACGGTTTTTGTTACTCTTTGTTAATTGGGTAATGAGAATTTTATTTGTATTTTTTATGAACTAACATCCGCTTATTTTTTTGAGTTTTTGTTATATGTTGTCCAGATACCCCGGGGGGGAAAAAGAATAGTGGGTGGCAAGTGGAAGCCATACTGCAGTGAGGTTATCTGTCAGGCAGAAATAGTACTGAGAAGTTAAGCAGGACTTCAAGTACTCGTTAGGGACTCTATGCGTGTGAGTAATAGCAAAAAGGGTACGCTGATAAAAATTTGATGTTATATCACCTAGTAAGGGTAACATTGGAGAAGTAACAGGTACTTCTGGAGCTTGTGTGAAGAGTAGACGGAAGTGTTTTACTCGTAGTATATGTTTAGTAAACGGAAAGGTTTTACTAAAGTGTGGAAGAAACTATCCTTTTCAAAATTAGTGGAAACTGGCACGATAGCGAATGTTTTATGTTGTTACTGAAATGTAATTAAGATTTATAGAGAAAATAAGTTTGCGTACATTTTTGTAAAGGGAGGGTCAATTGCCGGAGAGGGAGCTGACGTCACAAAACGCCACGCTGTGGTAGGTTGAAACAGCGGATGTGGAGAAAACCTTTGTAAAGGAGGGGTCAGTAGTCAGGAGTAGTTCTGACGTCACAGGTGCCGCGCTGGGATTGGTTAAACCATCGAGGACAGAAAAGAGCAGATTGTAAAGGAGGGGTTGACAGAGAAACGTCACCAAAAGGCCGCGCAAGGATTGGCTCGGAAATAAAAGATAGCAGACATTTGATTGGTCGAAATTATAGAAGCAAAATTCTTAGTGGATAAGGATTGCATGTTAAAACGCGATCCGATTTTAACAGGAACTCGTCCGGATAGGAGATTCCTAGGTTTTGCAGAATATAATTTTGTACACAGAAGATTAGATAGAATGTACGGAGAAAGGAGAAAAATGTCATTCTTACAAAAGATTAAGAATTATTTTAAAAAGGACAAACCAATCAAAACTAGAGAAGGAATTATTATTCCACCAGCTAAAACGCCAGCATCATTTATGATGATGAAGAGAGTTTATTATACTTGTGTATGGATGGAGAATTGGATAGAATACACCAAAAATGATGGAGTATTAGCATTTCCCGAGAATGGTACCTTCAATGGAAGAATTCTTCAAAACTTGAGATTGAGGATGAATGATTTAGAACCCAGACCTAGATTAACCCAGTACGAAGCTCTAGAAGAATGGGAAACCGAGGCATTTGAGCGGGATAGATCTAGAAGTAATAGGAGTTACCCAGGATTTTACCCCAGATATGTACGTGAGTCAAGAGAGGGTTAGATGAAACAATGGAGAAGGGCAATGATTACAGAGGGACTGTATCCATTATTCACAGAAGGAGAGAAATCAGGAGGCAAATGTACAGAAAAGACAAAACATTTAATGAGAAATGAGGATTCAGAAGACGAATTTATGGAAGAAATGTTAAGAAATCCCCCACCATATCAGGAAGGGACAAGTGGATGCCCTCCTAGTGAACCACCACAAACTCCAATGGTACCAAAGGTAATGCATGAATTCACCCCGACTAGAATACTTCATGACAAAGAAAAAGAAGCCCTAGAAAAGAACAGAGCAGAATTAATACAGAAAATAACTCAGATAAAAGTACATCCTGATTCGTTGACCATACCTGTAACAATTGGTCCAGTAGTTCCATTATATGGTACGCAGGGAAATTGTCCTCAACCGATACTTACACCTACTCCTGTGAGTAACACCAAACCTGAAGCTCCAGTTATAATTGAAGATCAATTTTGTGACTGTGAATCCACAATATCACTCATGGATTTACCTATTCGAGGTTCTGAAAATAGTACTCCCAGAAAAGATGTACATGGAGGTTCAAAAGATGTAAGTTTAGTAACTGCATCAGGAACAAAAAGTGCTACCATAGTAACACCTGAAGATCTAGAAAGATGGGTACAAGGGTCAGTTAAACAGTGCACACCTCCAAAAGTACTGGATATCTATAAATTAAAAGTTGAATTAGAAGAAATAATAGCAGGAAATGTAGGAGTAGAACGCTTGAATACCTATGATGAAGAAGAATTATTATTCTTGTGCAGGAGTATCACTAGAAATGTAAAGATATTCCATGAAAAATTGTCCAATTTAGCACTACAGATGGGCATAGAAATAGGGAGATCAAAGGTACTACAAAAACCCTATAGAGCAGAATTTTCAGACAAAGATTTAGAAAATATGAATGCATCTGGAAGAAGACTGCAAATAAGAGAATTAATGTTAGTTTTACAAAAATGGGGAGATCTAGATCAATGGAGATCTAGGTGGGCCAAGAAAAAGGAAGAAGCACGAACAAGTAGAACAGCATCAGAATAAGTGATGAAGGAAGCAGGAAAAGCAGACCAGATGTATCCAATGCGAGAAGTTGCGGGAGGAGGATATGTACATGTCCCATGGAGCAGACAGGATATTTTATCATTTACGAATGATTTTCCAAAATTGAGAGAAAAACCAATTGAATGGTACAAACAGGTTGAAAGGTTTGTGAAGGTGTCAAAGGTATTGTTGAAGGATTTAGATGGTTTGTTTGACATAGTGGTACCTGCCGATTTATGGACAGGTTGTAAGATCACAGTCGATTGGCCTAGTGATGAATATCCTAGAGATCCGAAAACAGGTGCCCCGTCAAATGATGTGATGAAAAAGTATCAGCAGGTGATAACATACCTGAAAGGGAAAATACCCCCGAAAGAAACAGATTGGGTGAAAATAGATCGAACAACCCAAGAAGCCAGTGAAACAGTACATTCCTATTATGAGCGTTTATTGCAGGTATTTAAACAGTATAGTGGATTTGAGGACATTGGAGACAAGAACATGAGTCAGTTTGTGTATCAGTTTGTTTACGGTCTGAAGCCAGAGATTTGCCAGATGATTAAACAGCATATGCTGTGTTGGCAGGGAAAGCCCATAGATGAGATTCTGAAGTATGCAAAATATTGTGGAGATGATATTGAGGATAGACACAAGAAATTGCAGGAAAAAGTGATGTGGGCACAGGTGAAAATGGCAGAGAAGCAGGGAATTAATTTGGAAAATCCAAGTGAAAATCAAGATAAAGATTCTGGAACGAGTGGTGATACGGGAAATGGTGGAAAATTTAGAGGACGAATGAGTAGAGAAGAAGCTAAAAAGAAATTTCCTTGTCATGGATGCGGAAAATTGGGGCATTGGAAGGACGAATGTAAAAAGATTCGGAATAATAATGGTCCAAATCAAAACTTAAATCCACAGACGCAGAATGACTCACAGCAGAGTGTAAATCCCCAGAGTCAATTACCACCTCCACCTGTTCAGGGTAATGTAAGCAGAGCAAAACATGGTACAGACATTGGATACCCAGGAGGGAGTGGTAAGAATGATTATATGACATCAAAATTTCTTTTGCAGGACAATTACTGTAAATTCGACTCATGACGGTGCCTAGGAGAGGGGAAGAAGGAGTGCATACTTGGCGCATCCTTACAGGTAGATCAGTCTGGTCCATATGTTGAAGGAAATGTGAAAGGTAATGATATTACTTTCCTTTTGGACACTGGTGCTACCAGGTCTACTGTGAGATCAGCAGACATCCCAGACCTTCCTCTCTCTGGTGAAGATATCCAAGTAGTAGGGGTAGCTAATCAAAGAATTAGAACACCTCTTACAGAACCAATGGAAATCAAAATAGGAAACTTCAGAGAAATGCACCAATTTGTGGTGTGTGATTCTAGCCCAGTGAATTTATTAGGTAGAGATTTATTGTGCAAAATGAACTGTACAATTTTCTGCACGCCAGATGGTGTGGCAGTTCAGACACCAGATGAGGACCATGTATATAAAATTATGGTTGCAAAACAAGGTACAGAAATAGATGAAATGTTTGCGTTGATAACAAAAGATGAGTTGCCAGAAGAATTAAAAGGTACAGTAAACCAAATAGTATGGGATTTCACCAGAAAAGAAGCAGGACTTATGGCAAAAATAGATCCAGTTCAAATTACTGTAAAAGAAGGTGCGATTTTCCCAAATACTAAACAATACAAAATGAGTGCAGAAGTAAAAGCAGGAGTCATTGAAGAAATCAATCGAATGGTAAAACAAAACATTCTAAAAGAAGTAATGAGTAGCCCATGTAATTCACCAATCATGGGACTAAAGAAACCTAGTGGAAAATATAGGATTGTTCAGGACCTGCGTAAAATAAACAAGATTGTGGAACCTTGTTGTCCCATAGTACCAAATCCTGCAGTAATTCTATACCAGATCCCTTGGAATGCAGGATGGTTCACAGTAATTGATTTGTGTCAAGCATTCTTTTCAATACCATTGCATCCAGACAGCCAGTATCTTTTCTCATTCAAATTTGAGAATAAAGTATATGTGTGGAATCGTGTTCCTCAGGGGTACACAGAAAGTCCTTCCATCTTCAACCAGATACTGAAAAAGTGCCTGGAAAAACTAGTGATGCCAGGAAGTTCAGTTTTAGTTCAATATATCGACGACTTATTAGTAGCGTCGACCACCAGAGAAGACTGTGTTGTTGATTCCATAGCATTATTAAATCTTTTGGCTGAGGAAGGGCATAAAGTCTCACCTGAAAAGTTACAGTTTTGCAGGACAGCTGTTAAATATTTGGGACATCAAATTGAGAGGGGAAAAAGAAGAATAACCTCTGAAAGAGTAGAATTAATAAAGAGAATGCAAATGCCTGTAACCCAAAGACAAGTGCGAATGTTCCTAGGAATAGTAGGATACTGTCGACAATGGATACCAAATTTCTCCATGTTAGCTAAACCCTTAATTAACATGACGAAAAAGAAAGCAAAGGACCCTGTGGAGTGGGAGGATGAAAGTGTAGAAGCTTTTGTAAAATTGAGAAACGCACTTTGTTCAGCACCTGCCCTAGGCATGCCTGATTATAAAAGAGAATTCGCATTATTCTGTCAAGAGAGAGAAAATTGTGCACTTTCTGTCCTAACTCAGAGACATGGACTAGACAGACGTCCTATAGCGTACTTTTCTGCTACATTGGACCCAGTAGCAGCTGCGTTGCCAGGATGCTTAAAAGCAGTGGCAGCAACTTGTTTGAGCATTGAACAAAGCGAGTCAATTGTGATGGGACATCCTGTAAAAGTGTATGTTCCACATGCAGTTGTGATTCTATTGACAAGAACCCGAACTCAGCATCTTACTCCTAGTCGGCTGACTAAATATGAAAGGATAATTATGGGTGCTGAAAATGTGACCATGGTAAGGTGTACAATAATAAATCCAGCAACTTTATTGCCGGACCCATATCATGAAACAAATAAAGATGACGAAGAAGTTGAACATGATTGTGTACAAATTACAGAATTATGTACAAAACCACGCCCAGACATAGAGGAACAGCCTCTTAAAAAGCCAGACAGGGAGCTATTTGTCGATGGTTCATGTCAAAGACATGAAGATGGTAAACTAACTGCTCCCTATGCGGTATGTGAATTAACTGGAATAGTTGAAGCATCCTATTTACCAGGAGTAAAATCTGCACAAGTAGCTGAATTGATTGCTTTGATAAAAGCTTGCAAAATTGGGAGGAATCAGAGAGTGACCATATTTACAGATAGTCAATATGGTTACGGGGTTGTGCATGATTTTGGCCAACTGTGGATGCAGAGGGATTTCATGACTTCTTCAGGATCCCCCATTAAAAATGGACAATTTGTAAGGGAATTGCTGGAAGCAATACAATCACCAAAAGAATTGGCTGTGGTGAAATGTGCCGCACACCAGGCAGGAGATGACTGGGTGGTAGTCGGCAATAGATATGCAGACTTGGTGGCTCAACATTGTGCCAAAACCAGAACGTCAGTCAATAAGAGGGTGGAAAGAATGGGAATCAGCTGCCAACTTATGCTGTATATGCCACCTGAAACTTGGAATGAGGTGAAGAAATTACAAGATGAGGTTGATGAAAGTGAGAAAAATTTATGGATCAAAGTGGGTTGCTCCCAAAGAGGAGAAGATGAAGTATGGATCAGTGCAGATGGCAGACCAGTCATGCCAGACTGTTTACTCTCACAAATGGCCAGAATGCATCATGGAGACACACATATAGGGAGAGATGCAATGATTAGGTTGTTCAGACAAAATTGGTACAATCCCAAATTCAGGGCTGTTGCAGAGAGTCTTTGCCAGAGATGTCTAACTTGCCAAATGCATAATCCAGGCAGGAAAACGATAATTGGGTTTGGAAAAATTGGAAAGGCAGAGGGCCCATTTATAAGACTCCAGTTCGACTTCATACAGTTACCACCATGTAGAGGGCTAAAATACGTACTAGTTATAGTGTGTCTGTTTTCAAAGTGGGTGGAGGCTTACCCTACTAGGAGAAATGACAGTATTACAGTTGCAAAACTGTTGTTACGTGAGCTCATACCTAGGTTTGGTTTCCCAGTATCTTTGGAATCAGATAGAGGAAAACACTTTAATAGCGAAGTGATCCAGATAATCTGTGAAGCATTTCAAATAAAACAGAAATTGCACTGTGCATATCGCCCAGAGGCTTCTGGAGTGGTTGAACAATTGAATGGCACTATAAAGTCAAGATTGGGGAAAATGTGTGCATCAACATCATTAGAGTGGCCAGACGCATTGCCACTTGTCTTGATGGGAATCAGAAGCATACCTGACAGAACAACAGGATTGAGCCCCCACGAAATAATGATGGGAAGAGCAATGAGACAAACACATGTTCCCACAAACAAATTAGTAAATATATCTGATGATATGGTTCTGGATTATTGCAAAGGATTGGCTGACCTAGTGCGTTCTGTCTCTCATCAGGTTGGAGAAGACGCAGTTTCCAGGCAGCCTGAACTAGAACATGATCTGAATCCTGGTGATTGGGTGGTAGTGAAGAATCACACCAGAGAAACGTGTCTATCACCCAGGTGGAGCAGACCTTGTCAAGTTATATTGACCACCAATACAGCAGTGAAGTGTGCAAGATTTCCTAATTGGATTCACGTAAGCCACACAAAGAGAGTACCAGAACCTGAAGAAGAGAATCTACAGACAACGCCAATCACTGAAGAAGCTGAAGGTTGCGCAGCTGAGGAATCTCAGGCTAGAGGTTCGAGAGAAGCTGACGGAGAACAACCGAGCACAAGTCAGGATTGGATACCAGTGGTAGAAGTTCCTGAAGTATATTACAGAACGAGAAATCAAACAAAATTGGAGGAAATTGAAGAAGATCAGATAGGTGAAGAAGAAGAAGTTCAGGATCAAGAAGAAAAGATAGTAAAAGATCCTGAACTAAATCAGATAGGGAAAGAAAATTGGACTAAAAACAGTGAAGATTTAATTGATTTTACACAGGGAAAGACAGGTTTAGAAGAATCAGGTCAGGCTGCAGAAGTTCACAGTGCAATAAGCCCTGATCAGAAGCAGTTAGATCAAGAAGAATTCACTAAAGAAAAAGGGGTAAATACAAATGAACATAAAGAAATAAAAAAGGAACAAAGTCAACATCTTGAAAGTCATTGTGGAGCTACTGAAAAGAAACCAATCAGACCTGAAAAAGAACAAACAAAAGAGGCAGTAATCAAAGAAAACAAAACAGTATTGAGCAGTGAAAATAACGAGATCTTTGAAGACGTAAACAGAGAAACAGTGCCAACAAAGAAAACAAGAAAAGGAGATCATTGGCCAAGTGTCATTAAAAGAGTAAAATACCACATAACAACCAGAAGTGAAGATCCAGAACAAGTACCTGAAGTGACAAGCCAAACTGAACAAGAGAAAAAGTCAGGAAAAAGAAAAAGTAAAAGACTGAGACTTGTGAATAACAAATTCAAGGGTCCTGACTGGACTTATATCATTCTTGAAGATTTTGAAAGCTCAGAGTCAAGTGACAGTGGTGGCGAAGGAACAAGTGCAGAACTAACATACGAAGAAGAAACAAGACCACCCTGACTAAACAAAAGAATCATCTAAAGAAAAGAAGAAGAGATAAGAAGAGAAATCTTCCTTGTCGAAAAATGCCTGATGATAGAGTTACTGGGAGACCAAAACGAAATTGTTGTAGGAGATGCTGTGCAATCTGCATATGTAGTCTAGTATTGGTGCTTATAGTATGGTTAGTCCTGATTGTAGCAATTCCTTACCTTATGATAATAGATAAGAAGATAAATAATGAAACTAAAGGGAGGACAGCAAACATGAAGGGCAGTAGAGTAGAATTAATGGCAGAAGATGAGGCAGAAATTCATCATGAAATAGCTGATAACGACACTAGTTTAAATGTTTTCACAAAATTATTGTTTCAGTATATAGACACAATGGAAGTTAGTAATTGTTATGTATGTATGAAGTTACCTGAATCAGTAGCGGAAGGATTAACATACCATCATTTACCACTGACATATGGCATCTCATGTAGTGTATTAACAAGTTTATTTTATAGAACAGGTAGGCTACAGTATTATTATTCAAACTTAGATGTGATATTTTCAGAGGTTCCGATTCGCAAGAATATGAACCCAGTGCTTACTAGTCAAGACGCACAGTTTATGGAAGAATTTTTCTTAACAATGAAATCGATAGACATAACATATGCACATAGACACAATCTAACATGTTCTTTATTAGAAGAAGAAAAGATATTTTTGAATTTAGTAGAAGATAGAAGACATGATTTTCAAAAGAAAGCTTCAGAGCATAAGGCTCAGTTGCCACCTTGGGCGGAGAAGGAAGGGAGTTATACACCTGGTAAAGCTCAAGCTGCAATGGCTCTGGATTTCGTAAAGAAAGGGAACATTTGTCTTCATAGGTTAAAGACTGATTATAACAATGTTTTCATCGGTACCAGTGAATGTGAACACAATTTTTTAATTATTGGAGGTTGGGGACTCAAAGGAGGAACAGATTCAGTTTTTCCTGGAATCTATTATGTATGTGGGAATAAGGCTTACTTTAGCTTCCTGCACGGTGGTATGGAAGTTGTTATTTTGGAATAGTTTTTCCAAAGATATACCACGTAAAAAGAAACACTGGAAACAATGAAAACAATAATGAATTAATACGTAGTAAAAGAGCTAGTTTTTCAGAAATTGTAGGTGATATATTTGGTGCATTGATACCTTCAGTGGGAATAATTCTGAACTCAAGGAAAATATGCAAATTGTCTACAGTGGTTGATCGTTTATCAACGGATACTGCTGGAGGTTTTCTAATAATTAATACAGACATGGTTGCGATTAGATCTATGGTAATGCAAAATAGACTTGCTCTTGACATTCTATTGGCAAAAGAAGGAGGAGTCTGTAAATTATTGAAGACGAAACATTGTTGCACTTATATTCCTGATAAGAGTGCAGAAATTGGAACATATATTCAGAACATAACTAAACTTGAGAAAACCACTGGAAGTTGATAGTGTATGGGAAAGATTGACAAATAGTATCGCGTCAATTGGAACCTGGTTTGCTAATATAGGGAAAGGACTTATAGGTCAAATATTAGTACCCTTAGCAGGGATAGCAATAATAATTTTAGCAATAACAATATGGTGCAAATGTTGTAGAAAGAATGGAACATATAAAGTGACAGGAAAAGGAAAGAAGAGAAAACTGGATGAAATCGAACTAGAAGAATGGAGAAGTGATTTATACAAGAAATTAAAAGGAGACTAAGAATAGAAAAAGTAAAAATGAGAATGAAACGATTTGCTAGAAGTTGGCATTTGATTGAGGGTAGTATTTTGATGGCTCAGAAACGCCATCAGAGAGGGGATTGATGGAGCAAGGTTTCAAAAATGAAACTTGCTTTTATGCAATCCTCCTCATAGTATTAATTTATTAAACTTGTACTGTCAATACTAATTTTTGCATTCACAAACACAGAAGGGATAGACGCTTGCCTATGTGTTTTACTAATGAATAACGCTGGTCTATAAACCAAGATGGCCGCTAAAAGCGCGGGACTTCATTGTGCATGTCGCAACCTGATCACATGGTGTGACGTCTTTCTTTGCTTGGTGGGAAACTTCTGCTTCTGCGCAGTGTGCACTAAAATGGCCGCTAAATGTTTTAACATGCTTAAGCTTGCTCTCATGTCATTATTAAATTGTCGTTTTCTTAACGCTACTAATGCAGGATAGTATTATGATTAAATGGGAATAGAGTAGGGAAAGTGGGTATACAGTGAAACTTTTTATTTGTGATTTTAATATTTTCTTCTTGCACTTTTAGTAATTCGTAAACTTGGGCCTGGGTTGGTGTCTTGAAACTCGAGAGACAGAGGGTTCTGCGCATGTGTCCTGTATGCCTGCCAAGTGAAGTCAACTTGGACGTCTCCCAAGGCCACGACCTATTGGCCGAAGATGATGTACCCAATGTTTCCGGCGGACAAATTGTTACTTTTCTGCTGTAAAATGTATAACATTTGTCGTGAGACGGGTGGGAAATAAAGCAAATGTATTAATTTGAAGGGGAGGGAACGTAAAGACAATAGGCCTTACAATTTAGGCCAAATCGATATGGTGCGAGAATCCACCCCCTGTCCCTGTCCAATCAGAAGTAGTGGTCCCATATTTTAGCAACATTAAGGGGAGGTACATGGGTGTAGAAGGGTATAATAGAATATAGCATTAGTAAATTAGTCGGAAGAGCATGCGTTCACGAAGAACAGGCGTCCATACTGCCAGAGCGCTCTCAACTCCAGACTGCCCAGCTGATCGGTTGCTGACTGAATTCCTGTCCGGAAGAGGTCCTGAGGAGGGGGCGGCGGAGTCCATTAGATGGGAGAATCGAGAGAAGTCGAGTATCAGAGAGGGGAACGGCGCAGGCGTCGTTGTAGAGAGGTTACCGGTCCTGTCCTGATCCTGGAAGAAGTCTTTGCTCTTCATCCTTCCTGGGTCCTATCTTTTCCAACTCCTTTGCCAAGGGGCTTGGTTCTCGCATTTAGGTAACTATACTGCAACCTTTAGTTGCGCTGCTGTCTCTATCTTCTCCTCTTCCTTAAACACCGTCATTTATTAGCAAAATCATTTTTATGCTTTTTCTTGGGTATTTCAATCAAGTACCGTGTTTTCTGTATTTTACTCTGCTAAAACTTTAGATAAACATTTTAAAACTTCCTGACTCAGTGATTATTTCAGGATTATGTACTATAATGAACGTCACTCATTTTAAACTTCCCAATTAGCAAAGGATCCATTGGTAAGTTATTACTCTTCAATCAGAAGGTAATTGGTAGCAGGGACTTTGATAAAAGAGTACATCTGACACCCAGCGTAAGTATTAGTGTAGTGTGAATGTATGGGCCCAAGTGAGTATATGGTGTATGAATGTTGTTGGCTAATATTGCGCTGGATCAGTATAATTGATTTCATGGTTTTCTGGATTTCCCTCTCAAACATAGGTCTGAAACTGTTCCAGAAGGCTCCATTTTTCCTTGGGGCATTTGGGGAGTGTTGGTCAGTATACATGTTGTGTGAGTGGGGATGGTGGATTTTCTAGATTGGGGGACTTGCTAAGGTGGGAATAGAGTTGCTTATGGTTGCAATGTTTTCTTTAAAGAAAGTTGAAAAGGCGTTGCAAATGTCTGTCAAGTTGTTAGCCATTTTGAGTACTGCAAGTTTTCCCGATTGTTGCTTTATTATGTCAAAGAGTTTTCTGGGCCTGTTCTTTGACTTATCCAGTTGAGACCTGATCCCTGTTGTTTTGGCTTTTAGGATTGCCTTTTTGTAAGAGGTTCCGTGCTTTCACAGTTGTTCAAGGTGGGTAATGTTTGGGTCCTTCCTTTATAGTCATTCCCGCTGTCTAAGTTGTCTTCTTTCATTGTTAATGTTTTGGATATACCAACAAACTGATGGTTTTGACTTTAGCCTTTTTAGTTTAGTGGAGCAGCTTTCTGAACTATGTATGTCATACTGCTATCGTAGAACTGCGTTAAAACATGAACCAATGTTTAGCCAGACCAGGGTGCCAAGGCGGTTTGGCACATGTCCACCAGTTGTGATCTGTTTACGTTGCTGAAATCCCTCACCCACGTTTTTTCCCTTCTCTTTTGACCTTTGATTTTGGTTACTTGTGTTGATATTTGGAAGAGAATTTGATGGTCGTGTGACGAGTCTACTGGGGTGATGTCTAGCATGTTTACTGAACCCGGTTTAGCAATGATGAGGTCGAGGGTGGTACCTTTGTTGTGAGTTGGTCCATTGAAAGTTTGAGTCATGTTGAGGCCCTGGAGCAGGCTACTGAGTGCAGCCACTATGGGGTCATTGACATTGTTCCAATTCAGGTTGAAATCTCCTAATAATATAGTATTAGATAATGTAGAAGCATTGATTGTGATTGTTTCCATAAGTTGTTCCAGGAAGATAGTGTTGTCGCCCGGTGGGTGGTATAAGACAAGTGTTTTCGCTATAATTTTCTTTTCAAGTTTAATTTCAGCTCCCAAGAGTTCAAATGATGATGGCTCTTCAAGCGAGACCAAGTTTAAGGTTAGGGAGTTTCTGTAGATTGTAGCGAGCCCTCCACCCTGTTTCACTGTGCGGTAAAGACGTTGTATAGCAAAATCCGGCGGAATGAGAAGGTCCATTATTGGAGCTGCTGTAGGGTTGAGCCAGGTTTCAGTTAGAAAAAAAATGTCCAGATCATGTGCTAGGATCACATCTGCTATATCAGTTGCATATTTTGCAGCTGATCTGCAGTTGTGAAGCATGCATTTTAGGTTTGTTATTGTTTTGTGGGTTACTGTGGTGAACATTGTGTTTGTTGTTTTTGGGATCAGATTATTGTGATTGACTTGTAGAGGGTTGTCTCTCCGGTTTATGTGGTTAGATAGTGAAGCAGGGTCTATTTTTATCATATAGTACCCCAGGCCCATTCTGTCCACACCTGTAGCATGAGACCCTGATAAGGCCCCACCAGCCAGCATACAGAGTGGTGTTAAGTTGACCATACTGTCTCAGTTGTTCTTTTAATGTAGTAGGCCCAAAATGCCTCTCTGCTAAAATATAAGTAATTTTTTCTGTGACACACACGAAGCCCCAGCTCCCCCAAGCTCCCACTCTCTCGTTGCATCCAACGTGCACTTCTGTTCTCACATCTATTAAAATATATCAAAACCACAAGAACACGGAACTCCTCAAGCTAAGAGGAACATCACGTGATACCTGATGGTGGGGGCCACTTGCCACCTGTCAATCTTTCATATTATTGTATCTTTTGCTAGCTTTAATGTAACTAAGACGTGCACATGGCGTGAGATGGTGACCTGGGACCTTTCTAAATGTTCCGCTTTCTTATAAAAGTTTCTGAGAAGTGGCGCAAACCCTTTTCGATAAATGTTCAATTTTATTATGATTTACGGTCAAACATCAAGTGACCTTTTGATAAACTTTTTTAGTGTGGGTGTCACTTCTGTGTTCCTAAATATTTCCGAGAAGTGACCAAAGTGCGTCATGGTCTGCGGTCAAGGCCCCTGTTAATGTCGTGATTCTGTCGTCATTCAAGAGGGTATAAAAGATCTGCTCCTCAGTCCATTCACCGGACTACCTCGCAGAAGTGACCCCTTGGGTCACTGACGCCTGTGTAGCCCCCCTCAGCCACCATCTTTGACTGAGGCTATAATGCGTATTGTATTTTGAAATGGTCTCTTTCTCTCTCCTCTGCATTGCCATTATTCTAAACATTATTGCAATTGCATGTTCTTGCTCTCCAAGAGAATTTTCATTAAGGTTGCATATTTTCTAGTTTATTCTGAATGGCATTTCTCTTCTGCTCTCTAAGACAATGTTGACACTGTTTCGTATATTTAATATATTCACAAATGTTTCTCCTCTTTCTCCTGCATTCACATTATTCTAAAAGTATTTCATTATATGCTTTTGCCATAATTTTAGCATGTGTCTTCTGCCATATGGTCTTTGCTAAGACTCCACGGCTCATTATTGCATTTAAAGTGTTTCTTTACACTTCTTGTTGAAGTGGTTTCATTGTAATAAAGTGCAAACAAACCTGATTCAATTTCTATCATTTACACGTGTTTTCTCATATTATGTAGAGGCACCTCCTCAAATTAAGCTGCCCTGGTCCAGTGCCCTGAGACCATAAAATTTCATCCCCCAACATCTGGCGACCACGAAGGGACGTACTACGGTTCCAGCCGCACCCTGTGACGGGCGGAGTGCTTGCCTTCCGAGCCCGTTTCCTGACTGAGCAGACACAGCCCTCCCTCGGGTAAGCCCAAGTTAAGAGTATATTTTTCTCTTGCACTTTTGGTCTTCCCTCGGGGTGCTGTTTGTGGATTCTGTCTCTCTGGGTGTCCCTCTGTCCGCTGATCACAGTTCTTTGCCTTCCGCTGGTATCTTGCTACGTAAACGAATTCCTCATCTTTTACCACGTGTAAACAGCCGTTGAGTCAGGTGCTGATGCACCCTTTTTTCTACAGTTTAAATAGTGTGGTTTTCAATGTATACATATGTTTGATATTACGGAGATATATTTTTAGGCCAGTGTGGCTCTTTGTGGTAGGCCCGAGTGGCTCTTTGTGGTAGGCCCGAGTGGCTCTTTGTGGTAGGCCCGTGTGGCTCTGTGTGGCACGCCTGTGTGGCGAGGGGACGCCTTCCTATCTGCCTAGCTACCAGTAAAAGGAAGTGTTGGTTTCCTGTTCTCTTTGTGTTAAAGTGAAACGTGAAGACATTTATTTTTATTTTCCTTTTTTTTACCAAGGTTATTTTAAAGGTATCATCCTTCTGTATGCAGACAGGGGACAATGCACAAATCTTTCTGTAGTTTTATATAAGTACACGTGTAGATAATGTGCTTCACATTTTGTATAATTGTAGTGTAATTATTTTGTGGTCCTATTTCTTTTTATTGTGGCTTTTTCGCATGCATTGTGGTTACTTTTTTTAAGTAAAACCAAAGGAGATGATGGACGGAGTGTTGAACATTGCAAGCACTCACCCCCAGTCAACTGGTCCATCATCCCCTTTGGTTTGGCTATATTCGCCCTAAGTTGGCAGGGTATGCCCAGACGTGGGTCCCTTGCTCACTTTGCCACTGGATTCAAGATAGCCTTGCTGATGACGGCTGTAAGCCAGAAACCGGTCCCAGGATGCTTGTTTCCGGTCCAGGGAAGACATGGCTTGGCAGTTCGGGCTGGACTGTTCCCATGAGGCACAGGGTCAGACTGATTTGCATATGGCCATGTCTGAACTGGGGTGGTGGAGTGACCTAAAGAATGATGATGGATTAAACCCAGATCAGTTGACTGGGGGTGAGTGCTTGCAATGTTCAACACTCCGTCCATCATCCCCTTTGGTTTTGCTATGTTCGCCCTAAGTTGGCAGGGTATGCCCAGACGTGGGTCCCTTGCTCACTTTGCCACTGGATTCAAGATAGCCTGGCTGATGACGGCTGTAAGCCAGAAACCGGTCCCAGGATGCTTGTTTCCGGTCCAGGGAAGACATGGCTTGGCAGTTCGGGCTGGACTGTTCCCATGAATCACAGGGTCAGACTGATTTGCATATGGCCATGTCTGAACTGGGGTGGTGGAGTGAGCTAAAGAATGATGATGGATTAAACCCAGATCAGTTGACTGGGGGTGAGTGCTTGCAATGTTCAACACTCCGTCCATCATCCCCTTTGGTTTTACTTTTTTTAAGTATCTGTGCCTGGTGCACTGATTTTTATGAATCTAGTGAGATCAAAAACAACTAGAATTGTAAATGTTTTT
Source organism: Calotriton arnoldi (assembly GCA_963921515.1). Taxonomy (NCBI): domain Eukaryota; kingdom Metazoa; phylum Chordata; class Amphibia; order Caudata; family Salamandridae; genus Calotriton; species Calotriton arnoldi. Next base: position 1,904,878 of record CAWUFW010002606.1, read on the forward strand.
TAATGAATGTTGTTGGATTATTGTGAACAGTACCCCTACCCATACCCCTTGCCCTTCCCTGGTCCTGTCTGACCTATGTGGCGCAGTACCACATTTAAATAGCACAAGTAACCTCCAGATAACTGACCACGTAATGAAAAACAACAACCAACACCAAATTGTTGAATTAGTTTTGCACACATTGAATAACAGACCTGTGTCCGTGTATAATAGCATAACAGATACACTGTCCCCTATAAGCCAAAATCACGGTGACCTCATTTTAATTGTATGGAACATATTGGGAGTGAATTTCACCCCCACATCAGAGGTTAGGATATCCACACTCGATTTAACACAACTTCCCACCATATGCAGGGTTCACGCCAACCCCCAACGTAATACTAAAGTCCCATCACTAGCGATGCAAACACTGCTAGGTAGAAATAAGTGAACATTTTTTGCCACTGAGACCACACAAACTTTCACGTTTAAATAAACATGGTAAAAGATACACTCAAAAATAAGTAGCCCCACCTAATTTCAAATACCAGTAATTTGATTTAGAAGGCTCTGATCTCTATAAATAGAAGTGGAAGAGTCACAATAAGTAATTCATATAGAACAGTCCCCTGGGTTACAGATAAACGGAGTACTGCAATTGACTGTACCACAACAACAAAAAAAATGGAGGGGGCAGAAAGAGGGGGAGGAGGGATTTCAAAGGCATTCACACTGAAGATTACATCAGCACAAAATACTGCAGCCCCAAGATACTAAGTACAGAATAATTTACTCCTACCTGCGTCCAATTCAACAACAGCCCAGGCAGTAGGGAGTGCCACCTCTCCAGGCACAAGCAGGTAGCCCGAATGCAAGCACCGATCCAGGAAGTACTGCCACAGAGCGCACACAGTTGGAGTTAGCTAATACATGAGAGTTTTTGAAATTGTGGCTCAGGCACAACGGAAGTTAGTGACACAGGACTGAGAGCAACGTACATATCGGCGCAGATGGTGATCCTTAGACAGAAGAATGGAATTAGCAAGATAAGACTGTTCTCTCCCGATTTCATGTGCACAGAACTAGGGAGAGAAGAGGGGAGACATATTGATGGAATGGAATGCACACTAACTACACCCGATTTTCGTCTTGGATTACATATAACATCTCCTGGTTGGAGATTCAATGACACCTAACACCTATCAACAACAATACGCTTCGAAATATAGGTCCAATACACTATTGTAGACCCTTAGGAGCAAGAGACTAGGAAATACGGCGTATTACACAACATGCATGACACATAATGAACGTGGGTTGGGTTTGTGGGAGCCTGTGTTTGACTTCATGGTAGGGGAAATTAAAAGGGCGCAGTCATCCTATAATGAGGATAAAATTAAAGCAGCATCTAACGCACCCAAAGAAATCTTCAGAATCACTAAATCTCTCCTTGAGCCCTCTCTCCATGATACCTCTAGAAATTCATCCAAGGGACAGTGTAACGAACTGGCGAGTTACTTTCAGGGAAAAATACAAGCTATCTATAAGACCCTCCCTGTATCCCCACTACCTAGTGATTTAGATATCCCCTTGATGGAAGTAGTTGGGCAACAGGATCAGGGAGTAGTGGTAGCAGCTACTCCCACCTTGGAGAAATTTCCTCTCTTGGATATGGAGACTCTTGTTAAAATCTTTGCTAAAATAAAATCTGGATCCCCTCTAGACCCCGCCCTCCACATATTCTATCTAAGGCTAAAGGTGTGATTTTTCCAGCTATCCAGGAGGTGCTTAACATGTCCATTACCAATGGTCTCGTGCCATCGATATGGAAGCATGCTATGGTAAAAGCACTACTTAAAAAACCTAGCCTGGACCCAGAAGCACTGAGTAACTACCGGCCCATATCCCTCCTTCCCTTGCTTAGTAAGATCTTAGAAAAACATATAAATTCTACCCTATCAGCCTTCCTAGAAACCCATGAACTACTTCACCAATCTCAGACGGGTTTCCGCCCACAACATGGCACGGAATCCGCACTAACGGCTGTGGTTGAGTAAACTAGGAGGATAGTGGATCAGGGAGGAGTGGCGGCCATTGTCCTCCTGGACCTCAGTGCGGCATTTGATACGGTCAACCACAATGTTCTCATTGAACGGCTAAGGAGAATCGGGGTAGCAGGAAGTGCTATCTCCTGGATTCAATCATTCCTTAATGGCAGAGTTTTTCAGGTCTTTTCGAAGGAATCCATTTCCAGCCCTCTCCCTCTGAATTATGGAGTGCCCCAGGGATCTTCCCTAAGTCCTACGTTATTTAACGTATATATGAGGCCACTGGCGGAGGTCATCCAGCCATATGGGATCAAAGTGGTCACCTACGCGGATGATACTCAGCTGGTGATATCTCTTAATCATCCACGGACTGACCCTGCAGACCTGGAGCTCTGCCTAGGAAAAGTAGCCACCTGGATGCAACACTCCTGTCTTAAACTGAATGGAGAAAAAACAGAAATCATGTATGTGGGCAACACTGCCAAGCTAACTCCCACACTATCATGGCCTCAGTGCCTGGGTGCCCCTCCAGTTCCGAAGTCCAAGATCAAGAGCCTCGGTGTGTGGCTGGATGACTCACTTAAATTTGACCAGCAGGCAGTGGCAGTGACGGGGGCGTGTCACGGCATCCTTAGGAAACTACGGAAGGTCCTCCCCTATTACCCACTGAAGCGAAGAAAATAGTAGTCCAGGCCCTGATTCTTTCGCGGCTGGACTACTGTAATTCATTGTATCTGGGAGCCCCAAAGTCCACCCTAAGGAAACTCCAGGTGGCCCAGAACTGCGCAGCACGACTTCTGACAGGCTGCAGTAGCAGGCAGTCAGCTAGCCCCAGTCTGAAAGCCCTTCACTGGCTACCAATAAAGGAAAGAATCTCCTTTAAAGCCTTATGTACTGCTCATAAGACCCTTATGGGCACAGGCCCCAGAATCAATCAGCATTTGATCACCGCCTACCTCCCCAGGAAATCTCTTCGCTCGGAGAATTTAAATCTAGCCTGTACTCCTAAAATTAACAGGCAGCGGAGTGGAGGCCGCTCCTTTTCATATAACATAGCTGGACTGTGGAACTCCCTCCCTCTCAATCTCCGCCATGAAACTACCCACCTCTCTTTCCGGAAGGGTCTTAAAACATGGCTATTCCAGAAGAGTACCTGCTAGCCTTCCCTTATTAGCCCTAATTGCCGCCAGCGCTGGGATGCCTTTGGGTAGCCATGCGCTCTATAAATGCTAATTAATAATAATAATAATGTTCCAATACTACTAGGTCTACTGAGCATTTCATCCTTCTGAGGTGGATGGATGCAGGGTCTGTTCAGCCCTTCATCATTCTGAGGTGGATAAAATGAGTACCATTGAGTTGAGGGAACAATAAAGATCTGCTATTTAGCGCCAAAATACCATTCTGAGTGAACATGCGCTTTACAAAAAAGACATGTTATGTTAAAATATAATTTAGCATAATGTACACTGGAACACAACACGTGTTTTTTTTAGATGTTACGAGGTAACAAAGGGTTAATAGGTTTTTTCTTGGGCTGCCGTTAGGAGTAGCGCTCCTGGCTGGCTGCAGAGTCTGGGCGTTGGGCCAGGCAGGAAGGCCATTAGAAATAGTTTCCTGTGGTTAAACGGAACAGGAACATGAGAAATAAATTGGCTAGGATCACACAATTTAACAGGAAAGGTTTGTCATGCCACAGGCCCTACAAGTTTCCCACACATTTGGATCAAAGATGGGCCATGTGTCCACTGTGATACTAGAACAGCAACAGATTACAGCAATACCTGAACAGACTGCTTAAACATAAAGTAGGCAAGATAAGCGTCACAAATGAGGGAAGAATAAATAAATTATTAATTAAGAAAAAGCAAAAATAGTTTATTGCCTATGGATTGCCCCGTTTTCACTCACAAATATCCCAAGTTCTAGTTACCACCTAGCGGCCCATATACTTCTCACTGACCCATTAATATATGTATCAGTCACATCAACTAGACCTAAAAGTGAAAGTGAAAGTTCTTCTGAAATTATGAAAAATGAAATGTAAAAGTATTTGTATGAGTTAACATGCACTGCGAAGTTTCTTTCTACTCAGGTATCAAGGCGAAAGGAGAAGGGCCCCATCATTCCTGAGCTCTCACATATCCGTCCCGTAACACAAACTTTGGGCCCAGAGACATTTTAAAGTATTAGTCTATTTACCAACATCTGTCTGCATTGCCGAGAGGAAGGCATTGTGTTTCCATTGACTGTCCAAGAAGAAGATGATCGTTTGGTGGTCTATGGACTCAGCCGCTGCCACACAAAAGTGTCTTATGCGAAGTTATGTATTTGTATTCTAATATTTAGGATTGTCAGAATGGCACTAGGAAGGTTTAATTAGTTCACTGTATTAATAGAAAGGCTTGTATTCCTCAAAATGTTGAAGTTGCCAATACCACTGTGCACCCCATGTCACCTCCCAATATACCTGCTGGCACATGTACTGGGAATGGTCCCCGTAGTAATGCAAAAGGTTCCACATCAATCGGCCAGTACAGTCAGCACCCCAAATATATATGCGCACCCTGTGTCATCCCATTCCCGTTAGAAGTATTAATGCAATAATGTGAATACTGCCCAAGCATTTAGACAGCATGCTGCTCATGACTCCCTTCACAACATGTGGTACAGTGAGATGACAACAATAGGGAGACAGGAAAATAATGAGTTCTGTTATTAAGCTCATACATTCGCCATGCAGTAGGCACAGATAGACTGATTTTCCTAGGGAAATACTACCACACACTGTAAAATATCTCCTACACCGGTTCATTTACAGAATACAGGGGCAAGTTCAGATTATTGAGGCCACCTTCTCTGAAGTGTTTGTAAATAGAACAGTATGGGACCACACCCCAATGATGCACGAGGTCATCACTGACAATTACAGAATAGAAAGGAAGGTAACAAGGATATTTTAGATAGGTGTTCCTGATATGGACCTTAGTGTAGCTTTTTGTAGGAACAATGGGTTTATGATAACAGGATCTCTAACAGACTGTAATGGCTCTTTGCCCCACACCCTACATTGCCCATGCCAGAATAGAACAGCTTTACGCTTCTACAAATGTATGTCCATGACAAATGGAGTGCCCCAGGTTACTTGAGGTATAGATCAGCGTCCTTAGGGCCACATAGGGTAGACTAGGTTTATGAAGATGAGATAGACTGGAAGCCTACTTGGGGTTGGGGAGGAAAATGTTCAAAATTTTAAAATGATCACAAAATAAAGTCACCTCTTCTCTGCTTTCTAGGCACTGTACCTGTGGGCTGCAACAGCACCATTTTTAATTCGGACATTTAATATGGCACCTCCAGCCTAATGGACTTTCACTGGGCCTGCGGAGAACGTCTCTATCTCCAACAGCCTCCTCGAAGGAGCAGCCTGTGCTCACTAGAACAATTCACAAAGTGTCCCTGATCGTTCCAGCAGCCACTATCTCCCACATCCATTCCCATCTATGGCTCTCTTACCGTGCTCCACCGACATTGGCAGTATGCTGAGTACTAAGGGTGGACAGCTTTCAAAGACATACCAAAGGAGTTTTGCCTATTGAACAGGGTCCAGCTCTTTTTTCCAACACCATCATTGTGATGTTCCAGATCAAGGCAAACGCACTCTGGCTTAGAAATATCAAGAGGAGGGTATGCCTTCGGATAGGGAGTCTGTGCTGCAGAAATGGGCCAACAGTGAAGAAAATGGCTCCATCACCAAGGCCATTGACGACTTGAACAAGGTAGAAAAGAAAAGGATTGCTGGAGGAGGTGCCATAACCAGACACAGCCACTGATTGGTTGAACTTTGACTGGATACCTTTGTGGCTGTCTGCCATTCTAAACGTTTTTGCTGTTGCTCTTTTTGTTGCGTCCTACAGATAATATGTCATTGTGTGAAGAGATTCAGTACTAAAGTAGTAGGGATGAACAAGGGCAAGATAGGGATATACAGGAAGTCCATACGTAGGGTCAGTGGACCAGGGAATAGGGATCAATTAGCACTATTAGAGATAGTTGAGCTCACAACGACTGGCTCACACTTGTTGCAGACTGCTCCTGACGCCCACTACTAAGTACCTACCGCTCCCCCACTTCCCCCTGGTAGACACCTCGTAGGGGAGGATCCTAGTGTAGATCATTATGAACAACTAGCTGACAGGTCTGAAGGAGAGTATATATCGTTAAGGAAGATACAGGAGAGCCAATGTTCTAATATGGATGACACCCCTGGGATACACCAACTAGAAGGAGGGCCTGAAAGGTATGCTGTAAGAATTTTGTTCAAGAATGAACAAGAGGAGGGAATGAAACCGGGTCTATTTTTATCATATAGTACCCCAGGCCTATTCTGTCCACACCTGTAGTATGAGACCCTGATAAGGCCCCACCAGCCAGCATACAGAGTGGTGTTAAGTTGACCATACTGTCTCAGTTGTTCTTTTAACGTAGTAGGCCCAAAATGCCTCTCTGCTAAAATATAAGTTATTTCTTCTGCGACACACACGAAGCCCCAGCTCCCCCAAACCCCCACTCTCTCGTTGCATCCAACGTGCACTTCTGTTCGCACATCTATTGAAATATATCAAAACCACAAGAACATGGAACTCCTCAAGCTAAGAGGAACATCACGCGATACCTGATGGTGGGGGCCACTTGCCACCTGTCAATCTTTCATATTATTGTATCTTTTGCTAGCTTTAATGTAACTAAGACGTGCACATGGCGTGAGATGATGACCTGTGACCTTTCTAAATGTTCCGCTTTCTTATAAAAGTTTCTGAGAAGTGACGCAAACCCTTTTCGATAAATGTTCAATTTTATTATGATTTACGGTCAAACATCAAGTGACCTTTTGATAAACTTTTTTAGTGTGGGTGTCACTTCTGTGTTCCTAAATATTTCCGAGAAGTGACCAAAGTGCGTCATGGTCTGCGGTCAAGGCACCTGTTAATGTCGTGAATCTGTCGTCATTCAAGAGGGTATAAAAGATCTGCTCCTCAGTCCATTCACCGGACTACCTCGCAGAAGTGACCCCTTGGGTCACTGACGCCTGTGTAGCCCCCCTCAGCCACCATCTTTGACTGAGGCTATAATGCGTATTGTATTTTGAAATGGTCTCTTTCTCTCTCCTCTGCATTGCCATTGGCATTATTCTAAACATTATTGCAATTGCATGTTCTTGCTCTCCAAGAGAATTTTCATTAAGGTTGCATATTTTCTATTTTTAGTGTATTCTGAATGGCATTTCTCTTCTGCTCTCTAAGACAATCTTGACACTGTTGCATATATTTAATATATTCACAAATGTTTCTCCTCTTTCTCCTGCATTCACATTATTCTAAAAGTATTTCATTATATGCTTTTGCCATAATTTTAGCATGTGTCTTCTACCATCTGGTCTTTGCTAAGACTCCACGGCTCATTGCATTTAAAGTGTTTCTTTACACTTCTTGTTGAAGTGGTTTCATTGTAATAAAGTGCAAACAAACCTGATTCAATTTCTATCATTTACACGTGTTTTCTCATATTATGTAGAGGCACCTCCTCAAATTAAGCTGCCCTGGTCCAGTGCCTCGAGACCATAAAATTTCACCCCCCAACAATAGCTTGACGATCGGTATGTTGCTGCAGTGTTGGGGGGAGGTTTTCGGTGTTCCCTGAAAGTAAATTAGAGTCTTTATCTCTTCTTTGGAGAGGTGATTATTCGTTCTTCTTGGGCAGTGAAGCTTGTTGTCTTGAAGAGTTGTGCGTGTGCTGTTGAAGATGAGTTTTCTGCTGGAAGGGGAGTCCTTGCATTTGGTCGTGGGTGTGTGCATCTTTTCCAGGATGTGAGGGAGAGTGATGACTTTTATCTTGACCCATATTATGTCCTCCCTAAGCAGTTGCAGGTTGACATTGATTTGGATTACAGGGAGTTTGTGGGATGTGCACTGACAAATATCATTGTCATTCTGTGTGGGTGTTTGCAACTTTTGGGGACCATGAGGCATTATTGTTTCCATAACCTGCCATATGTCAGTGGGATGTTTCTTAGGGACTGACACACTTCCTGTAGATGAGTAGTTGCACCTCAGGTGGTGTGGGCTGTTTGTAGCATCTAGTTGGAGACTCTGAGGTGCTATGTGGACTGCGGTGCTGCAACTGCCGATAAGTGTAGTCCTTTGGGTGGCGAAAGTGGGTTTAGGATAGTGGTTAGGACTCGGGGGGGGGGGGGGGTATGAGACGGGTACCTAGGAGGTTTTGCTGGGGTGGCTGCTTGCCTTTTCAGGTCTGGATGGAGACCCTGAGGGACTAAGTAGGCTGCAGGACTGCTGTTGCCAACGAGTGTAGTTTTTGGGTGGTGTCATTGGGATTAGGCTTGTGGTTAGGTGCCGGGGTCTGAGGCAGGTGTCTAGGTGTTTTTGATCAGGCTGCTACTTGCCTTTTCAAAAAAGTGAGTCAAATGTTTGTAAGTCATCGTCTGCTGCTTGTATGAGGATGTTGCCATTTTTATAAATTGAGGTGGTAGCTTTCGCTTTAAGTTCGGGGGAGGGCGATATAGGCTGTGTTGAGTTTACTTCCTTGAGGGAGTAAAACGCATTTAGTCATTTAGCTGGGTGTCTTGTGTAGAAGATCAAATCGGTCTTAACGGCTCCTTTTGAGAAGCAAAAATAGGAGCTAAATATGAGAGTTTCAAGGTTGCTTCTTAGTATATTATGTTTGAATTTCTGTGCCCTATTTTTGGATGGGTCAGTAGGGTTGTTGATTCTAAGTCTTAGAAGGGGATACAGTGGGAACATTTGCATTGTTGTGACCAGACATCATTCTTGATTAGTAAGTCAAATGATTGATTACACTCTGTTGGGAGAAAGATCACAGCTTACCTTCCTAAGCTAGAGACAGCAACAAAGTCCTTTTTTAAAAAAAAAAAAATGGAGATTGCACTGGAGTGGGATCTTGTTATTTAGCGATTAATTGGGGTGTTGAATCGGGTTAAGTTCGGATTCCAACTTCCTCTCTGAGGGTTATTTTGAAGGACTTTGATACAATCAGGGTAGTTCCATTGCCAATTGTAATTTGGCCGTCTCAGGTAGAGACACTGATTTGTGAGGAAGGAACAGCCTAGTTCTCTCTCAGTTTTTGTTGTAAGAGGAAAGCCCTCTCTCGTTTTGTTTAAAGGGGTAAGCCTACGAAACACCACTCAAAGATGGCTGCCCCCATTAGTGTGTGTTCTTAGAGTCAGAGTCAAGGTCATCTTCCTATTATCATTAATTTAGGCTATGGCCATTTTGTAAGCCTGTGTGTAATGCTCGAGTGCTGGCCAGCCTGAAAACGCATGAATAGTCTCTAAATCTTTCACCTATAATATTCTGTGCATACACTGTCATTCTGCATTTCCGCTAGCATTGCATCTGGGCCTCTCCAATGCTCTTCGATGCTCACCTTCAATCTCCCAGTGATCTGGATGGCACATAGAAATCCTCTCCCTTAATTTGAGGTGGCCTGATGCCCCTGTAAGTACGTTATAAGTGAGCTGTTAATCATCATATTCTCCCAAGGCATGCCGGCACCCTTCAGACGCCTCTCTTTCTCCCGCAGCACACATGTATCTCTCAGTTGCTCCTCACATGCCGAACTTTTGATTTTCGAATGCAAAGGTGTCAATAACGACTCACTCAGCCCTGGGGCATAGTGATGCGGTGGACGGTGTCGGGGGCGAACTGGAAGACCTCTCAACTGCTCCTCACACACCGACCACTGTCTTCGCTCGATGGAAGGGTGGACCAGGAAAGGACCAATTGTCCTGCTCTGCCGGTTGGAGAGGGGTGTTGAAAAGACACAGTGTTTTGCAACCAGATATGGTGGGTGGGGCAAGGGGCGTTTTCATAGTGTGTGGGGGGTGGGGGGGTGACCTCTATAACTTAAGGATACGTGGCATGAAATGTATAGTTATGACCTGGAATGTTCGTGGTAACGGCTGTCCCAGGTGCTACAGAGTACATTAATATCACCAGCGTATTAATGATCAGATCGCCATGTTGCAAGAAACGCATCTGCTGGGTGTGGAAGTGAATAAGGTGTAGAAAAAACAGAGGAGTTCACTGTATGTTGCTATGTATTCAAATTATGTCAGGGGTGTGCTGACATGGATTGCTGCTGGGGTCCCCATTGTGGAGAGAGAAGTGGTCAGGGATCTGGGTGGATGCTACAACTTGCTTGTGTAAGGGGTGTTGGACAGAATGGAGACATGTCTGGTTAACATTTACTCTCCGAACATAGATAAGACCTTTTACCCGGAACCGACAAGACTTATGGCCCCGTACTCGCAGATGAGACTTATCTGGGTAGGAGACTTTATGTGCTGGACTAAAGACTCAATCAATCAATCAATCACAGCATTTATAGAGCGCGCTACTCACCCGGGAGGGTCTCAAGGCGCTGGGGGAGGGGGTAAGTTACTGCTCGAACAGCCAGGTCTTGAGCTGCTTCCTGAAGGAGAGATGGTCCTGGGTTCGCCGAAGGTGAGTGGGGAGGGAGTTCCAGGTCTTGGCTGCCAGGTAGGAGAAGGATCTTCCTCCGGCGGTGGCTCTGCGGATGCGTGGTACGGTGGCGAGGCGTGGCTGGTTGATCGTAGCTGGCGGGTGGGCGTGTAGAAGGTCATGCGGTCGTTGAGGTACTTGGGGCCCAGGTCGTGGAGGGCCTTGTGTGCGTGGGTGAGGAGTCTGAACGTGATTCTCTTGCTGACGGGGAGCCAGTGCAGGTCTTTCAGGTGTCCGGTGATGTGGCTGTGCCGGGGGATGTCCAGGATGAGTCGTGCGGAGGCGTTCTGGATGCGCTGGAGTCTTTTTGAAGTTTGGCTGTGGTTCCGGCGTAGAGGGTGTTCCCATAGTCCAGTCGGCTGGTGACGAGTGCCTGGGTGACGGTCTTCCTGGTTTCAGTGGGGATCCATCTGAAGATCTTGCGGAGCATGCGCAGGGTGTTGAAGCACGAAGATGAGACGGCGTTGACTTGTCTGGTCATCGACAGGGAGGAGTCCAGGATGAAGCCCAGGTTGCGTGCGTGGTCCGTTGGCTTGGGCGCGGTGCCCAGGGCCGGGGGCCACCAAGAGTCGTCCCAGGCGGAGGGTGATGAGCCCAGGATGAGGACTTCCGTCTTGTCTGAGTTCAGTTTAAGGCGGCTGTTCCTCATGCAGTCGGCGACGTCTCTCATCCCGTCGTGTAGGTTGGCTCTGGCGGTGGTGGGGTCGTTGGTGAGGGAGAGGATCAGCTGGGTGTCGTCGGCGTAGGAGATGATGTTGAGGTTGTGTTGGCGTGCGATGGCTGCGAGGGGGCTCATGTAGACGTTGAAGAGGGTTGGACTGAGTGAAGATCCTTGTGGAACGCCGCAGATGACTTCGGTGGCCTCGGATCTGAACGGGGGAGGCGGACTCTCTGGGTTCTTCCGGCGAGGAACGAGATGATCCATTCCAGTGCTTTCTCTCGGATTCCGATGTTGCTGAGGCGCTTCACTAGGGTGCGGTGGCAGACGGTGTCGAACGCCGCGGAGAGGTCCAAGAGGATGAGGGCTGCTGTTTCCCGTTGTCGGTTAGGGTTCTGATGTCGTCGGTGGCTGCGATAAGGGCGGTCTCGGTGCTGTGGTTGGCCCGAAACCCGGACTGCGAGGGGTCGAGGATCCATTCGTCTCGAGGAAGGCGGCAAGCTGTCTGTTGACGGTCTTCTCGATGACTTTGGCCGGAAACGGAAGGAGCGAGATGGGACGGTAGTTCTTGAGGTCGGTGGGGTCCGCCGTTGGTTTCTTCAGGAGGGCGGTAAGCTCGGCGTGCTTCCAGCTCTCCGGGAAGGTGGCGGTGTGGAAGGAGGAGTTGATGATGTCCCGGAGATGGGGTGCGATGGTGGCGTCGGCTTTGTTGAAGACGTGGTGTGGGCAGGGGTCGGTTGGTGATCCGGAGTGGATGGAGTTCATCGTGCGGGTGGTGTCTTCGGTGCTGATCGGGGTCCAGTTGCAGAGGGTGGTGGTGGCGGGCGTTGGTTCGGCGGTAGGGTGCGTGGTCTGTGCGTCGAAGCTGTTATGTATGTCGGTGATCTTGCGGTGGAAGAACGCGGCGAGTGAGTTGCAGAGGTCTTGCGAGGGGTGATGTCGTTGTTTCCGGCGCTGGGGTTGGAGAACTCTTTGACGATGCTGAAAAGTTCCTTGCTGTCGTGGGCGTTGTTGTCCAGTCGTTCTTTGAGTGCCGACTTCTTGGTGGCACGGATCATCTGGTGGTGTTTGCGGGTGGCGTGCTTGAGGGCGGTCCTGTTGTCTGTGGTCTGGTCGAGTCGCCAGGCTTTCTCGAGAGTGCGGCAGTTCTTCTTGGATTCCTTGAGTTCGTTGGTGAACCAAGGGGTTTTCTTGCTTCTGGGTCTGCTGGGAGGGTTTTTTAGTGGTGCGAGGTCGTCGGCGCAGGCGGTCAGCCACTTGGCGAGGTTGCTGGCTGCTTCGTTTGGGTCCGTTGTGTTGGTGGGTGTGTTCTGGACTGGACTGGACCAGCATCCCCCAGACCAGGCCCCAAGACACACATTGTGACGAACCTCCAGGGAGGGATACAAGATTTGCAACTGCCTGATGTCTGAAGACCACCACCCAGGGGATCTGGTTTTCTCCTATTACTAACTGGTCCACGGGGGACATAGCAGACTAGATAATGAGCCGGGGCATAGAGAGGATGTGGAGATGTATCAACATTCAGCATACCTTAATCGATACCTCTCACATCATTCCCCCTTGCTGGATACAGTGCTTGCCAGAAGGTTCAATCCCAAGATTTCACTGTGAACGCTGTTTCTGAGACACTGACGGATGGGGGATTTGCAGCTCACACCTGGAAATTTGCTTCCCAGTTTTTTCCAGGATAACCATGGGACTGCTGTAAGTAAGGCTGCGGAGTGGGATGCCTACAAAGTGACTATGCACAGAGAATGTATCACAAATGTGTTTGGGGTGCGTCTGGAGCAAGAACGGGAGCTGCAGGTCCTGGAGAGGGAGCAAGTGGACTTTGTCACAAACACTGACCTAGAGCCAGATGAGAGGCTCCAGTTAACTGCCCACAAGCAACGGGTGGGGGAGGGTTGAAGTAAATTAGACAAATACGTGCACACAACCTAGTGGTTATTTTGCAAGGGAGAAAAAGCGGGGAAAATGCTGGTGTGCCTGCTACGGCAGGAGCACCCGCAGACGCATATCCTTAGCCTGAAAGGAGACACAGGAGAAGACATTATAGACAGCCACAGAATAAACAGTGCTTGTGCACAGTACCTTGCTACCAGATTTGCAGGGGCACCTACAGTGTTGGAGAAGACAGTTGAACAATATCTGATAGAGAGTTGTTTGAACTATAAAGGCTCACTGTGCATGTTGCATATGATGTGCTAAGCCCGAGTATATAGTTTTCAATAAAAAGAATAAAATTAACAATATATATATATATATATATATATTTAAGGGAGGCTAGACAGTGGGCCCTGACGGAGGATCAGCGGCAACTATCAGATGCGCCGCTGGAACTTGCGGAATTGCGGAAAGTGCTTGAACCCCTGCCGTGGGGGAAACCTCCTGAGTTGCATGGATTCCCAGGGGGGGTGTATCACTTAATACCGTCTCGGCTCCTTGAACGCCTACTGTAGGTTTACCTTGAGGTGAGGGAGACATGAATACTGCCCCAAAGAATGCAGGAGGCAGTGATGGTGTTGATCCCGGAAGCTAGGCAGGACCCTGCAGATCTGGCTTTCTATAGACCACTGTCCTTGCTCAATACAGACATTAAACTGATTTGCAAAGTACTTGGAAATAAACTGCACAGGGTAGTGGGCACCCTCAAACACTCAGATCAGACTGGGTTTATACCCAGACAAAGCACAATGTACAATACCCAGAGACTCAGCCATGTCATGTACTCCCTGGCGGGTGCCCCTAGCTGTACTGTAGAGGCCGTGTTGGACGTCGAAAGGGCGTTTGACACAGTTGGATGGCAATATCTCTGTGTGGTCCTCAGACATATGGGGTTCGTCCGAACCATATTGAATGGGTGCAGCTGGTATACACAGACCCAGCGGCCAGGGTCCGCACAGGTGGAATGGTCTCAGATGCGTGGACTCTGGGTAGGGGGACCAGGCAGGGGTGCCCGCTGTCCTCAGTACTATTTGCGTTGGCAATGGAACCACTTGCGAGCCGGTTGAATGCTGGAACCCGGGGGCATTGACATTGGCAGACAGAAGCCTGCGGTATCGCTCTGCGCGGTAGATGTCCTAGTCTGCCTGGGGGACCTAGCAAGGGCGATGCCTTCACTGCTGAAGGAACCGGATGATTTTGCAGCAGTGTCTGGTCTGCATATGAACAGGGCCAAAAGTCATCTATTCCCACTGGGGTGGATAGACCAGAGGGTAGAGACTGCCCCGCAGGGTCTGGGACTGAGGTGGGAATCCGAGCGGTTTCCCTATCTTGGTATATGGATTGCATGAACGATTACAGCTCACTATGACCTAAATGAAGGAGCTATGGTGAGGGGGCTCGAGAACTCAGTAGAGTTTTGGGTCATGCTGCTACTGTCACTTTTGGGCTGTGTGTCGGTAGCGAAAATGGTGTTTCTTCCGAGATGCCTTCACATTATGCACAAAGTGATGTGTCCGATTCCGATGGCGGCGTTCCCTGAGCTCGACTAGCTGCTTAATCTGCTGGTCAGGGGTGGAAAGAGGAGCCGAATGAAGCTGGAGATTCTCAAGCTTCCCTTAGCTGAGGAGGGCCTGAGACTAACAGATTTGTTCCTATAATACGCTGCGACGCAGCTGCAACATGCAGTTAGCTGATTCGAGGAGGGACCCAACTGGGAACAAACAGAACCTACTGGCCAGTGAGAGTGACTCGTACTCTTTAGAGAAGTTCTTCCTGATGGGTGAGGATGTCCCTCGAGACCTGCCCTACCTGATAAGGCAGCTGGCGGCGACATGGCACAGAGTGGTCTGTAAAACCCTACAAAGGGCGCCCTTCTCCGACTCCCTGCCGCTCTAGAATTTGCAGCCCTTTCCTGCATTGCAGGGTGTGATGTCCTATGCCCGGTGGCGGGACGGAGGCTGTGAGTCTGTGCGGAACCTTTATTACAACAACAAATGTATTACTTTTGAACAGGCCCTGGAGCAGTTCGGAGTGGTATCAGTACAAATTCCTACTATATGCACGGCTGGCCATGTGGCCCACCAAATCTGGCCCACATAGCCTAACAAACCACGGACACACTGCGTGGTGCTCCAGCTGATCAACCTAGCGGGATGCCGGCACCTAATTGCACACATCCATAGGGCACTGCTTGAGGGCAAGGGAGGCATAACAGGGAGGGCGAGTGGCAGATTGGAGGCAGCTTGTTCGGATGCACTGTCAAAGCAGGACTGGAAAAAGGCCTGTGAGGCAGTTAAAGACAATATCGTCCAATGCTAGATTTAAGTTGACTCACCTTAACTACTTGACGCCCAGCAAATTGACCCGGATTGCCCCTGATAGGCTGTGGACATGTGGGAGGTGCAGGCTGCATGCTGCAGATTTTCTTCAAATGACCTGGGTATACCCAGCTGTGGCAATATGTTGGGTGACTATTAAAGAGGAACTAGCACATTTTGCAGTGATTAGGGTGGCGAGGATGGTACAGATGTGCCTGGTGGGTATCCTTAAGGACTTGAGGAAGAAGAAAATGGGAAAACGCATGGTGGCACTTGGTCTGGTGTTGGCTAAACGCAGAATAGCGATACAATCGGCAGCACCACAACCGCTTCAAGTGCAGGTGTGGAGGAAAGATTTATTGGAATGGGCAATCATAGACACTCAGCACATGCGGCGGGCGAGACATGACGAAAAGGTGGAGGAGGACCTTATGAACTGGGGAGGGATGATTAATAGAATTGAGGAACACCCTGTTGATAACATGCCTAGCAAGACCACAGATAGGAGAGGGGGTCACTGAATAATGCACAAAACACCTTATACGGTGATACGGACATGCGAGAGCCCACAACGCTGTATAATCGAGATGCAGGTTGCCTTTGTATCCTACAGAGAAGGTTGCAATCACGTTTATATGTTTAGTTTGTTTAAAAAAACACAGTTAAAGTGCAGTTATGGCCGTGAATTTAAACTGAAAAAACCTTAAATGTCCCAGCTGTTCGCTTCACAAACAAGAGCTTGCATACCTGCCATGCAAACCATAACTCACACACCAAATGCAATGCCTATGACCTCACAATATTTATAAAAATAAATAAGAGGTATTCACACAACAGCTTTAACTCCTTAGCATCTTAGCTTTTACTGCCCCAGTGCTGAGCCCTTTTTTAATATTTGGGGCCCTTAAGCATTAAGATTTATTTTTCACAAGAGGTATCGAGGTCAAATTTGCATCCGTATTATTCTTTTTGCGCTGCGTACTTCACCAAACTTAGTTTCAAACTCATCATTGTTGGATTCAGTATATCCCTCAACTAGGAAACAAGACATCCCTGAGCTCCTCCCTCTTCGAGAGAGAGGGTTGTAGCCCGAGGCGGGACTAGGTTTTCCCGTCACAAGGAGAATCCCAATGATGAAGCATGCCACATATGGTGGGTGAGGGATTTCGTCCTAAGAAAGGGTTCCCTTGAGGGACGGATCAGGCCTATTCTGGATGACCTATACCTTTCCTTTTCTCTTTACTCAGACTCGAGAGTCCCATTTTGTGTATTGATGCAAGGTCTGACTAACACCCAACTGAAAGAAACCCGGGTATTAGATGACTGGGGTAAGTACCCACCTCAAGCAATAATCACTATCCTTGCCAGGGTGAACCATTAAATGAACTACATAAACCTGAGCTCTGTCCCCTCGTAGCTATGTCACACAGCAGACAA
The DNA here is from genome assembly GCA_963921515.1 of Calotriton arnoldi. Lineage (NCBI taxonomy): Eukaryota > Metazoa > Chordata > Amphibia > Caudata > Salamandridae > Calotriton > Calotriton arnoldi. Next base: position 1,921,826 of record CAWUFW010002606.1, read on the forward strand.
GATTAACTTCGATACAATGTGTAAAGTGGATATGCAGTACTAAAACCATAAGAAAGTTGAAATGCAAAGCAATAAAAATCCCAAAATTAATTAGAAAAATAGAGTAAACCTTCATAAACAAAATGACACCAAAAATCCAAAAAGGGGAATGGAATATGCATTTAATTTTTTTTTAGTAGAAATAGCCCCAAACAAATAAACACCAATCAGGTTCGTCCTGAACAAACGATTTTGCCCTCTGACTTAGTGCCTGACTTAGAGTTTGGCGGACGTGAATTTACTCCATCAGTGCAACGGAGTAAACTACTAGGTTGCCCAGAGGGAGTACCTGTCTGCCAAATTCTGAGATGTCTGTCACCACAGCAGACATTTCTTGCATTTACAGGAGCTGTCGTCACAGCAGTTCCTGTAAATGCTTCAAAAGTTTGATGGACAGCTCATTCAACATGACGGAGCTGTATGCCAAACTTTCAACTTTTTTTTTTCTCCCCAAAAAAATTCCAAAGCGTAATTTTCTTTCTGAAAATAATTTGTAAAAAAACAGAACCCCTCGCCCCATGGGAGAGTTCCCCCATGGTGTGGGTGTCACGTTGCAGTTTTCACAGCCTGTTACTGCCAGGTTTTACCTGCCGGTGATGGACAGTGAAAACTGGCCATATGTTTGTCTACTCCATATAGGGCGGGTGAACAAATGGCCAAACCTCAGATGCCCTTACTCCGTCGGAGGTGTATGTAGGTGGCGAGATAGAGCAGTCTCCACCGCCTACATACTCAACTTCCTCCCAACTCTAAATGAGGCGGGCAGAACGTCAATTTGACGGAGCGGGTACTCCGTCGTGACGGAATACCCTCTGCGCCAAAGTCTAAGTCGGGCCGTTAGTCCTTTAAGTCCAAATCCATCACAGGAGTACACTTCTAAAGCCCCTCAGGGGAGGCACTTAAAGACTCACTGGGTGTCAGGCAGAAGCCAACAGTAGGGTCCAGACCAAGTGCCAAGGGGCAGTTACAGGAAAGGCCTCTTCTTGCCTGTTTTATCCCTGTAGCTTGAACAGGAGGTTAGCCTTATGACCACGGGAGTCCACCTTTTTGCCCTGGTTACAAGAGGGATAGCAGACCCAATCTTTTGGGGCTCTTCTCAGGTCTCAGGCAGCAGTTTCTATCCTCTTTTGATCTTCCACAGATCCAGGAGTGTTCTGAAGTGGGTGCTTTGAGGTGCCACATTTATACCTGACACGGGCTTGTGAGTGGGCATATCCAGTTCGGGCATTGTTTTGACGGCGAAAGTCTTTGGCTACACTAAACTTGAGCTCTGAGGGCTGGGTGTGTGTGTGTGTGTAGGGAGTGTACTATGGTAATCCTAGTGTTCTCCCACATCTAATACCAAATTCAGTTTGAAGCAGACAAGGGACCCCACTAAACCCAGAGACAGAAGTCTGGTAGATGAAAAAGCTGGGATTTCCGCAACTAGACAGTAGATACACAAGAACTGTTTTGGCATCCTGTTTCTGTTCTTTGATCAGCGCCCCAAGTGTTATATGTAAAACCAGCAGACCTGTGAAGCTGTCTTTGACACTGTAATGTCAAAAAGAAGCCTACTGTGATCGGAGCTTGGGGACAAAGGGAGGGCCCTGCCCAGGTGTCAGCTAACATTTGCCGGTGACAGGGGAGGCATCTTTGAAGTGCGCCGCTATTGTATAGCAGCCGCGGTCCGTGCAGGTAACAGCGGTGGGGCCGGGTGGGGGGGAATTTTGGAGGGACGATGCTGAGGGAAAATTAATTCTTTATTTAATTTTCCCTCGGCACGGACTGCGGCTGGTGTATATATAAAAAATCCCAGCAGACCTGTCAAGGAGGATTTGACATTCAAATATGATTTGACACTTTAATGTAAAAAAGATGCTCACAGCCCACCCTGCATATTTGGTCAGGTTAGAGAGGACATCTCTGACTATTCAGGTCTGCCTATTATTTGCCCTGGGAGGATTTTTAATGACTATTAAAATTAGTTGTTTAATTATTTTTCTAGATAGTCCCATTCCCAAGATACAGCATTAGTATTTAATATTGTATCACAGTGTTTTCCTATGGAACAGCCAGCCTAGTAAAAAGAGTTTTGAGGTGCTATTCACTGTAAGAACAAGTTTAACATTAAACTTTTAAATGCTTTACGTTTAAATACCACACACCCTACCATATGGGCAATAAGATCTACCTATGGGTGACTTATAAATATTTAAAAGGAAGGTTATTTTACCAAGTCAAATTTGCAGTTTAAAACTGCACAGCCAGGCAACCAATGTTAGGCCTGCAGTCATGTTTGCACTGTCACTGTAGTGGATGGCACGATGGGTGTTGCAGTCCACTATTGGCATTTAACTTTCAGGCCCTGGGTAAACTTTGTACCATATGCTAGGGACTTGTAGATAAGTTAAATATGCCCATTAGGTATCCCAATTTACCATGTTGTAAGGACGAGCACAAGCACTTTATCACTGGAAGCAGGTGCAAAGTGCACAGATGTCTAGAGCCAGCAAAAATATTGGGTCCAGCAAAAGGTAAAAATCGGGGGTGACCACGCAGAAAAGGCGACTTTATTATGGTTTTATACTGCATATACACTTTACACATTGTATCTAAGTTATTCTTGTCTGCTGTGTGCCGACCAAGGTGCTTTGTGGATCTGAACTCGCGACTTATGAATGGAAAGTGTCTAAAAGATATTTAAATTATGATTTAAATTCCCAAATGTTTCTTTAGAAGTTCAAGTATCTACATGAGATGGTGGTGGGGATTTCATTTTCTTAGTTCATACCTGAATTCAGCACTGTGGCCAAAGAGTTTCAGAAATGCATTAGGACAGAAACTGGAATTTATGATGCAAGCGGATCAATGTAATTATGATAAAAACCTGCTAAGTGATCTGTCTCAAAAAATAGGAAACACCTTCTCTGGGAAATTGATCACCATCTACAAACGTGAAGTGAGTGAAAGAAGAAAGATCACTGAAACTGCAGGGAAGACAACACACTAAAAGGTGGATCTACCAGCTCTCACTATTCAATTTGCTTAACAGGACCTTAGAGCATGGCCAAGCCAGAGCCTGGCATTAAAGACATACTTAACTTTATTACAGTAAGAAAATATATGTTTATATAAAACACAAAATATACAATAAAATACTCTTCTCTTATATTTAAGATACATAAACGTTTTGTATCAATCACGGGCTTTGACATTTACAGCAAATAACTTACAGATGAACAGAAGACATATCAAAGAGAGAAGACGTTCTGATATTTTGAAGTAAGATATCTGGATTTCAAGAGACACAAGTGTGTCTCTGGTTTGGAGAAGAAGAAGGGATTTGTAGCTCAAACGGGAAAATAATATTTTTCTTTGCAGAGGCAATCCTACACTGCTATGGGGGCAATGGTAATGATCACTACTGAAGTGACGTTTTAAGTCTGTTTAGGAGAATGTGACAGGAGGAAGGTCATTCTAGGAGTGATGAAGGTTTGTGGAAGGGTTTTGGAGGCGATGACAGAACAATCAAAACTAGGCGTCCTTGGTGTTTGTCTGGAGATAGTCCTGTATTTCCGTTTTCACTATTTCCTCTTGGGGAATGTTCTCCTTCAGATGTGGAACTAAGTAAAGTGGCAGATATCTGTAAACGAGAAAAAAACATGTCAAATAAGAGAAGCCATTTTTAATGGAAAGGAATGGGATCCTAGCTGTTTCATTATAATTTTACTGCACAGGCACACACATGCCTGGCGAGACATATACAAATATAGAACAACAGATGCTGGGGACTTAAAAAAAAATAAATAATATGCCTCTGGATTATGATCACGTGAAAATACTCTACCACAATTTTCACCAAACACCTGGACCATGAAATTTATTGAAGTGCTCCACATTCCAATGTTCTAATATTACTTAATTTACCTCCCTTCGGGAGAAAGGAAGGCTGAGTCGGCCTTGCTGAGAAACAAACTCATGACTGCCAAACACCGCTTTGTTCCAGCAGCGAATGGTCAGCTCATAATTTGAGCCCTCAAATTTTCTTTGGTCAAAAATATTGGTTGATCACATATCATCCACGGTAACAAAAAGAATTGTAAATTATTTCCCATTAACCAGCCTAGCAACAATTCTATTGTAAACGTTGTTTAGGTATGCAGTGTTAACTGCCATAGCCTAGATATTAGGCAGCATACCTCATGGCAGCCTCTGTCTGCTCAGCTGTCTCTTGAGTGCTTTGAAACTTCTGCCAGTAACTTGCAGCTTCTGGTTTCCTATTCAGTTTCCATAAAACATTTATCAGACAAAACATAGCTTCCCGGTGACCTACGAAGTACAACGAAACATGTGTTACAATCAATGCCTGAAATATGTGCAATAAGCATAGCAGAAATGTTCAGCCCTCTCATAACAAAAGGAAATTCTCTTTACCAAACCTTTTCCAGCATGGAGCACAAGTTACTACTTGTGTAACGATATATCTGTAAGAGACATTAGTTAGTGATAGATTCCTTACCTTAGAATATCCCCAGGAGTCAGACTGGATCCGGAAAGTTTTTCGTCAGCAGTACCCCTGCGCGTCGGTAGGTGGCGTCGTGCGGCTCCGCGTTCGTCGCTGGCGTCGTAAGCGCCGAGATGACGTCACGGAGACTACTTAGGCGCCACCCATGCGCGCTGACGTCAGTTCTGTACACGACTTTCCGCGCCAGGAACGCAGAGCCATGCAAGAAACTGACCACTGGTGCCATGAAACTAGGGCCCTGAAAGGGATGACCTTAACCCTAGAATCAGTTCGCAGAACGGGGAGGACGGGTGGGGCGGTAAGGAATCTATCACTAACTAATGTCTCTTACAGATTTATCGTTACACAAGTAGTAACTTGTGCATCTGAAAGAGACGCGTTAGTGATAGATTCCTTACCTTAGAATAGATACCCCAGCAATACCAACCCCGGTGGTGGGTCTCCGAATAGATTACACCAGAAAGTCACGGAGAACAGAACGGCCAAAGAAGCCGTCTCTCCGGACTTGACTGTCAAGGCAGTAATGCTTGGTAAATGTGTGCAGCGAGGCCCACGGAGCTGCCTGACAAATATCCTGCAAGGGAACGCCGCGTCCCAAGGCAGTAGTGGCTGCCGTCGCCCTGGTAGAATGGGCACGAAGCCCACAGGAGGCTCCATCTTAGCCAACGAGTAACATGCTTTGATGCACAAAACGACCCACCGAGAGATGGTTAGTTTGTGCACGGCCCGACCTTTTTTGGCACCCCCGTAGCCAACAAAGAGCTGGTCATCCACCCGGAACTGTTGTGTGCGCTTCAGATAGAACGAGAGCGCACGTTTGGGTCCAGACGGTGGAGCCTCTCTTCCTCTTTTGAAGGATGCGGAGGCGGAAAGAAGGTGGGCAAAGTGATGGTCTGCCCGATGTGGAAGGGCGTGACAACCTTTGGCAAGAAAGAAGGACGGGTCCTTAAAACCACCTTGTCCGGATGAACAGAAAGGAAAGGAGGATTAGAAGAAAGAGCCTGGAGCTTACTCACTCTTCTGGCAGAGGTGATAGCTACCAGGAAAGCCGTCTTGAGAGTAGAAGACGGAAAGGACAATTATGATGGGGCTCAAAGGGAGCGCACATCAGATAGGTCAAGACAGGATTTAAGTCCCATTGAGGCATTATGAAAGGCACGGGAGGAAACGTGTGTGCAATGCCTTTCAGGAAACGGTTAACAACCGGGGACTTAAAGAGAGAAGGCTGATCTGGAAGCCTGAGAAAGGCGGAGATGGCCGAAAGATAACCTTTGATAGTGCCCAGAGCAGAGCCCTGCTGGGCCAAGTAGAGCAGGAACAGAAGGACCTCAGAAAGAGGGGCAGAAAGGGGATCCACAGACTTAGCTGTGCACCATGCCACAAACTTGTTCCACCTGCAGGCGTGTACCGTCTTAGTGGAGGGATGCCTGGCTGCCAGAATGACATCAGAGACTACGGAAGGAAGATCGAAAGCTGTCAACTGTCGCCGCTCAATCTCCACGCATGGAGGTGGAGGCTGGACAGGTTCGGGTGGAGGACCGTTCCCTGCTGCTGCGACAGAAGATCCTCCCGAAGAGGCAGTCGGATCGGGGGATCGATCGCCATGTTGAGTAGCTCGGGATACCGTTATCTTCGTGCCCAATCCGGAGCTAGATGGATGACTTGGGCCCGGTTGCGCCGAATCTTCTTCAGCACTCTGGGCAGAAGTGGTATAGGCGGGAAGGCGTACAACAGACCGCAGCTCCACTCGCGACGAAAAACGTCGCCGAGCGAGTGCCGCCTTGGAAACTCCAACGCGCAGAACTGATGACATTGCGCGTTCTCTTTGGTGGCGAATAGATCTAACCAAGGCTCTCCCCACTGCAGAAAGAGACCTTGCGCCACGTCCGAGTTCAGACGCCATTCGTGATCCATCAAGCACCGGCGGCTGAGTTCGTCCGCCCAGGCGTTCAGAGAACCTGCCAGGTGTTGAACCACCAAGGTAATGCCTTGATGTTCCAGCCATGTCCAGAGGCGCAGAGCCTCCTGACATAGGGTCCACGACCCCACCCCGCCCTGTTTGTTGCAATACCACATGGCGGTGGTGCTGTCCGTGAACACCTGCACTACACTGCCCCAGACAGAGGGAAGGAATACCTTCAGTGCAAGTCGGATCGCCCGAAGCTCCAAAAGATTGATATGGAGCCGGGACTCCGCCGGAGACCAGAGGCCTCTGATCTCCGCCTCTCCCATGTGGCCGCCCCATCCCAGGAGGGACGCATCCGTCACTACTGTGTGCTCCGGTTGGGGGAGGGAGAGGGATCTGCCATTGACCCAATTGCGATTCGTGAGCCACCACCGCAATTGTTGTGCAGTGCCCTCGGAGATCTGGACATGATCGGACAGGTTGCCCTGATGCTGTGCCCACTGGAACTTCAGGTCCCACTGCAGAGCCCGCATATGCCACCTGGTATGTTGCACTAGCAGAATGCAGGAGGCCATCAGGCCCAGGAGCCGGAGGGTCATCCTGACTGAAACCCAGGATAGAGGCTGAAAGATTGAAATCATAGCCTGAATATCCCGGACTCGCTGCTCGGGAGGATGAACCCGAAACCGCATCGAATCCAGAACCGCTCCGATGAAGGGGAGCTTCTGAGAAGGACTCAGGTGCGACTTCGGCACGTTGATGGAGAACCCCAGCAAATGCAGGAGGTCGGCCGTAGTCTGAAGGTGGGTGTCGACGGCCCGGGGCGAGCCCGCCTTCAACAACCAGTCGTCGAGGTAGGGGAAGACTGACACCCCTGACCTGCGCAGATGAGCTGCGACCACCGCCATCACTTTTGTGAACACCCGAGGGGCGCTTGTAAGGCCAAAGGGGAGCACAGTAAACTGAAAATCCTTTTGGCCTACTGTGAACCGCAGGTAACGCCGGTGGGCCGGCAGGACGGGAATGTGAAAATATGCGTCCTGCAAGTCCAACGCTACCATCCAGTCTTCAGGGTCGAGGGCAGCCAAGACCTGAGCCAGAGTCAACATCTTGAACTTCTCCTTCCGGAGGAAGCGATTGACGTTCCTGAGGTCCAAGATGGGGCGCAAGCCCCCTTTGTCCTTCTTGGGGACCAGAAAGTAGTGGGAATAACAACCATGTCCTACCTCTGGCCCAGGAACGCGCTCAATGGCCCCCTTGGCCAAGAGGGCCGCGACTTCCTGTCGGAGAAGTGCCAAGTAACCCCCCGACATGCGGTGGAACTGAGGTGGCATGGCCGGGGGGGCAGACTCGAAGGGGAGGAGTAGCCCCTTCGGACGATTAGCAGCACCCACCTGTCCGAAGTGACAGAACGCCAGTGGGGGAGGTGATGTTGAATCCTGCCTCCCACTGGTGTGGGGTGCACCCCAAAGCTCGGACTAGGAAGGCTTTGAGGCAGATGCTGCGGGAGCGGAGGTGGACTGACCCGCACGCTGGCCCCTTGTGCCGCCATGGCGGCCACCACGCCCGCGGCCGCGCCGAGGTTGGTTCTGCGCAGGCCACTGGCTGAACGAACGTGTAGGGGCGCCCCTTCCGTGGCCACGAAAGGAACGAAAGGTAGACGCGGCCGGGCGTGCGGTGGAGAGACCCAAGGACTTGGCTGTAACCCGAGAGTCCTTAAAACACTCCAGTGCACTGTCTGCCGTATCGCCAAACAGGCGAGTACCATCAAAAGGCATGTCCATGAGGGAACTCTGGACATCCCCCGAAAACCCCGTGGACCGCAGCCAGGCGTGGCGACGCAAGGCCACCGTCGGGGAGATGGCGCTCCCCAAAGAGTCCGCGGTGTCAAACCCACACCGAATGGCGAACTTCGCGGCATCCTTCCCCTTTGCATCAGCTTGGGAAAGTACAGCCCGAACCTCCTCCGGGCACTGGGGCAGAGTTTGCGCCACCGTGTCCCACACAGCGTGAGAGTAGCGGCCCAAGAGGCATGCGGTGTTGACTGACCGCAGACCCAGGCTGGCAGAGGAAAACAACTTCTTGCCAAACTGCCCCAGCTTTTTCGATTCCTTATCCGGCGGAGCGGTAGGGAATGCACTTTGGGAAGTGGAGGCCTGAATGACCAGGCTCTCCGGTGCCGGATGATTTTCATCAAAACATCCGTCAAGGCCTCATTGAACGGAAGCAGAGGTTCCATAGAACTTGCCGCCGGCTGAAGCACTTCAGTAAGGAGGTGCGCCTTGAGGGTAACAGTAGGCAGGTCAAGGTCAAGAGCCTCAGCTGCTATACGAAGCACCACAGTGTATGTGGCGCCTTCCTCCATGACAGCGGGAGGAGACACAAACCCAGGCTCAGAGGAGAGGTCAAGGCCACCTGCATCCTCCGAGTCCTCCGCTCCAACGGCGCCGGGAACGGCGCCGATCCGGCTCCATGTCCCAATTAGGAGGTGGGATGACGGAACCCAGTGCGACGCCGGGAACGGAGCCGCAGGGGGCGCTGGGGCCGGAGCCGCCGGCGGAGGACCCTGCGGCGCCGGAGCCGCTGGCGGAGGACCTTGCGGCGCCGGGGTCGGAGCCGCCGGCGGAGGACCTTGCGGCGCCGGGGCCGCCGGCGGAGGACTTTGCGGCGCCGGAAGAGCCGGTGGCAAGCAAGGGCCCTCAATAGGGACCGCGGGGCCCAAATGCGCGCCGGCGGGAGCCCTAGGCCTGAAAAGGCGGGCCATGGCGGCAAGAAACTCTTACACCTAGGCCGGAGCCTCCGACGGACCCGGGTAGGGTGCCGCGGGACTCACAGGCTCCAACGGAGCCGTGGGGGAAGGACCCCATGCCCCCTCGTCCGCGTCCGGAGACCGACGGGGGGGAGGTTGGAAAGCGTACGCGCTTCTCGACTGTTACTTGTGACGTCTCTTACCCGATTCCGAGGGTGAAGACTTGGACCCCGAGGAGCGATGATGATGGCTCCGCGGTCGGTCCCTTGAGCGACCCCTGGACCTTGAACGGCGCGGAGACGACTGTCGGGCCTCCAGCAGCTTTCGGGACCGCTCCCGCAAAGCCTTCGGAGCCATGGCCAGACAGTCGGTACATGACCGGAAGTCATGGTCGCGCTCCAGACAGTAGAGACAGACGCCATGGGGGTCAGCCACCGACATCGTATGGCGGCAGGCCCCGCAGGATTTAAACCCAGGCATCCCTACGTGGCACCAGGAGTCAAAGACTCAAAAGAAGCAGGACAAAGTCCCAAAAAGAAATTAGTCAAAAAGTGACTAGGGTACGTGCTCTAACCGGAACTGCGCTTGCTGGCGCGGAAAAAGAAATAACTGATGTCAGCGCGCATGGGTGGCGCCTAAGTAGTCTCCGTGACGTCATCTCGGCGCTTACGACGCCAGCGACGAACGCGGAGCCGCACGACGCCACCTACCGACGCGCAGGGGTACTGCTGACGAAAAACTTTCCGGATCCAGTCTGACGCCTGGGGATATTCTAAGGTAAGGAATCTATCACTAACGTGTCTCTTTCAGATCGTTCTCTTTAGTGTTCCTTCATCTTGGACAATGTGAGGCTTGATTTGTTTAAGCAAGTGTTGACTCTTTTGCTACTTGTGCTCTTAAACTAGCTCCACTGCTGTTATGTGGAAACAGCTCCATCAAGTGACTGGTGCAGGAACCTGCACCAAGGCACAGTGAGGTCAAGTTTGTACGCCTCAGGACCATATACTGCATAGAAACACCTAGTGCAGGATCATCCATTGCTATGCAGTTGTCGACTAAAAGTACCACTCTATCTGGGCAAAACTGTAATTATGCTGGTGAAATTTGGGAAACTCCTGAATTTCGCATTTAGGCCTGAGAGCAGTGGATTTCCTAATCAAACTGTATCTGCTACTTTATGCCCTGAATACAAACAAAGCCCTCTTATACTACAGAGACAGGACCAAAAGACGCCTGGCACACAGACAAAGCAGCAGGTTGTCTGTAACCGGTTTTTATTGATTTTATGAAACATTACAACACACCTCGAACAGAGGCTCTGCATTGAGGGCATCTCTCAGAATCTTGTAAGCACGTCTCATTTCACAGAAGTCAAGGGCCTCATTACCAAGGTATTCATTATAGCTGCCATCTTCTAACCAGGCATTACTACCTGGAAGCTCCCAGCTGAAACTCAACTTCCCTGTGCAAGACACTTTAGTAACTCCATTACTCTAGTCTTGGTATTTTGCAACAGACATTAACACACAACCACTAATAAGCAAGAAACACATTTTCGTACCTATAATACCACTTCTTTATCATGGATATTTTTACTGATTCACGAACACTGAATATCCCTTACTAATTGGAGTTCCAAAAGAAATGTAAAGATTGGATTAAAAAGTTTCTTTGCATGATGCCATAAACTACAAAAAATTTCAGAGGCGGCGCAGTTGCCCAGGTAGTCAGTTACGTCATATCCTTCAATCAATCAATCAGGATTTATAAAGCGTGGCAAATCATCTGTGAGGGTCTCAAGGCACTAGGGTTGCTAGTTCCTTTGAGCCGATATGTTTATTCGAACGACCAGGTCTTGAGTCCTTTCCGGAATCCCCAGAGCGATGAGGCGGTCCTGAGGTGCAGGGGAAGGTCTTTCCCAGCTTTGGCTGCCAGGAGTGAGAAGGAGCGTCCTCCGCTGTTGCCTCGGCGGATCGAGGGGGTGTCTGCGAGGAAGAGGGAGGCGGATCGTAGGTGTCTGGTCGGTTGGTGGAAGATCATACATTTGTTGGTGTATGCTAGTCCTTCGTTGTGCAGGGCGTTGTATGCGTGGGTCAGCATCTTGAACTGGCATCTCTTCAGGATCAGGAGCCAGTGTAGCTTCTTGAGCTGGGGTGTGATATGGGTACGTCTGGGGAGGTTGAGGATGAGTCTTGCCGCTGAGTTCCTTAGATTGTTTTTCCATTCAAAAACACTCACCTGGTTGACCCTTAGGGCTTCAGAAATTCTTATATATGAGCGGTCAGTTTTGCACTGTATTTGCATCCTTTCCAAGGCTAGAGCCTTCCTTTTGTTTAAAGAAAATAATGTAAAGCAGAGGGGAGAGGGCTCCAGATATCAAAAGACCAGCTCTGCGACACAAGGCTTACAGAGCGACAGAAGCTATGTGTCATGATCAGCAGGTTGGTTAGTGCGAGGATCACATTTAATTGGAGATCTGGCTCATGAAAGTGCCATCTTCCATCCCCTTGTTGGGTGGCGATCATGCAGTTGAAGATGGGTGCAGCAGTGGTAGCGAACCGCAAGCCCTATATGAGTGGTGCCAGCTTCTAAAGTCCTTGGGAGACGCAACAGACAGTGCATGATCTGGGTGTCAGAGGTAGAGCTCCCTGCCCAAGGGAGCACGACCATACATGTCCTAAACCTACAGCTGACAACCTTGCGTGTGTCATCTCTGGGGCCCAGAAGGTACAGTGGAGAAATTGGCACCTCGATCAGACAAGAAAAAAGATCTTACGAGCCCAGAGGATCCTGTCCACCTTGACACAAAGAGGCAAAGTCATGGTTGGCTGGTGGTGGTGCCTGTTCATGGTCCTTGTCTTGGCACAGCTCTGAAATCGACCTCAACTAGGCACTGAATGATAGCAGTGGGCCGTGGATTGGCCTGACTGAGGACTGGGGCTTACTCCTATTAATAAAGGAAACAAAGGCACCAATGAGAGCTTTGGACAGGTGCCTAATCCCAAGCTTCTTGAGGTCTAGCACCTGATAAGACTGCACCATGGAGGAAGAGGGTGATGGAGGGAAGCATTCAGAGGGGAAGAACCAACATCTCTCTGGGGGTTGGCTGCTGCTGCCAAGGGCCTGGGGGGCTTGGTGAGGTGAACAAGCCCTTGGAATCGATTTGTACATCCCTGACTTGAGGGATGATTGCCCAATAAAACAAAGAATCTTCTTATAGCTGAAAGACTATGTAGCCCCCAATTTCACCATCTGGCAGGTCCAGGGTCTGCTGGATGAGGGTTTCCTACATGCCAATCCTGTTTGTTACCCCGTAGAAGCATTCTTCCAGGGATCACCTTCAACTATAACATTGAGTACATTTAAGCCCTAAAAGGTGGATTCCATTAAAAAGCTTTTAAGGTTACAGAAACTGGATAAAAGAAATGGAGCGGAGGAATCGCCTCACAGGGCCAAGTAAATGACTCTTTTGACTCCTGTGGAACTATAAGCTCGGTCTATGAGAGGCCCATTCAGCTAGTGATGCAGTAATTCAAAAGAATTAAGTTACTTGCCTGTAACTCCAGTTCTCCAACATTGAATTCTTTCATATAATCACATGCTTGAACCATTCCCCTCATCAGGCTGGGAATCCCTGGTACATTTAAATAGCAGTACACAGTGTTAAAATGGCAATAGGCCTGAACAACCGTGCTTGTTTAGTAGTGAATCCACCTCGTTGAAGTAACCTGAACTTCAACCAGTGCAGTGGCAGTGCAAGTTCTCCTACTCACCCAGAGAACACCGTAGCTCCGATTTCACACAGTGTGGTAAGAGTATATAATAAATAAACCTCTGACCAGAACAGAGGGAGGTTCACAGGTGAATATATGTAGGATTTCAGAACTAACTAATTCCTTATCCAACATTTGATCTTCATACATTTACATGCTTGAATCAGAATAGTAAGCAGTGTACATTGTAAAATATATCAAAAGCGGGAAGCAGGCTTACCTTTATTGAAACAGGTTTCCGAACACTGCCTGTCCCACTGCTGCATCAGCTTCTACGTCCATGCCAAGGCAGTAGTGCTTCGTGAACGTGTGCCTGCTCTATCAGGTGGCTGCAGATATCTTGCAAAGTCACACACACACACAAAGCGTGCCGCAGTTGGCACCCTCATTTTTCCCTGAAGTGGACGATTGGCCTTGGTGTGATAGAAGGCAATGCAGGCTGACAGTCAGCGTGCTATCCTCTACTTAGACAGGGGGCAACCTCGTCCTGGCTTTCCAGATGAGACATGTCTTTCGATCTGTTAATGTAGAACTCGAGAAATCCAAGTAAGTTCAACTAATGCAATGACCTTTCTGCTGATGTAGATGAGTCTGGGAAGGAAAATTGCAGAATGACTAGGTTATTTAAGTGAAAGTCAGTAGGAACCTTGGGTATGAATTTGTGATTGATTCTCCAAATGACCTTGTCGTTTGTGAACTAGAGGAAAGGTTCCTAGGTGGTGAAAGCTTGCGTTTCCCCTAATCTCCTTGCTGACGTTAGGGCTAGGAGAAGAGCTATCGCCCATGAGATTAACTTTAAGTGTGCCTTGTGTTTTGGTTCAAAGGGAGGTTGCATTAACTGGCTGAGGACAGTATTGAGCTCCCAAGGATTCGGAGGGCAATGTACAGGTGGACATGTCCTGAAAAGTCCTTTCATAAATTGCTTTATGATATGTTGGAAGAACAAAGTAGATGACAATAGATTTGTTCTTCTAAATCTTGACATTGTAGCCAGATGGACTCTAACAGAAGAAAATTTGAGTCCACTCTTTTCCAGGTCCAACAGGTATGGAAGTATCTGATGAGGCTATATTTGAAGTGGATGAAAGCGTTGTTTTTACACCAGACACAGAAACGCTTCCACTTAGCGTCGTAAAGTGTTTTGCAATTGCTGGAGCACATGCTTGTGCTAGGATGTCTCTGCAGTCCTGCGGTATACCCCCAGAGGCTGAACTTCAAGTGGTCAGGAACCATGACGTCAGGTTCAGCTACTTTGGGTCTTGGCGTAGCATCTGTCCATGGTGTTTGGAGAGGAGTCTGGAGGGCAGTTTCGGAGAAATACTGAAGCGTGCTGACATCTGCAGGATTTCGTTGTACCAGTACTGGGGTGGACATGCCAAAGCAATTAAGATCAAAGTGCAAAGATCCATCTTCACGTTCTAGGGGCCAGGGGAAATGGAAGAAAAGGAGTACACAAAGATTCTGGACCATCTGATCGTAAGAGCATTAGCCAGGGTCTCTGGATGCCAATCTCTAGTTCAGAAGTGCTTTAATTTCTTGTTCTCCAATGTGGTGAAGAGATCGATCATGGAGGTTGACTCCGTTGTCAGAATATATAACTGACTTGATCATGATATAGCTTCCACTCATGGCAGTCTGATAGTTGTCCACTGGGTGCATCCACCAGATCGTTTTGACAATCTGGCAGGTATTCCACGGGAATGTCGATCTCGTGAGAATTGGCCCAGTTCTATAGCTGTTGAGCTTCTTCTGAGAGGGATCAGGATTAAGTTCCCTTTTTTTTTGGCTATGTAGAACATCAATGTTGTAAGAACCGCTCTGATCAGAACTGCTTGGTTTGCCTGTTTCAGGAGGAACGCTTGCCGGCCCAGAAGAATGGCCCGGAGTTCTACCACACTGATGTGCATTGTTTTTTCTGCATCTGACCAGAGGCCTCTGGTTGACAATTCCTGCAGGGGAGCTCCAGACCATGGTCAATATAATTTGTTTGAAATAGGTTGGAAAGTAGTAAAGTTTGTTGGTAAGTTCCACCGTAGAAGTGCTTGTTTGAGAAGTCTCGTGACTCGGACTGGGTCATCATATGAGCATTTATTGGCTTCCATTGCATGTCCAGTTCTTGTTGAAGGGGTCTCATCCAGAGTCTGCAAAAAGGGACTAGGCCTGTAGACAGTGACATTAGACCTAACATGGACTTGTACTGTCTGACCGTGATTGGATATTCGGCAGACAGACTCTTGCCATGTCGAGGAGCTTTGCTGCTCTTTCCACAGATAGAAACAACTTTCCCAACAGTGTGTCTAATATTGCAGATCCACGAAGCCAGATAATCGCATTCCTGCATCATCAGGAGAACCTCCTGAAATGTAACCATGCAAATGAATTGTTTTTTAGATACTTTTTCAACTTTCTGAGGTCCAAAATTGGTATCCGCTGTCCCGACTTCTTTCTTATTTAACAGAATCTGGAGTAAAATCCCCGATTTCTTTGTGATTTGGGGACCATTTCAATCACTCCCTCAGATAGAGATGATGTTCCTTCAAGTGTAGACAGACAGGTGGTATTTGAAATAATTGCAAGGTGTGACCTGTGTGAACAATTTGCCTGACCCAATTTGTCCGATGTTACAGATTCCCAAATGGGGGAAAAAGGGGAATTCTCCCCACGATCTTCTGTGTTCGAGATGGGAGGTGGGGTGGTGGGACTAAGGCAGAAAGTCAAGCTCTTTTGTGGGTTGGCACATCATTGAAAGTGCCCCTCTTTCATCTTCATAACCTTCAATTTTCTTGCCTTTTATTGTGGTGTGGAGCATATTCCTTCTCAAAACCAAAATGTCTTTGTGCATAGTATGGTCGACCTTGACAACCATACTGGTTGAATCCTCCCTTTGAGTTCTGGGATCTTCATGAGCTACAAAAATTGGATGAACCAGATCTATAGGACTGTAAAAGGCCTAAGGCCTTTGCTGTATCCGTGTCCGTCTTAAGACCTAAGAGGACCTCATCCACATGTTTTTCAAACAAGGTGAGGCCATCAAAAGGAATATCCAGGATTTTCATTTGAACCTCGGGACAGAAGGCTGTGGATCTGAGCCAGCCTGGTCATCTCAAACATTGCTCCTCCTGCAAGCTGTTTAAAGTCTGCGTTTGAAACGTTCATTGTTGCATTAATTATGGGTGCTGAAATAATTTCTCCCTCCTCAAGAATACTTTTAGCACTCCCCTTTCTATTGTCAGGAATAAGGTCAAGTAATGGTGCAATGTCATGCACATTTGGGGATTATAACGTCCTAGAATTGCCGGAGAGTTGGTCACATTACAAGAAGTCTCTGCCATTGAACTAATTCTTCAGTTCAGATTGTCGTTGCACCTACTATCTCTTGCTGGAAGCCCAGACGATAGTATAATGGGGTTTTTAGATCTCCTCTGAACAGCCAAACTTATAACTTAGTCCAGCTTTGGATGGAAAGTCAGACAAGCTGGTGCTGAATCTTGGACTCTGTACTTTTTCTCCAAACGTGATATCACAGCTGGAATTGCAGCAGGTGTCTGCATTAGCTTCCGCCCAGACAAAAACCATGATTGGTATGAATGTTGTAGGAGGTGGGGAACAGGTACAGTAGGTATTGGTGATTGAGGAGGCTGACCCACAGCTTGCTGTGGTAGCAGTCTTTAGAAAGCATCCATCATTAGTTGTAAAGTAGATAAGAAAGCCACAGGTACTTGTATTAGCTGTGGCTCCTTAATGTATCATGGTGGTCCATAAGACCGTGAATTATTAAGAACATAATCTTACTGATATCCATCCATACTTGTGGTAAGGTTTGTCCTTATTAATTTCATCCTCAAAATCTGGAACGCAGCATACATCCAATTGTGTTGGGCTGTAGGCAGTCTGTGAAGCAAGGTCACTGGCATCTTTTTCTTGTTCTGACTCCAACATTTGGGAAGGCAAAGATGTAGTCATCCTTAAAGGAGAGAAAACAGGTTCAGCAAATGCTCTTGTCAATGGTGTTATAGTTGACGGAGTCGCTGTCAATAGTATTGTTGTTGACAGTGTCATCGTTGAGGGTGTTGACGTCGACGGTATCATCGACAATGGTATTGATGTTGACACTTATTGTTAATGTTGATGTCAATATTGTTATTGATGTCTTCGTCATTGGGTCGGCGGTGAAGTTTCTCAGTCGACACTGTGGTCAAAGCCATCAGCACAGATGATGGCAGTAAGGGAGACATTTAGTGTCGTTGTCGACAAGGCTTTTTTTGTGGCTGTTGTCGACAGAGCGTCTTCTGAGGATCTCTTTCTTTTTGTAGAATGGCTGAACATCATTATAATGTCATTTTTGCACAGTATTTTGTACAGACAGAAAATCTTCTTTTATGGTGTGTTTCCCAGCCCCAGCTTCAGTATGTAGATACAACACCTGTACCGAACACATCTAATTCTGGAAACTGTATGTCTCCTTTTCTGCGCTGCCATCGGGGAAGAGCTTAGAGAGGCACTTTTCATGGAATCTTTCCCTAAAGAGGAGACTTCCCCATTTCTAGGGGGGAAATCTCTTTATCCAGAAAATATAGTGGCAACCCCCTCTCTCTGTCTTTTAGATTCTTAGAAGTAAAGGTTACATATCTCACCGCTTGAAGCCTTGTGACCAAGATAAAGAATTATCAGTGTAAATATTTTTCTACCCAAAAGATGAACAGGATTTGAGGAGAGGTTTCTTCTCTTTATCAACCATGGTACCAGTTGGTCACAGAGTCAAAGGGCCTTCCTAGTCCAGAAAATAGCAGATTTTTCTAAAAACAACTCACAGTACTGTAAAAGCTGAAGATAGGGCTGGATCAGTTCTAAGGTAGACCAACAAAGTGGCAATCTTGAGTTCAATGAAAAGTTAGAGCAGAGCTCTGCCTGGGGACTCCCTCACACATGACTTGCGGTAGAAATCTGAACTATGATGGCCTCTACGAGGAGTAGGAGAACTGGCCTTTCCACCTCATTGACTGAAGTTTGGGTTGTTTCAAATAAGGTGGTTGTGCTACTAACAATCACTGATGTTCAGGCCTACAGCCATTTTAACACGGTTTACTACTATTTAAGTGTAACAGGGATTCCTAGCCTGATGACGGGGAATGATTCAAGCGTGTGAACATATGAAAGATCCAATGTTGGAGAAAGTGCGTGTTAGCTTTTATTCAAGACTTCGACTAATCTTGTATTTGTAGTACCTCAAATCTCTTGTATAGGATTTCTTGTTGAGTTAACCAACCTCCAAGTAGCTACTACTAAATCCAAATCGTTAGTTTCATGTAAGATAGAGGAATTCATGAATGTATCGTTTATCTAGCTCCTCAATACCTTTTTGGGGATATTGTGTGTGTTGGCCAATCTCTCCTGTGCACAGCTAACAATCTTGAGGTACTTTATCTAATGATAGCATGTAAATGTACAAGAGGTTCTAGACCCATATAGTTTACACTCCCCTCTAGTAAGTTAACAGAGCCTCGCTTAAAAAGAGTCAATTTCTCACACTGGCCACTCTACTTTAACATAGATCTACTCAGTCAGCCCGTTTGTCCGCGCCCAGATTTTTTGCCTGTAAATACCTGGAGACACCTGCAAGCAGAGCTGCAGGTTCATCAGTGCTTCCTTCTCTTTTCCCATCTCCAAAAATTGGGCACCTCTTCCTAAAAGGGCCAACGCCTTCAAAGTCTCCAACAGTTTCACATCTCGTGGTGGATCATATGCAGCTGTCTCAGAGTCTGTACCTACATTGTGAAAAAAAAGAAGACAAATTATATTTCCAGCTAATAGGAGGAGTAATACTACACTGCTTTAAGTTACGTCAGTAGATTTGCAGGTATTAGCACTATTTAAGAAAAAAATAATAAAATTAATGTTAAAAAATAAATTTCTAGTTTTCTTATTTGCTTTTTATTATTCATTAGCCTTTGATTTCTTCTATTTCTTTTTATACACTTGCAGTGGTGAAATTCCATTGTTGTGTACGTGTGTCACTCTTAGTGGATAAATACGTCAGTGAATGAGTAATGTCACTAGGTCGCCATAGGTAGAAATGCCAGGAAGGATATGAGTGTGCTAAATGTCTGGCACTGCCTAAAAGAGGTGGATCCAATGATAGTATCCGTATAGCAACAGAGAAGTGCAGGAAGTACTGCCCGGAGATGCCTAGTTGTCATTGGTGTGTAAGGAAATATGTGATTGGGTAGAACAGTGAGTGGACTGTCTAGGGTTTGTATGGGAGAGCAAGAGAGTCCTATGAGAAGTAAAAGCAGTGAGAAACTGCACAGCAGCACTCCTGAGGTGTTTAACCAAACAATGCTTATTTTTCTAGTGCTTAATATCACAGTTTCACTATTCACCGATACAGGCGTTACTTTTACTCAATTTATCAGCATTGGAAGGATGAGAAAACATAGGCCCCACTTCCTTTGTTGGAGACACAATGCTGGCGTTCAGGAGGATCTAAAAGCTGGAAACATGTTTGGGACACTGCATAGGCTACTCCGTTTCTGGTTTGACTATTATATTTGAGCAAGGCGTGCTATACTCCAGGGTGAGTGCGGACTCCAGAATCTTGAAGCCAGCCAGAATTATGGAGATTCCTCACAGGGACCCTTAGCAGCAATGGACTTGATGCCCCCACAGACAAGAATAAGTGGGACAGAGCCCTATAAAGATAAACCAGAGATCTAGTCAAGGTGTTGCCCTCTCACCTTAAAGGTGACCCAGCTGGCTGGGCTGGGGCTAGAACGTGTTTGTACGATGGTATTCAGATTAGCTTAGAGCTCATAAATTCCCATCGAGGACAAGAGATCTTCAAATAGGAGAAAAGCACATTATCCTCAGATGCTAGGGAGAGGCCAATCAGAGCTGGGCAAACGGAACATACAATTGCCCAGCTTGTGTGTCTGCGAATATGACTAGGGATTATTCTTAGACCCCATATGCGACTCACTCCCCAAAATGGATTCCATTTTCACACCAATGAGAAACATTAATCAGCTATGTTAATAGGCATGGAATGCAGGCATTACTAACATAACCGAAGCGAGTCCATTTTTATAGTGCTTATTACTGGTATCTTGGTTTTGGCCCTGCTTTTGCTCAATATTCCCCAATAACTTCTTTTTCTGCACCTAAACACAGGTAAGGCTGCTATGTGCGCAGTAAAAATATAATAAATACATGATTAAGGGGAAGCACAGGTTTTGTGAAGTCAATAGCTGGGTAGGTATGCTAGTGCTCATCCTGTTCACCTAAAGCTTCTGCGTTTACCACCCCACTTGGCTAATCCTACTGGGATATGGGAAGAAGATACCTGTAACCCTAGGTTTCTATCATGGGGGATTTTTCCTTAATTCATAAACTGTGGCATATTATTACAGACGTGCAGGAACTCGGAGCACAGTTTTCAAATATATACAATTTAAATTTGAAATCAACTGAGAAAAGAAAGCAATAGGTAGTGTATTTTTTTAAGCGAAAGAGAGAAAAAGAGCATGAGTTTATGCAAAGAAAGATTTAACAAATCAGTCAGATCAGACTGAAATCAACATTTTGCAAAAGCGTGCTCCTGGCCCATCATGCACATCACGTATACTGCAGAGCACAGTCTGCGAGGCAATTCGTCTTTGAAAGCCAGTTTTAGAAAGGCTCTACGACAACCCCTTTACTATGTATGATTCCAGCGGAGGCAACTGGGGTGTTTACAAATTTTTGAGAGAATGCAATTATGGAAAATGAGGATTACAAGAAGTACACCTTTCACCTCTAGATCTCTTCTGATATTCCTAAGCAGTAGAATATTGCTGAACACATAGAAGCTGAAAGCCAGAAACGTAAGGAACTGAAAGCAAAGAGACTACAGAGGGAAGCCTGTCTCATCCGCGCATCAGTATCGGAGCAGTCTACCATAGTTCCCATCGCCCCTCTGGGTCTTAGTTTCATTGAGTTCCTTCAAGCAGTGGACTAGTCTCCTGTTTTACACATACAGCTCCCAAGTGGTTTGTTTGACCAGGTGAGCACCCAGAGAAGCAACCGGATCACTTGAGAAGGTCTACTCACCATAGTGTAAACCATAGCCACAGCACGCACAGAAAATCCTGGAGGAGTGACTGGGGCATTGCTAATGGTTGGATCCCCAAACTGTGAACCTGGGCGGTAACGTGCCAACCAGAAAGGCAACATGAGCGGCCCTTGAGAACAATTGACAGTGACAGTTCTTGCATTATGAACAATCAGTTCCCAGTGATCTGCCACATTTGATGGATATTGTCCTGACAAGGAAACCTCACCTTGGACCTGAGGAAGACCTCTAAGAATAGTGTCCCTAACAGTTGAGGTCAAAACATGCTGACACGTACTACATGAGGAGCATTGTGGCATTGAATAGACAATTAAATTGCCTTAAGTAACATTATTTCACATTGTGAGAGAGTTTTATATCTAAAAAAATATTCTTGCTGGCTCATATGTGACTACACTGATTGTCTCTTTTTAAATACTTTATATAAGACCATTTATCGTAAGAACATGTTTTTCCAGGACATTACTAAGCAGTTTTCAAAATGCAGTGTCAGTAAATGTTATGCAGATATTTATTGGATGTATGTCAATGTGGATTTGTGCATGTTATTCTTGCAAACATATGTTGTGTTCACTCAGTGTTTGTGAAGTCTTGTAACTATTATATGTTCACTTATTACACTTCTGGTTGTGCTCATTAAGAAAAGGAAACATTAACTACCTAGATAGATAAAAAAAGGTAACATCATTGAGATTCATATATGGCCAGTGAGGGGTTGTTGAGTTTTCTGAACGTACAGCACGCATGCAGGACATAAAGAAATGTTTTGCCTTTGCAAGAAATACTTGCACAGCGATAGTTTCAAATCATGAAATGTTTTGACTTTTATTATTCTCTTTATTTATGGAAATATTAAGTATCAAATTTAGGAACTTCAAATGAGTTCCTTCCAATATTTCTTACAAACAGTAGATGCCATCATGATCTGAAAGTAAAAGGCAGAAGCAGCGCTTGCCGCTTGATATACACCCTACTGACATTGCTGTGTTCCACATGGATTGACACTTTCAGTGATGAAACCGGACAATAATCCCCAGTGCCCTTAAATACTCTGATTAAAAGACAGCACAAGCTTAATAGCACCTAAGTGCTCTCAACATGTTATCATTCAAGAGGCTCCACGCTTACTCAGATATCCAACCTAGTCGGATAGAAATTCTGAAATCCACCATCAAGTGCATGGGGGCACATCAAACCATCTCAGTGTGGAACCCAAAGATAGACTGGCTCTAGATACTGTGTAGAATTGATTCAGATTTCATGTAGTTTGCTTCCCCAAATTCCACCAAGAGTGAAGGCACCTCTTCCCCCTGAACCAGGCGGCACATATGAAAATACTGGTAAAAATGACACTGCCCCCTTTACAAGCCTAAATTGCCTTCAGGATCTGCTGCATCATATTTAAGGCTTTCATACACAAACAAACATCCTAGGTAGGGTGATCAACTGCCATGGATGCAAATTCAGGACAGTGAGTGTAAAAATTCAGGACAAAAGGTCAAAATTCAGGACACCAATTCAGGACAGAAGGTCAAAATTCAGGACAAAAGGTAAGTTTTACAGACACATCAGAGGAGATCGCTCAATAATATATAAGTAAATAGACAACCAACATAAGTGCAAGTCAAAAGAAGTTTATATTAGGTAAACAAAAGCTCTAACTTGTACAAATGCGTGACCGATTGCATATGCTCGTTTTTTAAAAGTAACTTACATCTAATGTGTTACATTTTTCTTCCTTCCCTTCAGGCCCATCACATGCCTTAAATGCCCAGACTGGCCCATTGTTATTCTGTATGCCACAATCAGTCGACAGACAGGACAATGGGTCCATCACAGTCTGTGAGAGGCTGGGGAGGGACTGCTCTTGAGCAAAGAGGAGTGCGAGGTGGCCCCAGCAGGGAGTTCTCAGAGAACTGAGGCTTCTCGGAGGTGAGCAGTGCAGGTCGCTGTCACCCCCCAAATTACGGACAAAAGGCATCCATAAGAGGGATCGTCACGGACAACGGACGTGACTTCCAATTAACGGACGGTCCTTGAAATTTACGGACGGTTGGTCACCTTAATCCTAGGATTCAAAACAAGACCACTTGTGATGAATACAATACACACAACCTTCACCGTGGCTACAACATTTGCCCATAACTCTCTTATACTTAGCATTACAGCCCATTGCTACAGGAAGCAGCTAAAGACACCTCTTTCATGTCTGCGTGAGCTAATCAGAACTTCCACTAGCCCATCGTACAGCTATACTTGTGATTTATCTCGCCTACGATTTTGTATGCACTCCTTTTATTTGTACAGCTTATCTTTTAATTGTAAAGCACCTAAATGCCCTTGATGCTAATGAGCTTTATAAAACCGTTAAATACATAAAAAAGACCAGAAGATAGACTTTTCCTACTGTGCACCATCGATATGGAACTCCACGAAGACACTAATACGAGCAAAGCCTTCACTACTACACTTTCAAAGAAAGTATAGATGACTGTTTTCAAGAAGCGCCTCATAACCACTTTCACTGTTTATCCTAGATAAACAACAAATAGAAGAGGTTTCAGCTATAAATAAACACACAATCTATCACCTTATACAGAGTTTCATCTACTAAAACTAAGTTATGAGTGAAAACTGAAGCAGGTTTGCGGGAACCTTTACAGACAAAGGTTATGACATACATATGATATATATCTGGTCTATAGGGGCATCTTTTATAGTGTTATGTGCAAATTAGGAGGACAAACTGTGCCACACAAATTCCTGTTGGACAGAGACTGAGCCTCATTTTAATATCCAATTCGAAAGGTGAAAAAGATTTTTAGCACTTCTTAGTGCATCAGTTCTGTGCCTGCTTTAACCACCAGCCTTAAAGATAGTGGTAAATTAGAATGCAAAAATCCATTGAGATCAATTTACCATCAACTCACAGTACAAAGACACTAGTCTACCTACGACAGCATTATGGATGATTCTTGGAGATTTTTATGACTCAACACAGATTCCAATGTACATGGAGAGTTCACACCCCCACACTTGCTACTTCCCAGATTGGGATGCTGTTAACTGGTCCATAGTCTCACCCATGCACTTGCACTAAACGAATACCAATATAATGTTTACTTCACAACTCCTCTGCTTCTAAGCACACTATGAAATGATTCAGCCCACAAGGAATAAAGGCATGTATTGCCTTTGAGAAACAACGGGGCAGCGCTTAGACAAACAATGGGTATTTTGGTTAAGCATATAGTCAAGAAAAGGGGCCTCTACAATAAAGAGGATAAAGTTACCTTTATGGGGACACGAACATTCTTCTAGTCTATAGACACTTCCAAATTATCAACTTCTGGATGTCTCTGAAACGTAGTGGCGAGAACCATACTTGTGCCTACCGCTGTTAGTACAGAGTTTTGCACGTCAGATTTAAGCATCCAATGTGGCTTGCCCTGTATTCCTACCTGTATGTGCACTATTGTAAGTCCTCTTGTTAAAAAAAAAAAAAGATTGCCATCGGTATCAATTTTCTTTTTGAGATATCTGCACGAGAGCTTTATGTGTGACAAGAGTCTACCTTGAGAACACCACTGACTAGCCCTGGTGGAATGTTCCCTGATGTCACGTCAAACTTCATGTGCTAATGAGACATATTTTTTCTGTCCTGAAGGAGCTTTAATCTCTGTACTTTTCCCAAAGGAGACAGACAAGAATTGTGCCTCAGGCCCTCACTTTCGTCTACGTTGGTAACCAGAGTGCCTAAAGTGAAACAACAAATACTGAAGATACTGGAAGGTGCAGCTTATAACCAGTCCTAGGGACAGTTGTCTATTTAAGAGTCCAATAAAGTTCAATGTTTGCTACAATTTTGTAGGGAAACGAATCACAGTAAATTAATTTTCCTTCTTGGTTGGCCTCAGCTACTTGGCAACCATTTAGCGGTAAAATGGCACTTTTCCTGTTGTGGATTCTTGCTGGATAGTTTCCGCCCACACCACAATTACAGAACGTGAGGTTTGGCAGAGAGCGCTAATATTTCTATGAGGGTCAGGTTTGGGGTAGGGGGTGAGTGTTCCAGGCCATGCTTCCAGGCTCCACAGTCTTTGTCCAAATGTATGTTTCTGGCCAGGTCCCATCTGGACCTGCTGGAACAGATTTAGTTTCAGACATTCCAACAAAAGGTACTTCTTTTGGATAATGACTCAAAGCCAGACACAGCACTTGGCTTTACAATCAATCGCAGTGGGAGGGGGAATCCAAGGAACAGTGCAGGGGATATGTAGGGAGATGGAAGTTAGCTTGTTCTGGCTAGTAATAATGCTATGGCACACATCCCAACTTTAGTGGCTACAAAATCGCAAGATGACACCAACATCAGTACCATAGCTCACATGTTGCCCTACACACAACAACACACATTACAACAGGTCATACTACACAGCCAATGCTTTAGCTGCTTTTCATACCACCATAGTGAATGAAGAGACCTCCTCTGGGGGAGATTCAAGGATGTAAGGGAAATCCCCTTGTTGAGCGGTATCCAAACCACTTGTATTTTGTAAGTCAAGGTATAGGTCAGCTTCAATGTTGTAAGAGGAGAGGCGGTTGTCTGCCTCCAAAACTTCATCTTCTGTATAGCCATAATCCACATCAGGCATGACAGGAGTATCAGAGCTGAAACCAAAGAGTTCTTCCCTCTGGGCAAATCGCAGGCCCTGGGAAGGGGCAGCTCCAAGTGCTCATCTTCACAACAGGCCTTAACATTCTCTTTTGCCACTCAGCTGATTTCAGCCGGCTTAGAGGGTGGCACTGAAACAGGCTCCCAAAGTGGCATGGGTGTCAGTGTTACATGGGGCGTCAAGTGCACAATGTTTTGGAGGGCACCAGCTTCTTTGGAGGCACTGAGGCCAGAGCATGTGGAGGCCTCGGTGTTTGGAACAGATGAAATGGCATACTGCAGGATCTGGTCCACCATTGAGGAGAGGCCCTAAGGGTAACGTAGCTGCCCAGAAGAGGTAAAGCAATAGCTATAGGAAAGTCCTTCACTTGTGCATGGCCATCCAATAGAGTTGGAAAGTTAGTTTGCATCTTTGTAAATATTGTACATAGCTCCAATGACAAGGAAGAACTGGGATTTAGGGAATGGCATTGACACTCCAAAAGGTCCAAAGTGGCACCATTTTCTGAAGGAAAAAGTGGACTTCGCCTTCCCATGAAGCATATTGTGGAAAGATCTCCTGGAGCCTACATGAAGGAGAAGGGGAATAATTGATCTAGTCGCTGATGAAAAGGTGAGGAATGGCATTAGCAAAGCACCAAGAAGAGCTCCGGAACTACGTCGATGAGGCACAGAAAAACAAGAACTGATGCCAGTCTGCCTGTTGGCACCTTCTATACTCAGATGTCTTCACACCCGGGGCAGGCGGAGTTGTGGCTGAAGCAGCATGCTGCCACCCGGCAGTAATGGAGAACTATTGCTGGGAAAAAAGCCTTTGGATCCAGTCTGGCGCCTGAAGGATATTCATCAGTTGCGGAATCTACATGGAGATGGTCTTATAAGAAAGGTTGACAAGCAATCATAACTGGAACTCAGCAAAACGAAAGAGGAGGCTGAGCCCACACCAAATAAATGCAGATGGAAGCTGGGACCTGTGAGGTCACATGAGAACACAGTGGATGTCTGTCTAGTGCTGAGGTAAAGAAGACTCCATTGTACTTCTGAGTGGTGAGGATACAGCATAGGAAACTGACTACTGCCTGGATGACAGGGGGGCTGTCCAGCAACTGAGGGCAAACAATATGGGATTACCTAGAGTCAAATAGCCTTTGCTTGGCAATTTAGTACAGGAATTGGAGAAAGAAGCTGGCTGAACTAAAAAGGAACAAAGAGTTAGATGGTGGTGTGATCAGAAATATATTTCAAGCGGAGCAGTTCAAAAGAGGACACAGCCATATATCAGTTATCTCGGGCATGCTACAAAAACTATGAGCAATGATCCAAGGTAACCGATTCAGCAACTAATCCAAAAGCTATAATGGAGGAAAAAGTTGTCACAATATAATAATCGTAATCTGTAGGTGACATTCTGAAAGTTTAACTTGTTATAGAAATGGCTGAACTCAAAAATTGAGAAATTGAATTTACTAATACAGTTCTCGTAGGAGAAAAAAGATGCAAGCTTGGTTTAGTTGGTAGTTTCCTCAAAAGGTTGGCAAAACATGCTGAGAAAATTGTTAAAGATATTGTTAATGAGCATTTTAAGAAAGAAGGAACGTTGTATTAATTCTCATAGAGGAACAAACATGTCCAGATGCCCGAATGATTCACATCAGACTACTTACATAATGAAGCAGACAACTTTGGCAGACACACCAGGGTGGGAATGTTTTAAAAACCTTTAGCACTAGATTAGCAGCAAAAATATTTTAGAGCCTGTCCATCCTTATCTGTTAGAGTACAGAGTATGTAGACTGTGGTTATACAAGTAGATTCCTATACCAATGTTTGAATTGAAAGGGGAAGCAGCACCCCGGTGAACAAAATATTTTGGTAAATTTTATACATGACCATTAAATGCAAAAAAAACCCCACAAATTACAGTACCAAAGATAAAAACATATTGCTTTGTTTTTGAACACTGCTTGACCTCTTTGCATTCATTGAGCCTAGTTCAGAATCAACACTCAATGTTAATTTACATGTTTCCACAGTATATTTAAAACCAGCCACAACAAGCGAGGGGGTAGTTGTTAGACCTGTCAGCCTTACAGAGGTTTTCCCTCAAAGCTTTTGCCTTCACACTCCTATGCTACTGAATTCGTATTTGTTGGCTTTAGGACTCAGTGCACTTTAGCACTGCTACCCAGGGCCAAAAGTGCTTGCTCTCGCTCCTTTCAACTTGGTAAAATTGGCTTATATCTGATTGCCATATTTAATTTACTTATAATGTCTCTAGTAAGATGGTATACCATATACGCAGGGCATGTAAATTTAATGCTACTATTGGGCCTGCAGCACCTATTGTGCCACCCACTTAAGCAGTCTCTTTAAACATGTCTTAGATATGCCATTGCAGCCTGAATGCAGTTTTTAACTGCCAATTCGACTTGAACGCAGTTTTAACTGCCAATTCCACTCAGTAATTTAACCCCTATAACAACCTTAAACACCCCTTTTATTGCATACAAGTCAACCCTAATGTAGGCCTAAGGTAGCCCATAAGGCAGGGTGCATTGTAATTAAAAGATTGGACATGTACCTTTGTTTTAAATGTCGTGGAACAGAAAAACTAATAAATGTGTTTTTCACTACTGTGAAGCCTACTTTTTCCATAGGATAACATGGGGTTGCCTTATTATGTTATGTTAATTGGTTGTTATATAGCGCATAATCACCGGCAGGTCTCTTAGCGCTTTAGAGAGAGTGGCCAAGGACCACTAGCGGTTACATAACAGCACAAGGAAGGTGATTAGACTGTGTCCAGAGCCTCCCTAAACAGGAACGTTTTGAGCCGTTTCCTGAAGGGGAGGAGTGCGGATTCCTTGCGGAGGTGATCAGGCAGTTGGTTCCATAGTTGTGGGAGTAGGACAGAGAATGCTCTGCCCCCTTTGGATGCTGTATTGCACCGTGGAAAGGCCAAGCGGCAGGCCTCGGATGACCGCAGTGTACGACCCGGAACGTAGTTCCCAAGGCGTTCTTTAATATAGACTGGGGCTTGGCCATAAATTGCTTTGTGGGCAATGCAGAGACCCTTAAACTTTGCTCTCTGCTTAATGGGGAGCCAGTGCAGCTTGCACAGCAAAGGGGTAGCGTGAGTCCTTCTAGGAAGCCTAAAGATCAGCCTGGCTGCGTCGTTCATAGCCACCTGAAATTTATTGATAAGTTTCTGGGGGAGGCCAATGTATAAGGCATTACCGTAGTCTAGTCTAGAGACAATTGTGGCTGACACAATCATCTGTAGTGAGGCGGTATTACATTTAATTAGCGCTAACACTTTGACAGGGAACAGGTAGGCATTTCGTGTTTGGTGTCTGAGAAATTGTAATTAAAAGTCCTCTTTAACCCCTTCCGTGCTCATGACGAGCTCAGCTCATCATGCTGCGCGGTAGCGCTGTGCGCATGACGAGCTGAGCTCGTCACGACCCCACCCGCGATCGGAATGTCCAGCACACGAGCGGAATTCCGATCGCGGTCAAGGGGTTAATGCTAAAGTCAGATTTTAAGTTACAATTTTTAATATGCCACTTTCAGACAACTGACATTTTCCTGCCATATTAGGTGCCTGCAGGCTGTTCCTTGGTCACAAGACTGGGTGTAGTCGGCAGTTGGACTTTGTTTATTCCTCACAGACAGCCACACAATACAGGGATTAGGTGTGCCTGGATGGACCATCAACTGGCAGGATGGGGGTGGCGTTGGGCACAGCCCCACATGTAACTGAATAGGCTGTGCTCTGCCATCACACAAAAGACTTGTCACCCCTGCATTGTTCATGCAGCCAGCTTGGAGCCAGGGCAATAGAAGCAGGAAACTCCAAGCACTTCAAATGGAATTCAAATGGGGCACCAGGTATAAAAATGAGACTTTCAGACCAACTCTTCAGTTCAATTTCTGGATCTGCGTAAGGACTCTTAGAGGGCTGCCTGTTGCTGTGGCCTGCTGTGTACTGCAGGAGACTGTCTTGCTGTACCTGGAAAGACTGCTTTGCTGTCTGAAGTCTGCCTTCAAACATCAGAAGCCTGTCCTGCTGTTTGAACCCTGTTCACCTGCTGAACCAAGGACTACCAGAGTGACTCCAAGGGCTGGCCTCCTGATCGGAGCCTCAGGGACAGAAAAGGCTCCAACCACCTTGAACCCGCAACTGGACCCAGCTTGAGTGAGTCCTAACCCCCCAACTGGTGCCCCTCCAGTCCTGGACCCTTGGTGGTGGTGTTAAAGGTACCCAGATAGCCAAAATCTAAAACACTGGACTTAAACCTTTATGGGCTAAAAACTGCTCTGAGAACCGAGAGGAGACTGGATCCAACCTGCTTGTCTATCCATCCAAAGTGCATCATCGGTCAGCCTGACTTTGCGGCAACTTCCGCTACGTTCTTCTCCGCAGCAGCAAGTCTTGTTCAGCGAGGGGTATCCAGCTTCGTGGAACTCTTTGGCTACAACCTCCAGCCTCGTCCCGCTGGAGATTTTCAACTTCCAAAAAAGTGAATAAGTCCAAAATGAAGAAATATTCACTGCAGTTTCGTACAGTAGCTCCCTGACGACGACACTCCCTACTCAGACACCCCCCGCCGCCCTGCCACACTCAACCTTACCTTCTCAGAACTATTTTCTCAGAATTTCTTCTAAGTCTGAAGGTAAGTGCTGACTGGCCCCGATCCACTCTTTGTATTCGACCTGCTCTCCATCGCGGTCAGCCATATTTTCCAACTTTGACCTGGTCTCGCACGATTAGATGTCTGCGGTTGGCACTTTGAAGTTCTAGGGCAGAGCTTTCCAAACTGTGTGTCCCGACACAGTACTGTGTCGCCTGCAAATGGTGGGTGTGTCGCGGGATGACACCGGTATTAACGGGCACTTGGCACATAACTGCTGCTAATTAAGAGGCATTCCTTTGAAAGCTTTGTTCTCACTATGCCTCATCTATTGCATAACGTCTCCCAGTAAATGGTCTTTTAAAGACCTGCAAAGTACTCGGGTGCGGCTGTGTGTGTGCCCGGGAAGCTGGGGTGAGGTGACAGACAGAGGGAGGAAGACAGAGGGAGATAGAGGGAGTGAGAGAGAGAGAGAGAGGGAGACAGAGGGAGGGAGACAGAGGGAGGGAGACAGAGGGACGGAGACAGAGAGAGAGGGAGACAGAGAGAGAGGGAGACAGAGAGAGGGAGACAGACAGAGGGAGACAGACAGAGGGAGACAGACAGAGGGAGACAGACAGAGGGAGACAGACAGAGGGAGACAGACAGAGGGAGACAGACAGAGGGAGACAGACAGAGGGAGACAGACAGAGGGAGACAGACAGAGGGAGACAGACAGAGGGAGACAGAGGGAGACAGAGAGAGAGGGAGACAGAGAGAGAGGGAGACAGACAGAGGGAGACAGACAGAGGGAGACAGAGAGAGAGGGAGACAGACAGAGGGAGACAGACAGAGGGAGACAGACAGAGGGAGACAGACAGAGGGAGACAGACAGAGGGAGACAGACGGAGGGAGACAGACGGAGGGAGACAGACGGAGGGAGACAGACGGAGGGAGACAGACGGAGGGAGACAGACGGAGGGAGACAGACGGAGGGAGACAGACGGAGGGAGACGGACGGAGGGAGACAGACAGAGGGAGACAGACAGAGGGAGACAGACAGAGGGAGACAGACAGAGGGAGACAGACAGAGGGAGACAGACAGAGGGAGACAGACAGAGGGAGACAGACAGAGGGAGACAGACAGAGGGAGACAGACGGAGGGAGACAGACGGAGGGAGACAGACGGAGGGAGACAGACGGAGGGAGACAGACAAGACGGAGGGAGACAGACAAGACGGAGGGAGACAGACAAGACGGAGGGAGACAGACAAGACGGAGGGAGACAGACAAGACGGAGGGAGACAGACAAGACGGAGACAGAGAGAGAGAGGGAGGGAGACAGAGAGAGAGACAGAGAGAGGGAGTGAGACACAGAGATAGAGACAGAGACAGATAGAGGCAGGGACAGGGGCAGACAGATAGAGGCAGAGACAGACAGAGAGACGGAGAGGGAGACAGAGGGAGGGAGACAGAGGGAGGGAGACAGAGGGAGGGAGACAGACAGACAGAGGGAGACAGACAGAGGGAGACAGACAGAGGGAGACAGACAGACAGAGGGAGACAGACAGACAGAGGGAGGGAGACAGAGGGAGGGAGACAGACAGAGGGAGGGAGACAGACAGAGGGAGGGAGACAGACAGAGGGAGGGAGACAGAGGGAGGGAGACAGAGGGAGGGAGACAGAGGGAGGGAGACAGAGGGAGGGAGACAGAGGGAGGGAGACAGAGGGAGGGAGACAGAGGGAGGGAGACAGAGGGAGGGAGACAGAGGGAGGGAGACAGAGGGAGGGAGACAGAGGGAGGGGAGACAGAGGGAGGGAGACAGAGGGAGGGAGACAGAGGGAGGGAGAGAGAGGGAGGGAGAGAGAGGGAGAGAGAGGGAGACAGAGGGAGAGAGAGGGAGACAGAGGGAGAGAGAGGGAGGGAGACCGAGAGGGAGACAGTTAGAGAGAGAGAGGGAGACAGACAGAGAGAGGGAGACAGTTAGAGACAGAGAGAGAGGGAGGGAGAGAGAGGGAGGGAGAGGGAGGGAGGGAGAGAGAGAGAGAGAGAGAGAGAGAGGGAGGGAGAGAGAAAGATGTGTGTATGCCGGGTCTGGTGGCTCAGTGGACGAATGCATCCGCTGCAGGGGCCTGTGTTCAACCTCATGGTCTCAAATTTGCTTGAAAATGCACCATTTGCCCACTTTTATTTCAAAATTTTCTTCCGGGGGGAGAACCCTCCCCCCGAACCCCCCATAAGTGGTTCGGGCTCGCTCGCTACGCTCGCTACACTGCCTTACTGTGTCCCAAAATGATGCATCTCCAAAAAGTGTGTCACCAACATGAAAAGTTTGGAAAGCTGTGTTCTAGGGGCCTATTTATTTACCTTACACATTAAAAATTCATAACTCCGGTTCTACTAATTAGATTTTAGTTGTTTTCGTGTCAAATACCTTTTAAAATGTACTCTATTGTTCTAAATTGGTGTGGGATTTTTCTCCGAGTTGTGTTTTTACATTATTACTGTTTGCGTGCTGCATAAATACTTTATACATTGCCTCTATGTTAAGCCTGGCTGCCTTTGTGCCAAGCTACCAGAGGGTTGCGCACAGGTTAACGTAGTGACTTTTGAGGTTTACTCTGACAGGAATTGTGGCTGTTGCTTGAACAGGGGTCACCCCCCCCCCATTCAACCAACAGCCTCATTTCTCACAGTAGTTTAGACCTTACCTCCCATGATTAACCAAGCATGTCTCAAATCATTCTCAACAACTATGCCGGGGAGAGTAACCACACCAATGAATGTGTGAACCCACCACCTTCTTTGCCATCCAACTTCCTGGAGGAGCAATAGTTGGTACTGGTTTCGCAAGCCCAGCTGCAGAGCTGGGCCTGAAACCAGTGATACGTCTCCAAAAGACTCCGACCTCAAGTAGCTATTCCCTTCTCAGGGGGTGTGGATGCAGTAGCACAGAGAATAGGTTCATCTGATCCCATGGACAAACATCAGCTGGATCAAATGTTACTAAATCCTCCCAGCTTCTTTCAGACCTCACTGCTGGTCAATTTTCAGCTCAGGATACTTCCTGAACGCTATAAGCACCAAAACTGAAGGCTAAGGAGACCTGTGTGATCTCAGGTGAAGATGCAGCACGCAACAACAGTGGTGCTGCTCCGTCAAACTTGAGTGCAGCTCCCGAGACAGCCCACTAATCCAACGGGCACTGATAGCCCAATCCATGTACTGTTCCAGAAATCAATCCTGGCCTCTTCAGCTGGTTCCCCAGTGATCTAATTCACAGGCCGCCTCCTTGAAGCCTTGTCTATTGAAACCAGACACCGCATAGATGCAGATATGGAGGTCAGTATCAGCTTGCACAAAGACCTGCACCGGACCACGTGCTACCATATTTGGGATTCATTATTAAACCTTTAACCTGCACCTTACCATCCCCGCTCAGTCACAGGAGAATGTGTGCACCCAGTGTTTCGACAAAACGTAAACCCCAAAGGACCTCCAAAGAGCTACAAGACACCTGTGAACATCACCATGTGAAAGTCATCAAAGGTGGAAACAAGGGACAAATTATATTCTCCATGTCGGACAGACTGGCTTTGAAAGGGAACAACAGTTGATGTTGTCACAAAGTACCAAATTTAGGTATCTTCATAAAGTTTTGAAACTGGAATTAGCTTTGAGATTAAGCACATTTCACTGGCTCCTGGTAACAAAAAGCTTCTTCAGCACTATGTTCCAGAACAGAGATGGCTCTCACCACAGAGTGCAATCATTGTTGGACCCTGCCAAGGCCTGTTATGCAAATGGGTTTGACAGCAGTTTATAATAATCTGTAGCAGTACGATGGAAATGGAAGAAGAACAATTCAGACAGCAGACTGTCAAAGTGGGAAGAAAAAAGACTTACCTGATTTAACAAGCTGGACCTTGAGAAGCAAGTTGATACACCTAGCGAGAAAATGCATTATCACATTATTATGAACTAACAGTCTTGACAATAGACAGCATATGGGATAAGTGTACAAATTAATGGCATTAACAGATTTAATGGAAAGCAGAAAAATAGTCACTGTGCTGCAAAAAAAAAGATTCTACGGAGTTGGATTATTCCATAGATTAACAAACCATATGGAACAATTGGTAACCTGTGGCAATGTGTATTCAGAATTGGAGTACTCCCCTGATTAACAAGCACAGAATGCCAGGACATTTGTGAGAAGTGTGTCCTTAGGAAAGAAGAAATGGGTGCTTTACCGATGACATTAGATCTGAAGCTATGGAATCTTTCAGAGATTCATTCGTTTTGAATATTACCAGTCACAAGACTGCGAATCATAAGTACATTAATAGCACAGTAGCTTTACAAAACCATCATCACCATTCACAACTAACCCATCCACTTCATCTTGGTCCTCGCTGGACTCTAAAGCTCTGCCCCTGTCAAATGTGACTTGTGAGTAGCACAGAGCGTGAATTAGCCATGCAAGCTAAGAGCCCCACCAAGCAGCATGTAAGTCAACAAAGAAGTTATTTACTTGCAAACACAATTCTCTATTATGGTTATGTGTATTAAATCCATCAACGCGTGTATATATTTCCACCATTGTGCGGAGCCCATAATATAGAACCCAGTCAAGGGGTTTGAGTTGTGAAACAAAAATATTTCTTTGCGGGTCATGACTGCATTTCTGAGTAAATTCATCCCACCATGTTGACAAAGCATATTTATGAGCAATGGCCACCCGGAGCAACAGGGAACTTAAAATATGGCATGCATATCGAGCAATAACCTTCCAGAATGCATAAAATGATAAACTAACATTTAAAGACTCACTGGCATGCTTTTTAGAAAGTCAGTTCAAAAGTAGTGTCCGGCAAAATATGGACTAATCTCCAAGCAGCAGCTCTGCAAATTTCATCAACTGGAACACTCTTCTGGCTTGGGGTTATTTACAGGTAAATATGCTTGTGCAAACACCTCAGCAGTTAACAAAGAGTGTTTTGGTTTTCTGATATCTTTGTTTTCATCACAGTAGTACTGTATATCTCATTTAAAATTTAGGGTGTAAAGGGAACGCTTTGCAGTAGAGGACTCCGTGGTGAAAAACAACGCAAGGGAAATCTTTTGGATTAAAGGAAACTCCAATGTGGTCTTGGAAAAAAAAGACGAGCTCCTTCCATGTGATGGCCATGAGAACAAAAGGATTGCATTTTGTTCATTCTTATGACTGTTGTAGTGCCCACCAATTAGACTTTGTGGTGGTCACTGCAACAGCCACTAGACTTCCTGCCTTAGAAAAGTATCCAAGAAGATGCCTTTCGAAGGCACATGCTGAAGGTCAGATGTATGCATTGGTTCAAAGAGAGGGCACATCGGCTTGCAAACAGCAACATATAATTCACGTGGCCTTCTCAAAAGGAGAAGATTTTCTTTAGACCCTCTAAAAGTCCTTAGTCACTGGAACGGTGAAGACGGTATGAGAAGGATATTTTCTTTAAGCGATAACAGCATCTAGATGCACTTTAATTGAAGAACATTCTACACCAGATATAGCCCCAAAAAATGTATGTGCCTTCTAAACATCTTGATGCAGAACAAATGAAGTGTTTTCTGTTTAATGATGTAGAAAGATTTCATGATTTTTGTGCAGTTCAGAGGCAACTTTAAGTAGCTTCCCTGCAGGTATTCAGAAGCCAAGCATTCAAGCATAGAAACAAAAGGCTGTGATGAATGATGCTTGCGGTCCTCTGATGTATGTGATCCGGCCTTTAGAGCAATTTCTTGTGTAGCTTAAATCGCAGATAAAGCAGGCTTGGAAATCACAAATCGTGGGGTCAGGCCAGAGCGATCAGGCTCTACCTCATTCTAGATGACTTGAGCTCGAGGATGACTTTTGTTAGAGGTGCAAATGGGAAATGGGAAGAAAAGTAGAGGAAAGC
Organism: Calotriton arnoldi; assembly: GCA_963921515.1. Taxonomy (NCBI): domain Eukaryota; kingdom Metazoa; phylum Chordata; class Amphibia; order Caudata; family Salamandridae; genus Calotriton; species Calotriton arnoldi. The sequence continues at coordinate 1,958,135 of CAWUFW010002606.1, forward strand.
ATCTGACCAATTTATCAGAGGGACAATGCCCTTGATGTAGGTTCTGAAAATCTAGACATATTGGGCCAGGTTCACAAAGGGGTTTTGCAGTTGCAAAGCAGCCTCCCGCCTTACCCTGCCCAGCCCTCACCCCAATTTAGTGAAAACAGGGTTTGCGACTGCAAACACACTTTTGCATATGTACAAAATCCATTTGCCGTTCTGAAAACGTTTTACGATCACACAATGGGTTTGGATAGGACTACCTATAGAACTTCGAAGGGGTGTGAAACAGCTGTCCTTCGAAACTGAGACTTTGTCAGCTATATATCAATGATCGTCCACAGTAATTGCGGTCGCAATCCAATGATCATACTGCGCTTGAATATTTTACATAGCAACCTAATGCTACAAAGGTCGGTTCACAAAATAAAATACTGGTTGCAAAAAGTCAATGCACAATCTGCAACCACTTGATATCATCAGTATGTAGTAAGTACTTCTAGCATGTTGCATCTGTAATTTGCACATCCTACCATGATGCTAAATGGTGGAATTACACACTGCCGAAGACTTCTTTGGTTACTAATTTTATGGTCTTCTGAGATCTACTTAAAGTGTCTGATTCACATTCTCCAGACCGGGAAAAAGGAGTGGTTTAACCTGGAAGCTCCAGGCCAAGGGACAATGTTGGATAGTTTTGCCTCCTTTGAGAGGATCCCAGTATTGTTTCTCGCCATTTGTTGAGATAGAACATGGTTGTGGATTTGTCTGTATGCATCGTAACTACTTGGGACATGACTCATGGAAGAAAAAACTTGGAAGTTTGATGGAAAAGCCCACAGTTCCAGCATGTCAATGGGTACGACGCCTCTTTCTACAACTAAATTCCTTAAATAGGGATGAGCCGAGAATGTCAGATCCAGCATCTTCGGCTGACACCCATTTTATGCTTATTAGTCAAAGACACGATAACTGCTGCATGGGAAAGCCTGGTAGCTGCCCTATGTTGAATGATCTACTAAATGTCCTGTTGAACGCATTATTAAGTCTGACACTTGCACATTCTCTTTCATCAGCTTCCATCAGGTACTATATTTCATTTCTCGGGGATCAATTGACTCCAAAAATGTTCTATGAGACTTCTCCAAAAGTGCTGGAATGCTCACTGGTTCCACTGATGTTGCAAAAGTGACAGAGACCACCTTCCACCATCTCCATGGGCCTACTATCTTTAAAACTTAGTCTGGTGGTAAATTACTACTCTTTATCTGGAGCTGCAGATTTCCTCTCTTATCTCAGCTTCTGGTGTTTTTCTCAGGCCTATAGTGATAGCTGTTAGGCTCCGTCTGACTAGTATGGTGTGTTCCATGAGGGTTGCCATGTAGATGAGAAGTAGGATGTTGCAGAGACTTCAGGGCCCCATCGGAGTCTGTTGAGACAATTAGCGTCTTCTTTTGGGGCTTAATTGCAGTCCCAACGTCAACTAGATGCTAGATGTTGACTGGGTGTTGCTCATGCTGAGACTGTCAGTGGCGAGTGCTTTGACATCTAAGCTCTCAATATTGAGAAAGACCGTGATGGTGATAGGTGCCTCGGCAATGAGCAAGTTGTTAGCAGCAACACTAAAGCCGAGACCTAGGACTTTTTGTGGTAATGGTGCTGTTTCTATGAATTGCTCCTTGTCGCAGTCACAGTGGCCCCGTAAGATCTGAAATCAGCTGAAGAGAATGGTGAACAAAATATACCTTACCAACACAAAAGGATTTTAAGAGTAAAAATATGAAGGCCATTGATTGAGAAGAACAGGTTCATAGAGCGTCTGGAGAAGCCTGCAGCCTCAAAGTGCATCTTCCAAACCCTTTGCTTGAGGCACAAAACAGTAAATCTTTGAGGCTGGGAGAAGGTGGTGGCCTGGCCCTGGGCCTTCATAAGTATGTTTAAATGCACCTGCTGCATACTGATCATAGACATAATTAGCTGGTACGTTTTTCCCAGTGTGAAGCTGCTATTTTTCTATTTATGTCTGTGTGATCGCTCAACCAGTTCTTCATTCATGCCACATTATCTACAAATAAAAAACAAGCCCACCGACATGTATCCAACATACTCGCATTTCACTCCAAGCCAGAACCTAAGAGTTGGCTATGATTTTCTTTTTAGAACCCAAGTTGAAGTTTAACAATTACCCACATGCATCTTTCCAGATATAATTGTTACCTGGTATTGAAATTAAGCATACTTTTTAACTTGTAGGATTATTTTTTAGTGGTTGTAATCTTCAGACAGGACAAGAACATATTGGACAAGTAAGGTGTACAGACACATCTATCTCACACTATTAGAACACTATGAAAAGACTTTATGGCCAATGCTATATAAAAAACAAGGTATTGACATTATAGTATGACAATCCCAACAGAATTCTGTGGCATGCATAGTGCACCATCCAAACAGACAGGTGTGATAAACAAGACCATCATTAATGTCGAATGCTGAGTATCTCCCATTTCACATTGTATCCGTTATTCACAGAAATATCTGAACATTGATAATCACCTGCTGAAATGTGTGATAGATTCCTTGCAATCTTGCAGTCGCGCCAGCGCCTGTCCCTGGAATAGATGTGCTGTTGATGCCCATATGATGCAGTGGAGGCTCTCCCTCTTCTCCTGGCAAAGGCCAGGAAGGTCTTCCAGGTGAGGCGAGTGAAGACCATCTTTTGAGCTGCTTGGGGTCTGCTCAGGTGCTCCTGCAGGGCTCTGTGTCTCTGAGTTCAGCTCAATATTCAGCCTTTCTGGAATCAGGTCTTTGGTTTTGTCAATAACCTCTTCACAGACGGTCAGGGCATCCTGGAATCTCTTCTGCAGCTTGAGGGCGGAAGCAGCCTCAAGGTAGACCTCAGGAATTCGAGGGAAAGTGGAGAGACTGCTCATGAACACCTGAGGGAGGAATGGGAACACGTGAAGTAGTGTGATGTTTTTAGGCATACAGAAGAACGCGGTCTGTAGAACAAGGCAAAGGGGAAGAGCAATGGGAAGTCTAAGCTCTGGAGACCGGAGTCCAGGAGTTGGTTGACTTTAGTAGGCAGTTTTTATTTACTTTGTAGTTTTATTGAGCGTGAACCAGACAAGGAAGGAGTCAGAGCATACATAGCAGATGTTGCAGAAATTAAACAAAGAATTTGTACATAAAAAACATGGCAATATATCGCAATAAGGCTATGCAGTTGGAAAATTTGCCTAAATGAGGCACAAAACAAATAATTTGCGAACTAACGACTGAATGCATTTACAATTCTTTCTACCAAACGGGTTTTATTCAAAAGAGTGATCAACAAAGTGGTTATTGGGAAACATTCACAATGTCAAACTCTATTTGGAATAGTCTGCAATCTTGTATGTACTGGATGTTTATATTGGAACTTATGAAATGCAAACTCATCTAAATAGGAACAGAGCAGTGATAGCTAGCCGTGGCGGGAACCATTAAAGATCGTTCCCAACGACGGAAAACTAAGACAAAGTATGAGACGATCCTTTTCTGTTTGCAGGTCAGGTGCTCCATGAATTAGAGCCACCTGAAGTGCAGGAGAGATGGAGCAAGCCGGAAAGATGGAGGCATGCTATAGTAATGCTGAAAAATGCTAATTTTATGGCCTGGTCTTGAGAATTTGAGGCACTGAGATGGCACGTGGCTACCCCAAACAAGGAGGGGGATTTGTTCTTAATGCTCTGTATATGATTGAGAAGGTAGAGGAAGCAGGCCTGAAGTGTGTGTGATTGTATCCGTTTTGTCCCTTTACAAGTCAAAGCAACCCCTATGCTGATGGACCTACACAGGCTGCCCCTCAAGGTCTGCATAATTTCAATACCTGAAGCATCAGTCATGAACCCTTAACTTTAGACCAAAGTTAAAGTAAAGGGAACTCACTTACAGGATTTGCAGTGCCCTCAGCTGAAAAAAGAAAATCTGAAAAGAAATCTGCACTCAAGCGGACGGTGTTGTACTACAAAGCCAAGAAAAACAAGCACAGCTTCCTCTGTTGAACAAGAACGGAAGTCTTTGCTTCATTAGTTTCAGAAGCCAAGGGAAAAAAGATACTCACTGCATCACTTGAGCAGGTTTAGAGTTCAGCACCGAAGCACTACATGCCTCACCAATGAGTCCTGAATATGTACCACCACTGGGAAGGCCGTAGCGACGGTGGACGCTTAGATGGACAATGGAGGTGAAGGGGGTGGCCTAAGCTGCAGGATGCCAATGTGAATGACCAGCGCAAATCAAAAATGTGTGCCTGATTTCTAAAACGAGTTCTGGAGACGAGGTAATACCTCTGCCCGCTATTATTGCATAGAAATTGACTCCGATTTCTGTGTGCTGTATCTCACCATTTGCCAGGTTTACCCACCACCAGAGCAAGGCGATGATTCTGCTGTTCTCTTCCACTGTTTATGTACATCAAAGGAAATTCCAGGCTAGAGAAAGACATTTTGCTTACGTGTGATCCTAGTTCCTTGCCTCTTTTTAAAACTATCATAGCCAAGATTATCAATTAATAAATCCTTACCTGACCACGGTGGCCACAATTTAGATGCCTAAATGACCCTTCTTTCCCTAAAAGCTATTCCTCTTTAATTTGGTTAGGCAGCCCTTCATAATTCAATCTCTTGACCCTCTTTCTTTGATTATCAGTTAATGAGAGCGTAGAATAAAAGCTACCAGCGAGATACCAGCGTGGGCCATAACCTGTAAGCAGGATGCCGCGCACGCCATAACCCTCTACAATCATCAAGCCGTTGCTATTTGTGGGATCTAAAAGCTCTACAAGAGGGCGCAAAGATAAGTGGGTAGCAGATATGGGATTGAAACTAACAGAGAGACAAAGGTCTGGTGCCAAGTTACACACCCAAGATATTAAGGAGCGCACACGTCAAACGTATAGATTTTAAAATTGTACACAGAACTTACCTGGGAAACTGTGTAAAATATACCCAGGGACAGAATCGCTGTGCCCGAGATGTACGGCCGCAGAGGCGACTTCTGTCGTATGATGTGCGCCTGTCCGGTGCTGCCGGACTACTGGGACCTATTACTCAACAGCTGACTATGCTCAAGAGTAAACCTTGGGATGCTAGAAGCCTGCCTGCTGGGTCTGTTCCTCGCCCCAAACAATCGAAGGCAGCACCAGATGGACTGGCCCTGCCTTAATAACAAAGAAGCGACGAATAGCAATGAGTCGGTAGTCCATCAGCGGTCCTACTCTATGAAAGTGGAAGGGAGATATGTAAAAATGGCTGAAACAGAGAGCATGAGTTTACAAATGAGAGTTGAAAAAGTAAGCCAGAACTGTTGCAGGCTGGGAGTGATTTAATGAACCCAATACCAAGTGATGAAGGTGACAGCCAATAAATGTTGCCTAAAGTGCCCTACGTGATGATGGTCTAGCTGAGAAAGCAACCCCGGTTGCATTGATGTAAGCAGGAAACTGATGGCTGCTCTATTATATGATTCCACAGTGACATACACAGTCTGCTATGATCGCATCAGTGGTTGGTTTAAAACCTACACAACGCAGCGTAGATGTGTTTGATTGTGATTGGTAGAGGATACCCCCTTTGCAGATGGTTTACAAGGTTTCTGTTGAATGTTACAAAGGAATATTGTATAACGGTATGTAACATTTAATGTAAAAGTGGTATAATGTTAAATTAATAAAATGTGTTTAATAAAAAGGAGGAGATGAAGATTTAGAAGAGAGAGAAAGACCAAAGGCATCAAGTCAGTGCTTAGCAGGTTCGATCCTGGGTCATACGACTGTCACAGAGTTGATTGAGGAGGCAACCTTTAATCAACCCCAGAAAGATAATCAATAGAAAAGGCAGATGAAGTGGAAAGGTGCAGCTCACAAGAGTGTGTGCAATTCCCACTTTTTCGCCCCAACCACAGCAATACTAGAAATCTGAACCAGATGAGACCGACTACGGTGCAGCACTTTGGGTAATGACGGAAAGACCAATCTTCAGAAGGAAAAAGATTAGCCGGACAACTGGCTGAAAGGAACTACTGCCAGCTGTATAAGGAATTGGACCAGTCCTACAAAGGAATCTTGGGTAGGGTAAGATGCACGGGGTCTTAACTGATGTTGTAAAGCAATGAAATACTGATGCAAATGCAGACACCATGGCACCGACGTATGTCGATCCTTCTGACGGTGATAGAGATGCCATCTATTTATTAAAGGTTTTTCATACATCGCACTGTCACTCATAAACAAAGTCACCTGGTGCTACAGGATAAAACCTGACATAAGCTATTTGGGTAAATGGATCATAGAATGTATACAGAGATGACGTCAGAGGGAGAAGATGCAGGTTTTAAGAAGATTCAACTTTTCATAATGTGCAATGAATTATGAAACTCTCTCCCTTCTGCCTGCAACGAGGCCACTTCCCTCAAGATCTTTAAATCCAATCTGAAAATGCACTGACTGAATAACATTTCATCAGATCGCTACTGACCACACATCTGTTTATATTGCCATATTCCTAATCGGAAATGTATGTTATGGTCAGCAGCTACCTCGCCTCTGAAGAACCTGTTATCCTTTTCCCTTCACTGTCTGTTGTTGGGCTCTTTCTCTTCCTACCCCCCTTGCCCTCACCGTCTTGTGGCCTGAAACTATACTAGTCTGGTATGAGTTAAACATATGAATAATGAATACATACAATTAAATGAAAATGTCAGTATTATTCAGATTGCTCTCAAACATAGGTCAGAAAATACCCAGGACGGGTTATGGCTGCTCAAACACCTGAAACAGACTTGCACCTTCTCCAAAGCAAGTGCTTTACTTGAGTGCAAATGTGATGCAAATCATTCTGTAACTCTTCTTCTTCCTTAGACTGTGCAAACGCCGGATGGTGTGGATTCTGCCTTCCAATCTTCTATTATTCTCCCTGTCTCAGTGATGGTTGTCTCCCTGGCATTACAATGATGTTTACTTCTAGAATGTTGTAAGGCTTAGTTGGAGTTGAGGTTCATGAAAAAAACTGTTGGCCTAGCTGTGGCTAGAGTGCCTAATCAATAAATCTTCTCCCTATTTGATTTTCCTGTATTTATTGGAGAGGGTCCCACAGATGGTTTCTTTGGAGGACCATTTAATACTTTGACTCATTTTCTACTTGTACTCACCGGCTCATAGGATCCCTCGTGCAGCAGGGCAAGGAGGTCAAGATAATGGTCCACGGCTTCCTCAACTCTTAAATGAAAAGAATATAAAACTCAGAGCAAAGTGCCAACAGGACAGACTTCTGGGTGCTGTGTTCTAGCTTGCAGTGGATATAGCACATGATTATCAAGGCAAGGTCTAAGCTGTTTCTAGGCACAAACACATTTGATGTTCTGAAAGCAAAGAAAGTAAATTCAAAACTGGAGGTAAATGGGGCGGGAAGCCTGACACAGACTATGGAACCCATGGAGTGGTGGAACAGGATTGTGATATCAGTAAAACTAAATAGTAAATATCACTGTTGGCTTTACATTCGATTTAAAACTTACTTTAGATTTTCAGTTTCCTAGAAATTCGACTTCCGCAGTTGGGATCAGATTCAGAATGGAGATGTTATGTTATGTTACCGTGACTTATATAGCGCAAACAGCTGCCCCAGCAAAGGGGCGTCCCGGCGCTGACAGCAGAGCAACTGACACAAGCAGGTGGAAATTGATAGCCGGACTATGGTGCAGGGAAAAGGTGAGTTTTAATGGCCTTCCTGAATTCTAGGTAGTTGTTAAGGCCCCGGATGTGAGCTGGAAGTGCATTCCAGAGGAGGGCCGCTCTACTACGAAAGGAGCGGCCTCCAGTGCGGACTCTCTGTGTACAGGGGACCACTACCAGGTGGTGACCCTGTGAGCGGAGATGACGTGAGGGCACATAAGGCGAGAGGAGGTTGGCCAAGATGTTAGGGGTGGTCAATTTCAAGGCTTTGAAAGCAATGCATAAAGCATTGAATTCAATTTGCCTAGCCACAGGCAACCAGTGCAGACGACGGATGGCGTCAGACACCGGGCAGAACCTGCGCAGACCTAGAAGGGTTCTTGCTGCTGCATTCTGTGCCCTTTGCAGCCTCAAAATTTCAGACTTATTGGACCCCAGGTACAGAGAGCAGGCATAGTCCAGTCTTGACATTACAGACGCCTGAATGATGACCTGTCGTTTGGGTGCATCAAAGAAACCCAGTAGGGGTCTGAGCCCCCGAAGAAGTCCGAAGCAGGTCCCTGCCACTTTTTTGGTTTGGACTCGAAAGTTGAGAGACGAGTCTAGTCACACCCCCAGATTTTTCACAGCCTGCTTGGGGGGGGGGGGGTGGCACTACCAAGGCTTGTGGGCCACCAGCGTTCACTCCACAGACCATGGTCCTTCCCCACCAACAATACCTCCGACTTGCTGGTGTTCAGCTGGAGACAGTTGGCGGTCATCCACCCTGCGACTGCCGCCAGGTCGCCCTGAAACTTAAGGGCGTCCTGCTCGGTGTCCTTTGACAGCGCCACCACCAACTGTGTATCGTCAGCGTAGGGGACCATGGTCAGTCCTCTGCTCTTGGCTACTGCGGCCTGAGGTTGGACGTAAAGATTGAATAGCAGGGGGCTGAGGGAGGAGCCCTGTGGCACCCCTTCTTTGATGGGGTGTTCGCCTGAGGCATATGGGGGTCTATAACCACAAATGACCTCTCATGGAGGAATGAGGCAAGCCACTCCAGAGCCGGACCAATGATTCCTGCCTCCTCCAGGCGACGTAACAGTATGGCATGGGACACTGTGTTAAACGCGGCACTCCGATCCAAAAGAACCAGTGCCGACGTGCGACCAGCGTCCAGTGCCGACCAGAGGTGTTCTATCACAGCCAGGAGAGCGGACTCCGTGCTGTGACCTGGTCGGAAGCCATTCTGGGAGGGGTCCAGCGTGTTATTCAAGGTCAGGAAGTCCGACAGGAGGGAGTTGACATAGGCCTCCGTGATTTTAGCCGCCCAGGGGAGCAAGGAGATAGGGCGGTATTTCTCTGGTTTGGCCGGGTCAAGAGAAGGTTTTTTTAAGCAGGGGTATCACCTTGGCCTGTTTCCATGCCCTGGGCACTATGGCTGAGGCAAGTGACCTGTTTATCACCAGGCCCATAGGGGATATGATTGTAGGAAGCACTTTCCTAAATTGGTCTGGTTTGAGCGGGTCAGCAGGGGATCCTGACTTGACTTTACTGCACAGTGCTCGCAGCTGGTCAGCGGGGATAGGCGGAAAGGCATCCAAGGTATTCGCCTTATGACAACCTCGTGCCACCAGCTTGCTACTATGTGCAGTTGGAAAGGACCTGTAGATGTTATCCACCTTCTTAACAGAGAAGGAGGCAAGATCCTCACACTGCTCATTGGACTTAATGGTCGGCCCTGTGACGGTCTGCTGGGATTGAAGGCTAGAGAGTATCGAGAACACGCTCTTTGCTGGGTTATCACTATCGCGGATTTGATTGGCGTATAATACCGCTCGAGCCAATTGAATGGCCTTATGGTACCTCTTAATTGCCGCCCGGTAGCTGTTCTTCGCGGCGGGATCGAAGTCCCTTTTCCATACACACTCCAGCCTCTTACAGCTCTTGCGCATATCGGCCAGTTCGCCATTATACCATGGTCTAGTTTTAGATTTACGGTTAATAGACCATTTCTCAGGAATTAGGCTGTCTAGTGGCTGTCTGATCCAATCGGAAAACACCCTGTATGCCTCGTTGGGATCAGCCGGCAGACTCGGGCAAGTGACCGCGAGGCAGGCGTCGAATTGCTCCCAGTTCAATTTGTGCCAAGGGCGTTTGAGGGAGGTCAAGCGGTCCTCGCTCCGTGCCGGGGTTATACCCTGGAGTGACATAGGGACCAGATAGTGGTCTGACCATCCCATGGGGATGGGCGTGTGCACTCTAAGTGTGGGTATGTTTGTAAAGACTGGATCTAACATGTGGCCGGCAATGTGCGTCGGACCCGAAACCAGTTGCACAAGCTGGCAAGCCGCAAGGTCAGCTGCAAAGTTAGCCACGTCAGTGTCGTCATGATTATCCAGATGAAGGTTCAGATCCCCAGTGACGGTAAAGTTAGCGGCGTTAACCGCCAACGCACTAACCGTCTCCGTGAGGGCAGCCCTGAAGTTTGTGGATGGCCCAGGGGGCCGGTATACTAGAAGCCCTGACATCGTGTAGTTGGGGCTCAGTGAAATCTTGAAGTGTGCGCATTCGCATCCGGTTACGACCTGTTTTACAAAGGTACAGGGGTAGCACGATTTAAAAATAACCGCGATGCCCCCGCCTCTAGACTCCCTGTTCAGAGTAAGAATACGGTAGCCTAAAGGAAGCGCAAGGCCTGGCTCGGCTATCATGGCATCAGAGAGCCACGTCTCGGTAAGAAAGAGGACGTCCGGGAGGCGTCCTCTAATAGGTCATGGACATCAGCGTGGTGTTTGGCTAAGGAGCGACAGTTCAGATTGAGAATGCTAATATGCTTACTGGGCCGGGAGAGGTGGCAGCGTGTGGACGAGGCTAAAGCAGTACTGAAGCCACACTGTATACAACAGAAAGGGCCCTCAGTATCGTCCCCACAGGGCTGTCTGCAATTGCTCACAAAATTCCTGATTTTTAGGAGATCATTCCAGGCGTAAATTAGCCTATCTCCAGTGAGGGGGGCAGCATGTCTGGCGACGAACGTACACAGACGGGCGCAGACGGGCTTGCCTTTGGCGCGTCCGCTGCGCTTCCGCACCATCGCCCCCTTTTCACTGGGGCAGGTGCCAAGTTATGGACAACTAGACGGTCTCCTCACCCAAAATGGCGGAGGAGCACGGCCCACCGGAAGTGGGTATCAGCCACTCAACTCCCTCCACGCAAACAGCCCGCTAATGGCTGGTGGTGGACCGGGGAGGGAGTGGCAGACTTAGGTCCCAAAATACGGTGAGAGCAGCGAGATTTTTCGTGCAAATGCACAAGTTTTTTAAAACAAATTATGGCAGATGGAAAAGTTATTAATTGTAACCCTAATACTTCATAATTAGCATTTTATGTAAAAAAAAAAAGTTCTGTTCACATGTGGCATTCTACAACTCATACATAAAAACATCTTTGCTTTTTAAAAATACATTTGTAAAGAAAACATGCCATTTGGAAGTAGTATATTAAGTCATTTACATTTTTTAAATAAAGAACAGTACTTCAAAACCATAATAAAAGAAATCCAAAGCATAGAACAGTGGTCGTAGGCAACACTTTCACATCAGTGAATGCTTTCAGGATTTCAGAAGCTACACTGCCCCAGAATACACACAGAAGGGTCATTTAGGCATCTAAATTGTGGCCACCGTGGTCAGGTAAGGATTTTTTAATTGATAATCTTGGCTATGATAGTTTTAAAAAGAGGTAAGGAACTAGGATCACACGTAAGCAAAATGTCTTTCTCTAGCATGGAATTTCCTTTGATATACATAAACAGTGGAAGAGAACAGCAGAATCATCGCCTTGCTCTGGTGGTGGGTAAACCTGGCAAATGGTGAGATACAGCACACAGAAATCGGAGTCAATTTCTATGCAATAATAGCGGGCAGAGGTATTACCTCGTCTCCAGAACTCGTTTTAGAAATCAGGCACACATTTTTGATTTGCGCTATAGCATACTCTTAAATAGGTGCACCGCTGTACACTTGGACTATGCACACAATTCCAAATATGCATTGTACCCAGTGCATGCCCAAAAGTGGCCTGCAGCGGGAACAGAACCTCAGTGAAAGGCGGATTATAGTTTTAATGTGGGGGTCAGGGTGGCAGGGATGGTCTCGAAGTCCAGTGAAGTGTATGGCTGCACCCGCCTTTGGGAAGATGCCGGAGGGATCCATGGGACTGTTGTGCTCGCCCCTCCCAAATGGCACCATTAGGGGCTGATTAGCTGTGCACCTTCTCATGTGTAGCACGCCCCCCCAGGATTGTGCTGGTGCAAAATACAGACTGGCACAATCCATATTACGTAAGGGGCGGCACAATTGCCCATAGTCCCTTCAGCAATACTGAAGTACCCAGGGGCGCAAAAAGTGGGCCCAAACGTCCATCGCAGTTCTGAGCTAAGACCATATGCCAGACCCTCTGTGCCTTCATTGAAAAGATGCTGGACCTCATTTCTACCTTTTTGCTCAGACAATACTTCACTGTGATATTGTCCATCTGCATCACAATAGAGCTCGGTGATAAGGAGGCCACAATATGCTTCAGAGCTAGTTGGGACAATCTCTTGTCCTGCTCAAGTGTTCTCCGGGTGACCATCTTCCTTGTGTTGCCATCTCAAACATGTGCACTGCCCTAAACTCCACGGATGAATCAGTCACAAGTGACGGAGGCAAAGAAGGTGCCTGGAAGGTCATACTTTGTAGCTCCTTCTAGCACCATCAAGGAAACCAGTGTGAGCAACTGGAGACGGAGTCACCTCAATGCTACGTCCTCTGGTTCTCCAGACAATACTAAAGTGGTTGCATTGGGAGTCTGGTGCTCGTTATTATAAAGAGGCGCGATACCATGAGGCCGAGAAGAGAGGACACATGTGTAGGTGTTAAAGGAGAGAGAGGTGAACTAAAGACAGAAGAAAGTCTGCTCTTTGAAGGATTATGTTTGTGACCTTTGTGTAAGGGATTACTCTTAAGTACAGGATATTTGGAACATGTCAAAGTATCTCTAGTCCAAACTTGGGTTTGGACCTCTATTGTCATTTGCACATCTCACAACACGTTGTGTTGCAAACTGGCTTTTGTGAACCAGCTGATGATATATGACAAATTCAGTGCCAAAGGGAATCTGTCAACACTAAGCATGAAGAAAATAAACCCAGGGCCAATTTTAAAGGGCAGGGCTCCTATTGTAACCGTGACATTCACAGATTTTGAAGCAAAAGTATTTCTCATGTTTTCTTGCAACTGGATGATGAAAGTAGGCATTTTGTAAGTCTGTACCACACATCCCATCTCTCTGATGTACCTGGAGGTACATCTGTGCCTCATCATCTGAACGTTTCTTAATCCATTTCTTTATGGTACTCAGATGTAGTATGAATGATGTTTGCTTCAGTCCATCTTTTCTGAGCAAAAGGTAGCCAAATACATACCTTTGGTGTTCTTGAACATTCTCAATCGTTTTTTGCTGTATTACAGTTCACTCCTTAGTTTTTTCATCTATTTAGGGAGTTTTATGCAGCACTGAAAAGTCACCACCCAGACTCTTCAAAGACCCGGAGGTCCAGAGGAAGGATCTCAACACCCTTGGTGGAATATTTGCAGAGAGCTATAACATTCGAGTTTGTAGCCATTCTGTAAAACATCAGCCTCACTTCCCTATAGTAACTCTTTGTCATGCAGTCAGAAGCATCTGCTCCTTCCCAGCAGGTTAGCGCACAAAGGTGACCAGACTGAAGTAAGCGCCTGGTGGTAGAGGGAGCTTTCCGAGGGTGACAAAGGGCTGTTAGATTCCTCTTTCCCTCTTGTGTGTGGAAATGTTTCTTTGTTGCTGCACCCTCTTCTAGCTTCTATTAGGAGGGTCTGTGAAGTAGCTTGTGCTAATAATGCCTACCATGTCACTAGAGATGCTATTTGAGGAGCCTCTACTTTTTAGGCACTGCCTTGATGTTCATCTGTAGTACTTCTTGTGTTCTTGATTCCACATTGAGCAGATCTTGAATTTACTGTTGTGCGAGGGGAGATTGGGTGTATCCAGTGTGAACTTGATAGGACTACGCAGCGGTACATACGGGAGATTGGGGGTATCCAGTATGAACTTGATAGGACTACGCAGCAGTACATATGGGAGACTGGGTGTATCCAGTGTGAACTTGGTAGGACTACGCAGCGGTCCATACGGGAGATTGGGGGTATCCAGTATGAACTTGGCAGGATTATGCAGCGGTACATACGGGAGATTGGGTGTATCCAGTATGAACTTGATAGGACTACGCAGCAGTACATACGGGAGATTGGGGGTATCCAGTATGAACTTGGCAGGACTACGCAGCAGTACATACGGGAGACTGGGTGTATCCAGTATGAACTTGATAGGACTACGCAGCGGTACATACGGGAGATTGGGGGTATACAGTATGAACTTGGCAGGACTATGCAGCGGTACATACGGGAGACTGGGTGTATCCAGTATGAACTTGATAAGACTATGCAGCGGTACATACGGGAGATTGGGTGTATCCAGTATGAACTTGATAGGACTACGCAGCGGTACATACGGGAGACTGGGTGTATCCAGTATGAACTTGATAGGACTACGCAGCAGTACATACGGGAGATTGGGGGTATCCAGTATGAACTTGGCAGGACTACGCAGCAGTACATACAGGAGATTTGGGGTATCCAGTATGAACTTGGTAGCACTATGCAGCAGTACATACGGGAGACTGGGTGTATCCAGTATGAACTTGGTAGCGCTACGCAGCAGTACATACGGGAGATTGGGTGTATCCAGTATGAACTTGGTAGCACTATGCAGCAGTACATACAGGAGACTGGGTGTATCCAGTATGAACTGATAGGACTACGCAGCAGTACATACGGGAGACTGGGTGTATCCAGTATGAACTTGGTAGCACTATGCAGCAGTACATACGCAGATCATTCTGCTTCATCTATAGTCACACTGCTGGCCTGGTCCATGGCGATCACACGCTCTTTTTCCTAATATATATTTATTGTTCTTAAGATGACACTATACATTTTTATCATATATACAGTGTAGTATTATGAGCAGCAATTTACAAGCCCCTCACAAAATCTCTTTTCACGCCCCGCCTTCTGTGTCTTTCTCATCGATGCCGACCCATTCAAAGCATTTGAATTACACAACTCACTTTTTCCTTCATTTCTAGTCTTTCTGCCACCCATCTATAGAATGTTATCTCCTAAGTAATTCAACTGTCTGTGTCCTCTTGCCACATAAAACATGAATGGGCTCCATACCACTTAACCGTTCTCTTCCAGCCATTGATAAATACGATCAGCGTTTCTTTTGCCACTCTATCCCAGACATAGATATATACCACAAACGTATCACAGGAATGCCACCTTCTTCCAAAAGCACAGAATCAAACAACTGACCATAAACAGAAGGTGTATTAGAAACCTTATATCATTTTATCACATTCTGTGAACCACTCCTCCCCTATTTTATTACTATATATCCTGGTTTACCTTCATATGCATATCCCCAATTCTCATTTGTGGGTGCAGGTGCATTTTTCTAAAATATTTTCTCTTTAAAACACATGAAAAACTAAAAAACGATGGCTGGAATGCTTGAATTAATCTTGGTCACTGGTATTTTTTTGCCCACCATGCCACCTCAGACTAGAACCAGCCATATATTAAAAAAAACCTTGGTCCTGCTCCAGTGGGAAGAGGCCAAGCGGAACTCCTAGACTAGGTCCCCTCCAAGCAGGATCACAAGCCACCCAGACCGTTTTCAGCCTACGGGACCTTAGCAGCAAGGTGGACCTTGATCATTGTGGCACAGTGAGCATGGAACCCACGTCTGGGTAAACCCATAGCACAAAGGGCTTCACACTGAGAAAAACAAAAATGTGAGGGATGGAATGCTTAATGCTTGAATTAATATTCACCACTGAAAATTACTCGGGTATGTCTGCCAATCATGAACAACCTCGCCACTCTCCCCACAATTCTTCCAACAAACAGCTGATTCTCTGGCACACATAAAAATGCACCTTATTGGAGTCATATCAGCCACACAGCATCTTCTACTTTGTTTCTCTAGTCTGTAAACAGTGACTGCTCACTGGAATGTCCTTCTAAAATGTTTTCCAGTGCACTCCTGAGAAGGTCCTCCCACTTCTACATAGAGTTTCAATACTCCAACCCAATGGTATAAACAGCCATTTGTATAAGCTTGAGAGAAAACCCTTTGTTTCCTTGCATCTTGAAACAAAGCTCTACAATGTGCCCCTTTTTCACCCGAGTGCAGCTATCTTTACCTCTGTACTTGTAACCCAATGCCTTAAGGGAAATAGGTATGCCTCACTTTCCTGCAAAATATCCTTCTCGTATGGTTTAAATGATCTCCCATTCAGTTTCACAAACAAATGTGTACCTACCCTACCATCTCCGCATTGCCCCGATGCCAGTGTTCAAGGGGGAGGCCACGGTTTTCAGGTATGACCTCTGTTGGTAGATCTACTTCTTTTTGGGGAAGTACAAGGCAGATGATATCTCATAAAGCCATTTGCTTCAATGCTTAACCTATTTGAGCAAGGGAGTTCCCCGAGCACCTACTTGGTGCTCAGGGAACTCCAACTCAAGCCAACCCAAATGAAGCTGTGATGTCCTGAAACAACCTGCACTGCCAGGAAATGCCAGGTCCTGCCTATTCTTCGATAATACTTAATTTCAGAGTGGAGTCTGGCCTTGTCCCACATAAATGGGATCAAAGATGCCTGTATCTTTTCACATAGATCTACTGTTATCTTAATCGAAGTGCATCAAAACATAAAGCAAATTAGGCACTATATTCATCTAGAACGCTTACTGTAGCCCACTTGCCGCTTACTTACATTTGCACATATACTCTGTATCAGATTTGGCACATTTGTTTCCTATAGGTCACACATACACTTGTTCCATCTTATACATTCACAGATATTTAGCCGATTCCCTAGCCCTCTGGCAAGCAAACACCGCCATCAGTTCTTCCTTTTCTGCCATGTTCATCCACAACACTTTATATCTGGCCATACTAAACTCAAATCCAAAAGCCTTAAAGTCCTCCGATTCTAAATTAAGCACGGGAATGGATATGCATAGGTCACTTACTTTCATAGTCTGCACATATGAACAACTTGCCCTCGCTCCTCTTAAACGGCATTCCACTGCCAATACAAACACCATCGGAGGTAACCAACAGCACTGGTGTATAAGCATATCCATACGCACAAAAGCCCACCCTAAGCATATTCATTTATAGGAAATTTTGGGGATGGATTTTTATAGTTTGACATGAGCGTTTTTACAATCTTTGCCCCCACACAAGTCTTAGGAGGACCCCCACCCAATAAGCTGTTTCCACCCTGTAGAAAGAAATGAGCACTGCTCTGGTGTATTTTCACTTAGTTTACAAAGGAGCCTGTACTCCTTATTTTATGAAAAGGTTGGTAACCAAGCACAAATCCAACCAGAATGCCCTTCCTTAGGCTTGGGTGGTATCTTTTCAGTGAGTTGCCGACTACACCAATGCCACTTTAGCAGTACTGTCGGACTCAATGACAAGCAATTGGCTGGGTTTGTGCCTGACTTGGGTATTACTGTTATTCCCGCCTCTTTTATAGTTTATCTCACAGTCCCTGAGTCACCAAACAAGTTGACTAACTCTGTCAATGGCCGCGCCAGAGACTGTACAAAACCCCCATGTACAGGTCTGCTTGATGGCAGGAAGCAACGCTTCCTTTTCTAGGTGTCTCCCTAAACAATTTCTTTGTGGCTCAGATAAGAACGTCAGACACTTTAATATCATCTTCCGTGTTCCCTCATGGTGATTACACCTTTTGAAATACTTCAAGCTTATGTGTTTGCTTCATTGCTACTCTCCCCTGTCCATTTGCTATGAATAAAACGTACGTTTTAACACGTTATCTCATATAGATGAATTTCCCATGTATATAACCTGGTTTACATTAACTACAATATCAAGCTATAACATCCTATACATCTGCACATACATATTCCTTATAGGTCCCTTGCATTTGTTTGCCAAACTTAGGATCTGCCATTTTTCCAATCTAACCACATTCTTTTTCACCTTTACTACTATCTGAAGCATACAGCATTCGATTCTTGGATCTCTAAATATGTATTGCTCTTGACAACTGTACCTTATAGGCTCTTGCTCTATAGTAATTTATAAACGTCATATTTTTTCAAAACTTGTTTCTTCACTGCCTCCCTATCTACCCATACAACACTTTTCCATAATCACAAAGAAATTTCTTTAGCATCTGGTTCTCTTCCATTTAAACCCCAAAGATGATTACTACACTACTTGACTGTGGTGTCCTCCTGTATGTCCATTTCATAGCTATAGGAGCTTTCTTTCAGGCCATCCCATTTAATACTGACAGCTTAATATCCTTCAACATAGTCCTGTTTATTCTTTCCACCAACCTGCTGGTCCATGGCATAAGTAATGCTTACTTTTTATGTTTAGGCCTAATTTTAGGAATTTACACACAAACTCTGACATAAAATATACACAATTGTCACACATAACTATCATTTATTTATAAAAATGCAAATTGTGACCCAGAGTTTTCCAGACGCTAAAGGAACTAAAAAGGAAGGTGAGAAGAATTCATCTGAAAATTGGCAGACTATACCAACAGAACATAATAATTTTAGCAGAACATACAAATTAATAGTATTCTTTCATTCACAAACACTTGCTGCAAAAACAATATATTACCACAGTTGTTGTAGCACATGTCTTAGTATTCTAGAGGAACCGATTAGAATGATAGGTCACTAGCATTATGATGTATTTATTGTTCACCCCAATCTGCCCACTGGGTCCACAAAAACAATTCCCAGTGTTTCCTATTAATTTGTGGATATATTGAGACCTAATAATGTTAGCTGCATCACGTTTTTATTCTATTAGTGTAGGCACATGCATAGCAATTCTTCACAACATCATTCACTCAAGTATCTAATCCTGAGTACATCTCTTTGTTGTGTCCTTTATGCACTAATGTTATTGGTCTCCTCATTTTCGACGTGGAACAAATTTCTTCTTTCTCCAGTTTACAACCGCAAATGCTTAATTCATCCTTTCTATTAGCAATTTTTCACTTCTTCATGCAAGTCTTTCACATTTCCCCAGCCTCTCATTACTTTCTCATTCACCTTTCTCGGTCTCATCTTCCTCATTTGCCTTTTTACACTCTTATTCGCTCAGAAACAACTCATCCCCAACTAACAGTATGCAGTAAGACTCTTCATTAGTTTACACTTCTTGAATTCCCTTCCATTCCCTCACATACTTGAATATGTGAACTAGGGGCTTGTTGTCGATCTCTACTACAAAAGTGATTGCCCATGCAAAATAAGTTAAATGTTTTACAGCCAAACAGCACATACGTACTTCTATCTCCATCGTGGAATATTGTTACTCTGCACCCATTAATCATCTACAAACAAAACCAACAGTATTATCATTACCATTCTCCACTCGGATTAACATTGTTCCCAAACGTACATCGAGCATCACCAGTGACACATTTTCTTTTCTTAGCATCAAAGCATCTGACCATGGAGAATTGCTCATTTTACTTTTTATTAGATGCCCTGTTGAATTCTTCACGTCACACAAATTCTATATTTTTGGGCATTAATTCTTTCATTAGTTCAACCATACCCATGAATCCGTCCACAAATTGTGAGCACGACTAAGTCAATCTCAATCTTACCCAATGGTAGACTGAATATTTTACCACCTCCCATAATACCCATCATCACTGATATACTTTGCAGTTGTTGTAGGTCTATACAAATACATTCATTTAAATCGACAAGCTGACACATGCAAATCTTGCCCCCCAGGATTTGGGGCCAAAACCATAGGGGTGAGCCATTTAGATGATTCTATTGACTCTATATTGCACACTTTCAACAGTTTGTCTATTTCCTTGTAGCTATTCCCTCATTAAATGAGGACTAGACCTCACGTTTTTCACCACTCTTCTTACATTTTTCTTAAATTTTTATTAATTTGATAAATAATATCAATATCTTAGTAAACAGTGGATACTCAAAGTTTTTTAACATATACTTATATATGTATTCAACTATTGTAACCGGTCCTAAAGTATTCAGATCAAGCACTATATATACACCTGTGTCATGCAAATTCTGCTTTACAACTCTCTTCCGTTGCAGGCAATTTCTGCCAATATTACTGCAAAACATTCCATTCCCTTTTTCCCACATCTTGGCATTTTTTGTCTGGCTTCAATAATTTATCTACCTTTCCTTCCAATACCGAGTAATTACAGTGAATAGTCTGCCTGAGACTGCTTAAATATCTACTCATTTTCCATTCACGCCCAACACGCAAGGAGGTTTTTCCACTGGATCAAGACTTTCTGATTTCTGTTGCTGTTCCCTGAACTCTCATACTCTCTCTCCGGCCCATGTATGCTCAGTACCACCACTAGTGTATTATCACAAGCCCTCTCAACTTTATTAACTATTTGTCAATACCTACCTTTACACTCTTAAGCAAAGTGCCCCCTCTCGTGACACACCCACATATAATTTCATATCTCCAAATATGCTCCCAGATCCAATATCTTCTGCGTCACCGCACCTGCAACCCTCATTTTCCTAAACTTAGTGTTTTGACATCCTGCTACACTACGTTATTTCAGCTGTAGATCATGCCTTCAACCTCCTTGCTCTATAGGACCGGTTTTCACCTCTCTAATGTCTTTTCTACTTAAAGTTGTATCATCAATTTTTTTAAGACATGTTGTTGTATGTTCTACCACTGTGGCTGTATAAGTTGTTTCCTCTAAAGAAGAGCAATTTGAAAATGAATAATCATCAAAATGAGCACCACGGACAATCAGTGAACCTTGTCTCGGAAGGAAGATGGCGGAGTGAGTCCGCTATTGTGGATGCCGCTCAGTGAGCTCCCCATCGGCTACGCGGCTCCTCACACTCCCGCACTCAGGGGTTGAGGTTAAGCCCGGTACGACACGACGAGTGTATAGTGAGGGGGGGGGCACTACAAAGCCCCCCTACACAGCAGCCCGGCTTCTCCACACCTGCTTACCTGTTTGTGCTGACAGACGGCGGATAGATGGACGGCTCGGCGGCTCCATAGCGGTACGGCTTCACGGCTTCACTGCGGCTGAACGGAGCGGTGTAGACGGCTCGACAACAGGCATCAAACAGCTAGCTGCTCGCTGATTCATCGATGTGGCTGCTTGGCTCAGCTGTTACACGCAGTCTAGTGCATGCGGGCCGAGCCGCGCTTTGGACACATATTGGGCTAACGTTCTATTACATCACGGCGACTGCTTCAGGAGATACACTACTAGCCTCAGCAATTACCTGTGAAGGTCAGTGGCCACTCGTGTTACCCCGTGAGTAGCTATGGCCCCCCCCACGTACTTTGGTCCAGAAGTGGCGGGGGCGTACCAGAGACAATCTGGCACTACTTGGCAGTAGCCCTATTCCTGAAGAAGTTGGCACAGGCAGGCACGAGGGTCAGGCGGCCACAGTAGACCCTGAATCCGGCTCTCAGCTCGGACGACCTATCCTCAGATTACTCCGCTCTGGCAGGGCCGGGGGGGGTACTCCGGTCCTGTGGCTCAGTCAACTCCATCCCTGGGCAAGAGATGGCTGAAGCCCTTATGTCAGCAGTACAAGATGGCCTGGACGAAAAGGGTCTACCTCTAGCTGGCGTTTCGGATTCAAAGAGGAATGGCCCCCCTGTAAAATCACCGGACGATTTCAGTGGTCCTGAGGCTTAAGACGAGAGCAGCAGAGTTGGCGAAAGTGAGAGCCATCCATCAAGTTCTGTCAGAATCGGCGACTACTCCCCCAATGTGGTAACTACTTCTGCTATGCAAATACCTCAGGAACAGGAGCAGGCTTACCCTATATCAAGTATCATTAATGATAGAAATGATAATATTGGTACACTCCACAATCTGGATCTCAACCCTCTAATCTGTGGAGCAGCAGGCAGGTATAGTCTAATGCCATTATTCTCATCCTGTTGTAATGACAGGTCAGTGGTATCTGACGGCTCCATGCCCGCTTCTTTAGATCAGGCCCTTCAGGGATGTACCTGACGACGTTTTGCCGGGAGCATCATCACAGTCAGTAGACGGGGCTGGGGGTAATGGGAGCAATGATGAAATGATCGAAGCCTCTGCTGCTGCATGTATGCCAGTGGCAGTGGTGGTGGAGGCGAAGTCCCTACGGGGGAAAGGTCCTAAAACTACCAGAGGGGCCAAAATGGGCAAGAGCGCAAAAGGCCATGGTGGGGGGGACATGCCTTTCCCCAATACTGTTGCGGGACGACTTAAAAGTGATGTTTCAAGCAAAACGAAGACTGACGCCAGCTTTAGTCCTCTGCGAAAGTGGGTGGCATCGAAGGGTGAAGTCAAAGCTATTGTTTCAAGGCTCTCTAATTCTGGCAGTATTGTCTCTAACCTACTGACGAGGGACGTGGGTGGTGACCTACAACTTATTTCTCCCGCGGCGGTCCCAATTGCTTTGCCAGCAGTTCTCAGCCAGCAATGTGGATCTGAGGGGAATGGCGAAGAATTGGCTGAGACCAGGATAACACCTGTCCCCGGAACTTCAGGTGCAAGAAAGGACAGCACGTCAAGCCCTGAAGCGGGTCACTCGGAGCTCTGTGAGCCGGACATACCCTCTCTAACTGCGATCCTACAGGCGCTGTCTCTTCAAAGGGCTGAGGCTCAGGAATATTACAGTCAAGCAAAGGCAGACAGTCAAGATATCAAGATTGCTGTTAATGAAGTTACTAGTAAGGTTGCCTCTTTGTCTACTGATGTTACGGAATTACAAGAGCGGGTGGCGCTAGTTGAAGAAACTAACATTCACACTGTAGGTGTTGCTAAAGCATGCGAGACTCAGGTGGCTTTCCTACAATCTAAGGTCGAGGACCTTGAGAACCGCCAACGGCGTCACAATCTACGAGTTTTTGGCATACCAGAGGGGAGAGAGGGCTCGGATCCACGGGCATATATCGTCAGTCTGCTCCAACAAGCATTTCCTGATCTTTCGGATTGGGACATGGACTCCCAAGTTCAACGGGCACATCGCATACCCTTTACTATTCCACAGGGAAATCGTGACAACCCGTCTCGACCACGTCCCATCTTGATTTTTTTGGGCAACTTCTTGCTGCGCCAAGCAATTTACACTAAAGCGCGCCCTTCGTCTCCTGTCAAATTGGACACTATTACTATCTTTGTGCGCTCGGATTTGTGTAAGTCCACAATGGACCGGCGTTGGAGGATGCAGCAGCTAATCGACCCTTTTAAATTGGTGTGTTCGCAAGTCTATCTACAGGAGCCAGCATGCCTGAAGACTACAAGAAACGGACGTTCGTATTTCTTCAATACTGAACAGGAGGCCAGGCAGGCTCTGTCGAAATGGCAGGCCGGAGACGTTTAAAGTGCCTTGGCATAGAAAGATAGAAACTGAGTACAATATGCCTGGCTGCTCACCTATTTCTCCCTATCCTCCCCCTTCCGCTTTCTTAATATCCCTTTTTTTTCCTCGTCTTTATTTTTTTAGACCTAGAATTTAAAAAAAAGGAAAGACTCGTGTGGGAGTGGGGGGCGGGGAGGCAGAACAGCTATCAATGGGTGTTTAAGATGGGGTTTTTTTCTTTTCCTGTTTCAGGCATGATGGGAGGGTGTAGGGCCGCTGGGCCATGGGGGGGGCTGGGTTAGCATCCACTAAAGCTGTCAGTCAGCGACAGCTCGGGTGGGATGATTCCTTTCAGTAGGTACTGGTGGGGTTGGGGGGTGAGGGTCCCTTCAGGACAAGGGGGAGGGTGCACGTGTTGGATGTAGGCTTTCCACCGGGTGATGGGGGGGATTTGGAGGGGCGTGGGGGGGTAAATAGCCATTTAACAGTTAGAAGTGTAGTTGTCCAAATTAAGATGTCAGAAGTTCATATTATTCAATGCCAGACTTAAAAATTATGTGCTGGAACGTCGCAGGGTTGAACCAGTCTTGCAAACGGCATTTAATTAGGGAGGAACTTTGTATTTTGAAACCACAAGTTGTAGGCCTAACTGAAACCCATTTAGCATATAAAGATAGGTCGTTGCTGGGACAGCTTGATTATGATACATTAGTATGTACATCACAGACAGTTTCTATTCGGGGGGGTTGGTATATTGAAATCAAGGACCTTAGCAGCCACAGTGATGCGTACATTGTCAGATAGCAGGGGGAGGTGGGCTATAGTCCAGCTGCTGATAGCGGGTCGCACCGCTACGATCTGTGCCATATACGGTCCCAACTCGGATTGCCCTGAGATTATTGATCAATTAAGTGCTGAATTACTGGGCTGGGATGGGGATTTTATAACCTTGGGCGACTTTAACTGCATAATGGAAAGTAAAATTGACACTACTAATAGCAAGATTCGGGCAAGAAAGTCTAAAACTAGAGCAGCAATTCGGGAGCTCTTGCATATTCCTCAGCTTGACGATGCTTGGAGAGTGCTGTATCCTACACTGCCAGGTTACACTTGTTACTCACACCCACATAAACAGTACTCCCGTATAGATATGATCTTCATCAAGAGGTCGCTTCTGGAAAATGCTCTGGTGGAGGTCTGTCCTAAGATTATTTCTGATCATAATCCTGTCATGCTGACCCTACAGAGACAACTTGGAGCTAGAAAAGCTTCCCGGCCTTTTTCATTCCCGAGACACTTATTCAGTAACCCTTAATATGTGGCAAATATCAGAAGGGCTTTGAAAGAGTATTTTGATAACAACCTAAGCACAGCTAACATCTCAAGTGTATGGGACTGTATGAAAGCGTTCGTTAGGGGGGAAACTTTACGTTTTATCCTGGTTCAAAATCGACGGTCTACCGAGGTGGCTGAACAGGCTCGGCGAGAGGATTTAGAGCCCCAGCATGCTGGGGCAATCACTGCTGGGGATGCTGGGGCTCAGGTAATTTACCTTCAGATGATAAAAATGCGATCCAAAATCAACAGAGGGTTAGTGGATAAGATCGCTTCTAACTATCATAAACATAAACCTTTACAATACGAATACGGGGAGAGGGGGGACGGTTGCTAGTCCTTCAGATCGCTGACCGAAAGGCCAGGACCAATGTCAAAATTATCAGAGGGGAGGGTGGTCAGTCATTTACTCAACCACAGGATATAACGGAGCAATTTAGGCTGTATTATGCTGATTTATATTCAGCTGCTCCCTCATTCTGTCAACACACCTGCCATGAATACTTGCCCCGCTTGGACTGCCTTGACGATGACAAATTACAGAAAGACATTTTGTTGACTGAGGTTGAAGAAGCTATCAAGTCCTTACCCTCTGGTAAAGTGGTTGGCGATGATGCCATCCCGCTCGAATTCTATAAGGTACTTCAGGATTTATTGGCTCCGGTCTATCTACAGCTCAGCTCGGATATCATCAATGGGGGCAATGCGCCTGACTCATGGAGAGTAACTAATATTGTGGTCTTCCCTAAAAAGGGGAAACTGATTGACGATAGAAGCTCCTACTGTCCGATATCACTAATTAGCGCGGACGCCAAAATTTTTTCCAAAATTTTGGCTTCCCGTCTAGCTCCCTTTATCCATAAGCTGGTATCGGCACACCAGCATGGCTTCGTCCCTGGAAGAGATACAACGGCCCACATAGGTACCGCTATAGCGGCTTTCGACGTCTCGTGTAAACTAAATATACAAATGGGCATGGTCATTCTTGACACGGAAAAGGCATTCGATAGAGTGGCCTGGGAGGCCCTATGGCTTACTATGAAGTCATTCGGCTTGGGCCCCAGGTTTATCTCTGCGGTACAGAAGCTGTACAAAAAGCTGGTTGCCAGAATCATATTGAATGGCTTGACATCTGCCACTCTTGATGTACAACGCAGGACACGGCAGGGATGGCCCCTGTCACCTCTGTTATTTGCTCTTTACATCGAGCCATATATAAGGCACTTACTGCTTAATGGAAGGATCTCCCCCGTATGTCTCAAGGGTATGGAACTTAAGGTCACGGGGTATGCCGACGATATCGCAGTCTACTCTACTAATCCTGGCGAAGCCATTACACACATTATGCAAGAGGCTGAGTTATTTGGTTCCTTCTCAGGCTATAAGTTGAATGTCGCTAAGACTCAGACAATCGTTAACTTTAAATCTGATGCTTTCCCTACAACACTGGGGGTTACTCGGAGTGCAATTTATCTTGGGGTATGTATCTGTAGTCAGGTTAATGATATTGTTACATTAAACTATGACTCCCTCTTGAAAACTGTCGCGGCTAAACTGCGTAGTTGGCATCGGCTCACGCTAAGTATTTATGGGAGGTGTAACGTACTAGAATGAGTATCCTCCCCAAATTTTTATATTTATTTCGTTCTATACCACTACGCGTCCCCTCATCATTCTTTAAGAAATTGAATAGTGTTATAGGTAGTTTCATATGGGCGTACAAGCGTGCTCGGCGGGCTCTCAACTTTATGAGATTAACATATGCACAGGGGGGGGGGGGTTTAAGCTCCCAGATTTTCAGCTCTGTTTTTAGGCTTCTTTTGCTGGTCGGCTCCGCGGCCTGCTTTGCGGACTGGATGCTGGTCCAACATTGCTATGTTATCAGCTTGCCTGTGGCCCAACAGTGGGGTTTATGCTGTATAAAACTGCTGACCCTAATTACTTTAAATGGGTAAAGTTTAAGGTAATCATAGACATAAACCGGATTTGGCTCGTCATCTGTAAGCAATACTCTCTCCCTGCGCAGCATCAATACATGGTGCTATGGGGCAATCCAATGATGCCCAACATATTCCAGGACTGTATTGGAAAGGACTGGCAATATAAGGGTATCACCCGATTGGGCCAATTCTATGATGGACAGGGGTTCCGCTCTTTTACTGCACTTAAGGACGAATTTGGCCTCTCGCAAAAAACATTCTTTAAATACCTACAGGTTAGGGATTATTTTATACGTGGCAAAAAGTTATTAACAATGTCAAACTCGTCGGAAATACTGGCCGGAATATATACACGTACCGGCCGAGGGGTAATCGGCTAAGTCTATCAGAAATTCCTGGCTCGCGCTAATGATGATAGCTTACAGGTTGCGGCTAAACTTAGCCGGGTTCTACGGGCTGAAATAGCTGATGAGGACATCCAGGAGTGTATGGAAGTACTTGATCAAGGGGTAACATCAGTTAATTTAAAGTTGCAACAGCATTGGGCTGTATATATGTTGTACTACACTCCGGCAGTCATATCTAAGTGGGCTTCTTGTAACTCGGAAAAATCATTTTGTCCGAAATGTAGGCTATATGCTGCAGACCTCAGGCATATGTTCATTGACTGTCCAAAGCTTGACGGATTCTGGAGGGGGGTCTCTAGTATTCTCAGTTCACTTCTGGGCCCTAATTACCAGCTTACTGAAAAAGAACTGTTTTTTGGGATTGGAAGTGAGGCTGTTAGCAACTGGAGCCTTCTGGCAACTATTGTCATTGTGTGTGCCCGTCTATGTATCGCTAGAGCTTGGGTAGATACTACCAGTCCCAGTGTTAATGAATTATGGGTTCTACTTAGACAAGTTTACGAGATGGAACTCGCTTTGGCTAAAGCCAGAGGACCGCGCTCTTGGCTTAAATTTAATCGGATTTGGACTGACCGGCTATGGGAGCAATAAGGCGCTGCCTACCCATGATGATGTTTTCTTTCATGTTTCTTACCCACTGCTCTATGACATAAGTTCTTTTCTTTTTCTTATTTTTCTTATCCTTCTTCTCTTCTTTCCTTCAACAAATGCGGATAGGATTGGTTCTCTCTTTTCTTTTTCTCTTTCTGTAATTGATTCTAATGTAGTCTCCTTGTCTTTCGTTGTTGCAAAAGAGAATTTTTGGATTTGTCGACTCTAATGTCATATATATGTTTGCCTTACTTATGGCTTTAAAAAAAAAAAAGATTAAAAAAAAACCACCACGAGGTCAGTCACCTTAAATCAAGAGAATATTTAGTTTGCATGTTCTATGCATGTCAAAAAAGAGAAACAGTACAAATACACTTACGGCCTTTCTATCAACTACAGTAACGTGAGGAGATCCACAGCTATTGCCGTGGTTTGTGACAATATATGTAACACAGTTGATTTTTATTAGGAACAAAATACCTGTTCTATAGGTCCTAAATTTCATAACGTTTTTGCGTCATCTGTAGATGGAGCACACAACCCTTTCTGAATCTCTTTACTAGTCAATATTTGAGAGGCACAAATATTTATACAATCATTCCACTACCATCATCAGCGCCATATCCCACAGCAACTAAATATATTTTGGATGGGGCTAGTCATCTCAGATGCATAAATATCATCATTTTCATAGATAACTCAAAGGATATCCGAGAAACTGTAGACAAATGATTTTTCACTTTGCCCCAAAACAACTGAATATTGGGGCAGTGCCAGATACTGTGATTAAAGGTTTCTGTATGGCCAAAGCCACCCTCACGAATTTAAGCAGTTTTGTTCTTGTGTAGTTGACCCTATGGAAGATACTCCACTGACCTTCCATTGTACACTCCACATCCTGGACATAAAGCCACTTCCACAGGATAAAGTAGTGCTTCCTCCAAGATTGTGTCACAGAATTAGCCCCGGTCATTCTTCCATTTAGCGCTAAAGAGAATATGTGTATCTGGGGTGTTGTTGACAAGCGTCTTACAAGTCAGAGTAGGATCATGTCCCACTTATAAAATTCTGGGCGTTTAAGAGCTAATAAGATACTACTAGTGCGCAAGGGAGTCTCCATGATCAGAGTTCTGCCAACACAAGGTTGGCTGTGGCCATTTTTCCTGCATGAATATGGGCTCCGAAAACCAAGTCTATACCGTCCCCTATGTGTTTATAGCATCAAGGTAACCTTTATTACCCAATGCGTGCCTGTCAGTAGTGCTTTCTTCAGGTACTTTTCTAGGAAAATATATTAGTCTTTTGTGATTTATTCCCCAAATAACAACTTGGATAAAGTCTGCTTCACCTGTTGGAAATGAAGCAACGATTGGTCAAGATGTACTAGCCGTCAAATAACCTTGAAAAAAACGGTTGGCCGGTGCCTTGGCCAAAACTTTGTTTTGATATTTAACAGCAAGATGGGCCTCTAACAGGCAAATAATATTCCAGCTTGTAAATCAGTGTTATCGTGGCCATGTGTAAATCTGTCAGTAAACTCCCTTCCTGCTTTTCTACCATAAACATGCTCAGCATACACTTTGTTTTCTTACTCTGCAGTCTTTTCAATAACTCAGAAAGGAGGCTAGTAGGTTCCGGAGCTTTTCTGTTTGCTCAAAGATAGCCACATCAATTTTGTCTTCCTAGAGGTCTAAATCTAGCAACTCTTTGCATCCAGGGTACTGAGTGGGACAGGGAGAACTAGCATAAACTATGATTTTCATTATTGGTATCTGACTCTTCCTTCACTCTGGAATTCAATCCAGGTACAATGATTCACCTTTCCACATAATTTTCATAGTTGTTAATGCTTAGCGTACAAGATCTTAAGTCACTAGTACGTTCCTCTCACACATTTCCAGTGGTGCCTCCTCTTCCTCAAAGTGTGGTCCTCCAATCTAGCCTCACTAGGTTGTGGCTGTTTCGATGCACATGCTCAAATGCTGAACACTGCTAAGTTCACATGCTGAATACAATTGTGTTCTACGCCACAGCACGGAATAGTTTCTAACTCTCACACTTGATCTGGACAATACACCTCTTTGGGACCCTGAGACCACACGCTCCTGCATATTACCATAGTACTTTTAAATGAAAACATAGAGACTGATTTATATATTTACATATTGGTAGCAAGGGTACTCCGTCCGTCAACCTGAAGGTCCACCCACCTCATTTAGAGTAGGGCACCCATCAGTGTGAGACTACTCAGTCTGCACCGCCTACAAACATTTTTTTTTTTTTTTTTTAAACTCTTTTTATTAACACAGCTCATGAGACCATACAACATGTATTTGCAGCAACAGTTCATTATTACGCCGAATACATATATCCACAGGGGTAAAAGCATGGGAGCCCCGCTCTGGGGAGTACCAATGACATTTCCTCTCACTCATCTCCGGTTGCCCCAGGATTTCTATATTGCTTCCAGGGCGCCCAGACCTTTCCCCATTTTTTGGCACACCCCCTGCTTTTGTACACAACTGCTTCGGCCCTTTGGCACCAGTCTAGGTCTCGCTTCCAGTCTTCTAATTGCGGGGGTGCCTGCTTCCCCCAGCATCGGGCAATGTTACGTTTTGCCACCCCCGCCGCCAGGACCAGCCAGATTTCCGCGTACCGGGGCCAGGCTTCTTCGCCCTTGATCATTAAAAGCAGCCACTTTGGGTCGATTGGGACCACTTTCCCCATCACTCTGGACAGAGTGTCTGTAACCCCAGCCCAGAATGATACTATCTCAGGGCATTCCCACAGGATATGGAAGAAGGATCCCTCTTGGTGGCACCCCCTCAGGCAAAGCCCCGATTGAGTTCTACCCCATTTGTGAAGGAGTGTGCGGGGATAGTATGTGCGATGCAGGATTTTCAACTGTACCAGTCGGAATCTGGCTCGTATTGCTACCTCTCTGGGGCTTTGTAGCGCCTCTTGCCAACTTTCGTCAGTGATACTGCCCAGGTCAATAGACCACGCTGTTCTTAGAGAGATCAATGGGTCTGGGCTGTTGTTGAGCAGCTTCCGGTAAATCGTGGATGTGGGCTTTCCCTCAATAGGATCAAGCAGTAACCGGTCTTCCAATGGGGAGTACTCCGGTATGGATGCGCCCCTCTGCACGTGTACCCTGAGGGCGTGAACTAATCTGATGTATTGGTATCGTTGTGACTGGTGCATATCATATTCTTTCTGCATGTATTCGAACGAGCGGGGGGAATCACCCTTCCAGATGTCTCCCAAGTACTCGATGTCTATTAACCGCCACCCCCCGAAACCCGTCAGAGCGGTCACCTCTCGGAGCTGGGCTCCCAACCATAGCGGGGTCCTACCGGTCAGCTTACTTTCCCACCCAAGGAATCTATTGGCATCCTTCCAGCATTGCACCACCACCCTAGTGTGCTCCGGCCAACCCAGCAATGGCTTCCTGGCGTAGAGAAGGGACTCACAGTTGCTGCCGGTCATGACCATCCTATCCACCCGGTATGCCGGCTCGTTACAGTCGGCGTATACCCAGTCGTTTACAACCTGTAGTTGCGACGCCCAGTAGTACAACTTTACGTCCGGGATTGCCAGGCCACCATCAAACACCCCCCTTTGCAGTTTGTGAAGCGCAATCCGCGGGGACCCTCCATCCCACAGCAGTGTGCGGACTGCCTGTGCGATCCGTTTAAAAGAGTGCGGGGGGACCGGAAATGGCGTGTTTTGTAAAATGTAAAGCAGTCTCGGCAGAGTTAGCATTTTGAATAGAGCCGCGCGGCCCATAAGCGTAAGCGGGAGGGATCGCCAGTGGCTCACATCTGTGTCCAGGCGAGACAGTTGGGGCTCGAGGTTCTTAGTCAGGAACTCGGCCTTATTTCGGGTAACATGGATCCCCAAGTATTTAAACCCGTCAGTTACTACCGGAGCCGAACAGCAAGATGGGAGTCGCGGGGGAGGGCCAGAGAGTGGAAAGACCACCGACTTCGCCCAGTTTATGGTGTAGCCGGAGTAGCTGCCGAACAATTCGAAGATATGCAGTACACGGGCCAACGAGTGGTACGGCCGAGCCAGGTACAGTACAATATCATCCGCGTATAGAGACACGCGCTCTTCCCAGCCCCCGGTGTAACAATGCCCCATATCATGGGGTCTCTCCTTATCCAGTGTGCTAGCGGTTCCAGAGCTAGGGCAAACAGGAGAGGGGACAGGGGGCAACCCTGTCTGGTGCCCCTCCTCAGGGAAAGGATCTAGACACCGCCCCATTGACTCTTACTCTGGCCACTGGTAGTACATATAACAATTTCACCCAGCTACAAAAGATCGGCCCGCATCCCAGCCGCTGTAGAACCATGAATAGGTAGGGCCATTCAATACTGTCGAAGGCCATAGAGGCGTCCAAGGCCACCGCCGCCGCCTGGGTGGACCCGACTCCTTCTGTCAAGTGGAGTACCCCGTACAGCCTCCGTAGGTTATGGCGGGTGCTCCTCCGGGGCATGAACCCGGATTGATCTATGTGCACTAGGTCCGTTATAACTGACACCAACCGCTCTGCCAGGACTTTGGCTAGGACCTTAGCCTCCGCGTTTATTAGTGAGATCGGACGGTATGAGTCGCACCGGTCTGGGGGCTTCCCTGCTTTATGGATTGTCACTATCATGGCTTCCCTCTGGTCCGGGGGGAGCCGCCCCACTTCGCGTGCCTCAGTGAACATCCGCAGCAGGGGAGCTCGTATCACCGCCGCCTGGCGTTGGTAAATCTCAATCGGGAGCCCATTGGGCCCGGCCGCTTTACCGGACTGTAGAGCGCTCAGAGCTATTCCTAGTTCCTCCTCTGTGATATCGGCCTCGAGCCTCTCTCTTGCCTCCGAGGACAGCATGGGCAGCGCGAAGTCGCGCAGGAATTCCTCGCAGTCCGATTCGGTCCTCGTGCAGACCGGCGAGTAAACCCTCTCGAAGTGGGCCGCGAACGCTTCGGCCATCTCCCCACTAGTGGAACACAAGGTCCCTGATTCATCTCGCACCCCGGATACCCAGGAGCGCTCTCTGTCTCGGCGCTCCAGCCACGCTAGTAGCTTCAGCCCCTTATCCCCAACGTCGTACAACCGATGTTGTGTGGCCAGTGCATATGCTCGCGCCTCTCCCTCCGCCATTGCCTTGAGGTCCTTTTGCTTCAGAGCCAAGTTGTGTCTCAGCTCCGCCGACCCCGTCAATGCGGGATCACGGGTTAGTGTCTCTACCTCCTGCTCAAGCCGTCGAATCTGTAGGGATTCCTCTTTTTTCTGCCCCCCAATTAATGCTTGTGCCTGTCCCCGCAGAACTGCCTTGTATGCCTCCCACATGGTGACCTGGGAGTCCACAGAGCCCCGATTCTCCTCAAAATATAACTGGGACCCCTCGCGAAGCTTGTCACTTATGACCGGATCTTGGAGGCGCCAGGGGTCTATTCTCGGATATGCAGCCCTATTCACCTCTGGGCCTCGGAGGGTAACGCATACTGGTGAGTGGTCTGAGATCCCACGCGCCATGTGCCTGGTATCCGTGAAGTCCCCCATATGTGTGAGTCGGGTAAAAAAATAGTCGATTCTGGAAAAGGACCCGTGTCTAGCCGAGTAAAACGTGTATTCCCTGAGCTGAGGGTGGTGTGCCCGCCATATGTCGCACATGCCGAGGGCCTCGATGAAGCCCGCCAGGCCTCGCTCATCCCATGCACCCGTTGGAGAGTTAGATCGATCTAGGGATGGGTTCATTGCAGCGTTTGTGTCCCCTCCCAGGAGGAGAGTACCCGAAGGGAGATCAGCTAGAAAGGCACCCAGCTTCGGTAGAAAAGTGGAATGTAGGCCTGGTGGGAGGTAGCAGGAACAGAGTACCACCGATCGCCCTTCCCAGGCACCCACTGCCGCTACTAGACATCCAGTGTCATCCGCCCACGTGTCAGTTATCACCAGGGGTAGGGTGCTGCGCACTAGGATACCCACTCCTCGGGCCCCGGAAGTGTACCCTGCGTGTGCAATCATTTTATAACCAAAGCGATCCAGGGCCTTACACCTATTCCCCCGCAAATGCGACTCTTGGATCAGGACTACGTCTGGGGCGTGCCTCTTTAGCTGTTGTAGCACCAGTGCGCGCTTTATTTTGTTGCCCAACCCATTGACATTCCAGGTCCATACCCGCAGGCTAACTGGGTCCCCCATTTTCCTGGAGTAGTATCAGTCGCACTTCTCCCCTCCTACCCCCTGTCTTGTCGCCAGCCATGAACTGCCTCTGTGGATTGCTATTGTGGTCTCGAGCTAACGCCCCCCCTATCCCCCCCCCAAGGAAAAAAACAAACCCCCTCCCCCCCCACACCCTCCTCCCTGCATCCCTGCTAGGTGAGTCCCCAACCACCCACCCTTGAAACTGGCAGAGTGCCTGTCGCCCCATAGAATCAAACACAAACGAAGAAACAGGACGCCTACAAACATTTTGATGGCCCAATCGAGCAAGGGCCATCAGTGATTTGGCCATGTGTCCGTCCGCTCTATTTAGAGTGGGAAACGCATGACCAGTTTTTACTGCCCATCACCAACATGTAACACGTGGCAGTAAGGGCAGTGAAAACGTTTAAATGACCCCATGGCCAGGGAGGTCATTGTTTTTTTTATTTCAAAAAAGAAAATCCCGCTTTAGGATTTTCTTTTTGAAAGTAAAAAGGAAAATTGTAAATTTGACATACAGCTCTATCATCTTGACGGAGCAGTCTGTCAAACTTACAATGCATTTCCAGGAACCGCTGTGATAGCGGTTCCTGGAAATGCAAGTGATGTCCGCAGGGGCAGTGGACATTTCTAAATACAGTGCATGGAGCAACCTCCCCATGGTGGGAGTAAAGTACTCCACCATAGCGACGGGGGATTAACTCAGTCTGCAAAGATTTAAACTAGCCCCATAGTCCCCAAGAGCTATAGATGGCAGCTACTTCATAAAGGCATCCTAGAGCCCTAACAAAAAAAAACTAAAACGCATCTTACATTTTCTGTAAAATGATGCCCCAGTTAGCATTTCTCACATGCCTTGTGTAGTATACAAAACAGTGTTTTTCTCCTCTAATTCAGTTTCTTATTTTGATATCCTTGTAAAAGCAGAGGTGATACTCATCAATCATATTGGTCTCACACCGATTTCATTGTAATTGTATGAGAAGAATCTCCAGCTGGCACCCATAGTAGCTTACAACAACTCAACGCATGTAATACATTGGAAATTGGACGCATACATGGTGATGGAATGTTTCTCTGCTCAACATGTTGTGTTTTAATTCTAAATTCTACAGTAGGACTTACTCTTCCACTTTAAAGCTTCAGGCCAACACTGCCCATCTTTTTCCCATGTCATACTTTTTCTGTTTTAGTGATAATAGAATCCACTCTAAAATTTGTCTGAAACGTTTCAACTGGCTCCTGATGGCCCTTAGCCTTTAATTCGTCTTTAGCAAGCTTGTTTGTTTAAACTGTTGCTCAAGCTTTTACAAAGCAGGCTTCAATTTAGCAGAGCCGTAGATATCTTCATACGGACTGTGATCACTACAATTTTCCTGCCTACCACGGTCTTCTGGTATACCAGGGTACAGCGGGCATGGTTTCCTTACTAAGGATCCCTTTTAGAGCTTGGCAGATGGTCTTCCAAGTTAAAGGAGGCTGACTTGGTGGTACACCAGCGCCATATGTGGGGATCCCCGCTACACTGGTAGGGAGCTTTGTGCCTTCAATGAAGTTGCCATTGTGGCAGGTCCACTGAAGCAAGCAAGCACCATATTTGATGAACCCGCTCTGCAAAGCTATTTTTTTCAATTGCAAACTTTCAAACCAGGTGTTTGCTACTGAAAATGAATGGTCCTGATGCGCTGCAAATGTTCTCTCAGTGCAGGGGGTGTGTTTTTTCTTTACTGTTTGGGACTGCCAGGCTTACTCTAGCAGTCTTGTACAGAAAAATATACAGCGGAACAGAAGTTCTAAGTACAGTAAACAACATATATTGGTTGATAGCCTTGTGGCAGCGGAAAAGAAGCAATTTGCTCACCTCTAAATCGGGCGAGCAAACATCAAATTAGGCAGATGCCACTTACTGGATGCCCTGCATTTGCCAAACACTAAATCACACCCCATGACTGCGTTGCAGGTGTTCAACTAAACATTTCTTCACACTGTTCTATAAGGCACATCTCTGAACATATACCCACTCCCCTCAAATGTCCATAAACGTGGTTCTAGTTCTGCCACAACTGGCATGTGATTCAAGATAGTTACTGACCACATTTTGATCTTCTTCATAAGCACCCTAATCTATGGGATCACATTGTTTATGATTTATACTCTATGCGACTTCGGGAAATGAGGAAACAGAAGCAAAATCTATTTCCTTCAGATGTGTGCACTTTAAACCCATTAGACCTCTTAAGTTTTTCAATGGCTATTTTACGCCTTTGCCCGCTCCTCCTTGCCTGTCCAAGCTAAGGTGCAAAATTAAGTTCTTATAACCATGCATAATGAAATTACCCAGAAATAACATAACGTGTATTTGTATAGCGCACGTTCACCCCAACGAGGTCTCTTGCCGCTGAATAACAGTTGTTGTAAGGTTACTCAACTCAATGGTACTCATTTTATCGACCTCAGATGGATGAAAGGCTGAGTGGACCCGCCGGGTTTGAACCTGTGACCATGAGGTCGAACAGAGGCCCCTGCAGTGGATGCATTAGTCCACTGAGCCACCAGACCCGGCATATTTCTGGACTTAATCAACCCTGCTTGTTTGCTATTTGTTCTTCCAGTCTATAGTTTATTACCCTATATATCAATGATCTCACATAACTTCCCTTAGTCAAGGAAGCTGCAAAGAACTCTTGGCTATAACAGCCCTGCCAAGTACCATGCATCAGGGGTTAGTCTAAGGCATTTTAGTGTTAATGTCCGCATCACTGCACTAAAATGCATTAGTCACGCCTAATAGCACCCTCAGTACCTCCAGGAAAAAGGGGCTAAACAAGCCTGACTGAAAAATGCAACCAGCATACCTTTAGCTTGCTCCGGCAATAGGACCTGCTGTGCCGTACGATGCTGCTGTGGGCCCATCTGACAAATTCTGCCAGAGATTTTAGCCAGCTGGGTTTGGAGGGGTGTGCACTGACGTGTTCCTATTGTTTAGATTTTTTTTATGTCTGCTCAATTCCGATCAATCAGTCCACTGCCTGGCCACCTCACGGGCTCTCCTGGTGGACCACGTGGTCAGGTGAACGAGTACAGCACTCGGATCACTGTCTGGAGCCCTCACGTGGATCGTTGGTGCCTTGCCTTCTGTCGCATTTTTAAATTTCAGCAAGGCACCCCATACGATGGTTATGGCAGAGCAGCAGCTGATCCCGGAGTCTGCAGGTAGGTTTGTTTTTTTCTACTGACTTGTGGCGCCCCCTCTCTCTCTCCCACCTATGCGTAACCATCAGTGCTGTGTGTTGTGAAGAGGTTGTGCTGGTAGATTTGTCCTCCGCGGGTCATGAATCCTACAGACCCTGGACCCTCATCAGCTGGTGGAACCCCCCCCAGACATAATTTCGGCCTCCAGTGTGGTGCTGGAATGTTATTTTTCTTCATGGCAGCCTGGGCCACACAGTGTGCCAGAGTGCCCCAATCCCTACCCCCACTGTCCTACATCTGATCCTAAATCAGGGAATGATAGGTGAGTTTCCAGATGATGTCTCACCATGATCGTTCCATCATGTGTTGGCCCCTGGCAAGTCCCAGGTCGCCAGACCAGCTGTAGAATTACCAGAAACAGAGCGAAGTCGGACTCACAGAGCAGGCGGTTGTGTACAGAGGCCAGTCTACTCTGCTGCCAAGTCAGCAAATCCAACACTGTGACCTGAAAGAGGTTGAAGTTCCCAACGAATGCTGAACAATTGCTCAAGAATTATTCTAACACTGTAAGGTAATCTGTTAGCAATTCAGGCCCTGGGTATGTTTCACAACTTTTTCTTTGTCTCGCATTCCCAAACACTATTTGCTTTCAATCAATATTGTGTTTGTGTATTTATTTTTTTAAACAAGATACACTGCATTCTAAGAACCAAGTCGCCTAGTGCATGCAGAATGACAAGGTATATAGAAAGTGATGAAGAAGGAGAGTACCTGTGAGATATGCATATGGACAATTCAGAAAGATGTGGGGAGGGAAAAAATGAAAGTGGCTAAAAGAGTGAGAAACTGCAGATGACAGAACGAATGGGAGAACATGACCAATCGAAGCGCTCTGGAGTCCACTTCCTTTCCACATACCATAGTAATATTTAAATGAAAGCCTGATATTTTCAGAATGTAAACCTTTTAAATTCTAATTCACAACAAAATCTTTTTATAATGACTAATTCATACTGTTATCAAGCATTGGTATCACCAACAGGTCTGGCTTCTTTTAGGGGTATGTTTATTATACTCTATGTCTGGATACAGTGATATATAACTCACAGGCAAACAAATACGAGTCATGGATTTACTCACGAAGAAAGGTCACTTGAGGTGTCACACATTCAGCAGTAGAATGTCACTCATTCATAGATAAACCATAACAATGTCACACATAAGCAATCGGAAAACTTAATTCCGCTGCCTGGACATCCGCATATACAGAAGTCCAAACGATTTGCACGATGGCAACCTGGGCAGAGCATTGACCGCGGTCCGCTCCCAAATGACATTTTGGGACACGCTCCCACTATCAGTGACAGGGAAAGTGGCTATAGTGAAGATGGTAATACTGCCCAGGTTTTTATATTATTTTGCGAACCTCCCACACTACACCCCTTCGTCCTTCTTCCGGCCTCTTGAAAGTTTAGTAAAAGATTTCATATGGGGAAAATCTAGGCACAGGGTGCCGATCAGCAAACTCTACTTACCGGTAGATCAGGGTGGCCTGGCAGTTTCACATATGGAACAGTACTACTTAGCAGCCCAAATACAGTGGGTTGCCAGATGGTTGGCTGACTGCCACAGTGGAGACACAGCAACCACACAACCACCCTACAGACCACGGAATTAGCAGTAATATTCCACCCATGCTCAAAAACCAAGCCGCCGGACTCATTTCTGTTGAACGTGGCCTACAAGTGCTACCGCAGAGTGCTGTACATCACCCGCACAACCACACCATACACCCCAGCCCTACCTCTGGAGGGCACACCCACAGGTCACACAGTAACCACAGAAGCCGAATTCAGAAGCCGGCACGCTGCCGGAATTTAAGACATGGGGATCTATACCGAGACGGCACACTAATCCCATATACGTCGCTAATGGAGGAAGACGAATTACCTCCCGGTCAGTTTCTACTTTACCGATCCTTACTATCGTCAATAACAGCTAAGTGGGGAGACATGACTACCGAACCAGGCACACACCTCACCATGCAATACCTACGTGTTATGGGTCACGGCGGGCACCTAATCAAATGGTTCGCAGCATCCCTTAGGCATCACACGGCGGTAAACCTATTGGTCCTTTGCCAACACTGGGAGGCAGACATAGAATGACAGTTCACAGACACAGAATCGGCCTCGGTATTGGCAAGCCCAACCCAAGTTCCCAGGAATATGCGCCTGCGACAAATACAATTCTACATCACCCACAGAGCGTACCTCATGCCCGCGAAGATCAATCAATACTTTAAACGCCAAGACACCAAATGCCCCAGATGTATGCATTTAGAAGCGGACCCGCTACACATGCTAAGGGGGTGCCCCACATTAGCAGCATATTGGTCGGCAGTAGCGGACGCGCTGGCACACTGCACAGGCCGCACACTCCTGTTTGAATGGCATGTATACCTTCTGCACTTATATCATAGAAGCCGCATTAATCAATCAATCAACACATTTATAGAGCGCGCTACTCACCCGTGAGGGTCTCAAGGCGCTAGGGGGGAGGGATGAAGCAGCTACTGATCGAACAGCCAGGTCTTAAGAAGTCTCCTGAAGGTCAGCAGGTCCTGGGTCTGTCGCAGGTGGATGGGGAGGGTGTTCCAAGTCTTGGCGGCGAGGTGGAAGAACGATCTGCCGCCGGTGGTCGTTCGGCGGATGCGTGGGATGGTGGCAAGGGCGAGGTCAGCGGAGCGGAGCTGGCGGTTCGGGGTGTAGAAGGTGAGTCGTTCGTTGAGGTATGCTGGTCCGGCGTTGTGGAGTGCTTTGTGGGCGTGGGTGAGGAGCTTGAAGGTGATCCTCTTGTTGACCGGGAGCCAGTGCAGGTCTCTCAGGTGGGCGGTGATGTGGCTGTGGCGAGGGGTTCCGAGGATGAGGCGTGCGGAGGCATTTTGTATGCGTTGGAGTCGTTTCTGGAGTTTGGTCGTGGTTCCCGCGTAGAGGCGTTGCCGTAGTCCAGCCTGCTGCTGACGAGGGCTTGGGTGACCGTCCTTCTGGTTTCGGTGGGGATCCATCTGTAGATCTTGCGGAGCATGCGGAGGGTGTTGAAGCAGGAGGAGGAGACAGCGTTGACTTGCTGGGTCATGGAGAGCGTTGAGTCCAGGAGGAAACCCAGGTTGCGTGCGTGGTTGGTGGGTGTCGGAGGAGCTCACAACGTGGCCGGCCACCAGGAGTCGTCCCATGCGGAGGGGGTGGAGCCGAGGATGAGGACCTCCGTCTTGTCAGAGTTCAGTTTCAGACGGCTGGTCTTCATCCACTCTGCGACGGCCTTCATTCCCTCATGGAGGTTGGATTTGGCGGTGGCCGGGTCCTTGGTGAGGGAGAGGATCAGCTGGGTGTCGTCGGCGTACGAGATGATGTTGAGGTGGTGCGCTCGAACGATGTTGGCGAGCGGTGCCATGTAGATGTTGAAAAGGGTCGGGCTGAGGGATGATCCTTGGGGTACGCCGCAGGTGATCGTGGTGCTTCGGATCTGAATGGGGGGAGACGGACTCTCTGGGTTCTGCCGGTGAGGAAGGAGGTGATCCAGTTAAGGGTTTTGTCGCGGATCCCTGCGTCGTGGAGGCGTGTGCGTAGGGTGTGGTGGCAGACGGTGTCGAAGGCGGCCGAGAGGTCCAGGAGGATGAGGGCCGCGGTTTCGCCGTTGTCCAGCAGGGTCCTGATGTCGTCGGTGGCAGCGATGAGGGCGGTTTCGGTGCTGTGATTGCTGCGGAAGCCGGATTGGGAGGAGTCCAGGATGTTGTTCTCCTCCAGGAAGTGGGTTAGTTGTCTGTTGGTGGTCTTCTCAATGACTTTTGACGGGAACGGGAGCAGGGAGATGGGTCGAAAGTTCTTGAGGTCCTTTGGGTCCGCCTTAGGTTTCTTGAGAAGGGCGTTGATCTCGGCGTGTTTCCAGCTCTTCGGAAAGGTGGCTGTCTTGAAGGAGCTGTTGATGATCTTTCAGAGTTGAGGTGCGATGATGGAGCTTGCTTTGTTGAAGATGTGGTGGGGGCAGGGGTCGGAAGGAAAGCCGGAGTGGATGGTGTTCATGATTTTGATGGTGTCTTCGTCGTTGACGTGGTTCCAGGAGAGCAGGAGGTCGGTGTGTTTGGTGGGTGTTGAGTCAGGGGTGTCGGCGTCCGTCGTCGGTGTCTGGGCATCGAAGCTGTCGTGGATGTCTGCGATCTTGCGGTGGAAGAAGGTTGCCAGGGAGTCGCAGAGTTCGTGCGACGGCGGGATGTCATTCGTGCTGGAGCTGGGGGATGCGAGTTCTTTCACGATGCTGAAGAGCTCTTTGCTGTTGTGTACGTTGTTGTCGATGCGTTCCTTGAAGGAGGTCCTTTTGGCGGATCGGATCAGTTGGTGGTGCTTGCGTCTGGCGTTCTTGAGGGCTGCGTGGTTGTCTGGTGTCTGGTCTTGGCGCCACTGCTTCTAGATTCTTCGGCAGGTTTGTTTGGAAGTCTGGAGGTCGGCGTTGAACCAGGTGGCTCTCATGTTGGTGCGCCTATTAGAGGGTCTCCTGATCGGGGCGAGGGTGTTGGCGCAGTCGTCGATCCATTGTCTGAAGTTGTGGGCCGCTGCGTTGGTTTCAGAGGGTTCGGGTGGAGGGTCACGGGCGAGGGTGGTGAGGAACTGGTCTTCGGTGACTTTGTTCCAGCTGCGGTGTGGAATTCGTTGCGGTTGGATGTGCGCGGTGTGTTTCTCGAAGGAGAAGTGGATGCAGTGGTGGTCGGTCCAGTGGAGTTCGGTGGTGTGACTGAAGGTGACGTGGCTGCTGGCGGAGAAGATGGGGTCGAGCGTGTGTCAGGCGGAGTGGGTGGGTGTCGTGACGATCTGTTTGAGTCAGAGGTTGGCTAGGTTGTCGATCAGGGTTGTGGAGTTGCTGTCGTTGGAGTTCTCGAGGTGGAAGTTCAGGTCTCCGAGGAGGATGTAGTCTGTGGAGGCGATTAATAAAACCACTACCAGATTTTTAGATCTCATAATAATGTGGAGACGCTCCATTCGAAACTGGACCAAAGCAGAAAGTACTGCACTCAGGCGTGAGGACACGCTTGGGATCCGCAAATATCCCCCTAGCTGCAAGTTGGGATGTGATCCTAACTGCACTGACCCATGCTCCCGGGAGTGCCACGCCCTCCCAGACTCCAGAAGATGATGCACCTCAATAGCGCAGGCCATAGAGAGGAAAACGCGGGGAGGATACAAAACACAACGGAAAGGGGAGAAGCAAAGAACCACAACCCACTGACTAAGGGTAACTACGAACATGCCCCGAGCCAAGTTAACAACCAGCACCAGAGCACACACGAAGGACATTAGCGCCAAGATAGTTGCTCCCAGGGAACCTAAACGCCAGCCTCACAGTTGAGATCCCCAACCCGTTAAGTATTACTTTGTCACAGTTTCATTAACGGCCCTCCTACACAGTTACAGAACACACAGAGACAAATGCAGGCACATTACAGCTGCACAGCGTAAGACGTATTAGGAACATCATCGCTGACACCACAGACATATGCCCCAGGCAATGCACCCAACATCGGGCAGGATATAAAAGATGTCATGTATATGGTATAACTTGCTGTGTAATTTTAAAACAAAAAAAAAGACACATTGGACACAGAAAGATGTAAATGACATAAATGTCAGTAATGGCAATCAATTCTCTTTGTCAGTTACCGTTGCATGTCGCAATAGATCGAGCCAATGTATGTCATGAATGTGTTCATTATGTAGAAAAAAAAACAAAAGAAACTCAATAAAAAAGATGTTAAAAACAAAAAAAAATAAGCAATATAAAAACTTGCCAGCTATGCAGCTGACTTACAGTGACTTTGAGGAAATTTATGATAGCAGCTAAAATCCGCGCTGGGGCCTCTCTCAGCCTGTTTGGTCAGCCGGTCACACGTGGGATAGAGAGCCTACAGACTCTGTATCAACTGGTCATGCATTAATTTGACTGATTACCAAGAAGGAGCCAGGATGCCTGGTCGGCGCAGGCTAGCTAAAGCAGGATCTCTGTTTAATATCATGGTTACACATTTGTTTTACAGTATGATCAGGTTACAAGGGCACTAGGTTACTACCCTTCCATTTATTGTACTTTGCAGCAGTTTTAAGATCTTCTTTGAGTTACTCGTTGCTCTAATGAGTGTAATTTCTGATAATTATATGTTTCCCTGGTCTTCATTGCTTGATTTCACTTACACTTAGTCTTTAAATGTCACTCATAAGTAAACTGAAAATGTCACACATACGCAATCTGAAACCTTGGCAGCTATGATATAGTCTACATTCTGCTGTGAGGTGTGTTTCTTGTTTCAGGACAAAGTATGCTATTTGGCTCCCATGACACTACCAGTGCCTCGTGTACTCCAACTCACTAACTCGCCTTTGCAATCCTCTCCGTTTGTGAGCCTATAAATTAAAACCTTCCGTGTTTTCTCTCTCCTGCCCTCGCACATGCAGACATACGTTCTAATAACAACAGTTCCCCAGCTTTCCCTTGTTGCTCAAATTTAACAACCATTAAAAACAAACCAACTATGCAACCAGTAAAGGGCAACCCCCAAAGTCAACTATGCTTTCTTTTTACAGTTCCACATAACTGCAAACAATAACAGCAACCACTAAACCAGTATTCTGGTACTTGCACCTTATGCTCTGCAATTTGACTAGTGCCCTACATCTTGATTTTTACACCATCTGGTCTTTGTTGGTACAGTGTAGAGCCCTCCGGTCCATCCATCCCACCTACAGCTCTTTCATCCTTTCCTCTGTCAAAGTCTTTATTGTCTCCTGGCTTCACTTCTCTCGGAGCTGCTCCCCCTGAGAACCTGTCCTAACATAGTGATAATCTCCCAAATGAGACTGCAACCCACACAAGAAGGCCAAGCTTTAGCATGTTTCTTTTAGTAACAAGTTCTTTCTCTGGTATCAAAGGTTTTCTCCCCTATCATACCCTTTATCCATTTTATCAACTGGGCGACCATATACCATATACACTGATACTTACTTGAAGAAACTATCACTGATGTATATATTATATTAGTTGCAAATATCAATTTTTGCCTCGATGAAGCGGTGCGTTAACATCGTGAAACGTGTTGGCATGAATGCATAAACCAGCACATAATACTTATTGCTGAACGATGAAGTGATAAGATTCTCTTTAAAGTTCTGGAAGGTACTGGACTGAATATGGATTGACAAATCGAAGCTCAAATTCTGACTATATTTCATCAGTCTTGAAGGATGCATTTTAGATCATGAATCAAATAAAAATGTATTTTTTTGAGATACAAATTTTTTGATGTCTCCATTCTGTTTTTATGTATAAGTTCTAGGTTCTTGCAATCACGAGAGACGTAAAAATTGCCAAGTCTATAAAGCATTTTTGGAGTTGTTCCACAGCAATGAAATTCCCCTCCCTTTCTTGTGCAAAAATTTCTGCAATGCCCTCTTGCCCATGCCTAGACTTTGAATATATTTTCACTCATATCACATTGTTATCCATGCATTTTTCACTCTATTCATCGCGTTTCCTTTTTGGCTGAGAGTCTATGGTCTTCAAGAGACTCAAGACAAGAAGCCTACCATGGGCAAGGTCATTATTTTTAAAATCTTTTTATAAACATTTGCCATGTAAACAAATAAAGTATCAACTTGTAAGAAATATTTCAAGACCATCCAAGCACCCAATACTATTTAGCATTTCCAGCAATAACTTTTAAGACCGGTTTAGAAACATTGCGGGGTGTTTCAGACAAGACTCGGTTGGGTCAGACACCTCTGACAATCCCTCTGGTAATCCAGGAAAGCAGCTCACTGCCAGAAGTGGCCATGGTTGCTCTCCTGCACAGTCGGAAGTAAAAGAATGCCCCAGAAACCTCTCCATGGGACCATATATTGTCAAATTTTCGTGGGCTCCTATGCATTTTATACACGGTGCGCTCCACTTGCATACACCAACATCAACTCTGGCCGTCATTTGTGC
This sequence comes from Calotriton arnoldi, assembly GCA_963921515.1. NCBI lineage: Eukaryota > Metazoa > Chordata > Amphibia > Caudata > Salamandridae > Calotriton > Calotriton arnoldi. Next base: position 2,003,062 of record CAWUFW010002606.1, read on the forward strand.
CAACTCCAGGATCCGATTTACCCACTCCGCCATAGCTGAACAATGTCTCTTCTGGCGACCATGAGAGCCACACTGCAGAACAGTGGAGTATATTTACAGTGTGTGATGCCCCATATACCCTGTGTATCCCAAAGTGGAGACAAGGGCCAGGGGCTCCCATGTGACCACCGAGATACGCAAGCCCACTTGTGCCCAGCACGTCTGTAACCGGGACAGTCTAAGAGGATGTAGAGTAGCATCCCTTTCTGACATCTGCGCAGGCACCGGTCACTCTCCGGTTTTCCCACATGGAGGAGCCTGGTCCTGGTAAAATATGGCTGATACAATATTTTTAGTTGTATTAGGCAGAGACCAGGTTCATTCATGATCACCCTTGCTTGTAAACAAGCCTCTCTCCAGTCTTCATCTGCTAGGACCCCTAGATCCCGCTCCCATCCGTCTTTTGGTATTGCCAAAGACAGCTGACTGTCGCTTATTAGAGTCCTATAAACCTATGAGATGGCACGCTTGCGCAATGGGCACACTAGTAGCCGGTATTCTAATCTCTTCGGCACCCTTCGGCAATGTAATATATCGTGCAAGGGCGTGATTTACTTGTGGGTATTGTAGGAGTTGATTGTCAGCCAGCTCATGTTGTTGTATCGCTTCAAAGGGAAGGAGACCCCAAATGCCCCATCTGTCATCCAGTTTTGAAATCAAGCACATTTGCATAATAACTAAGAATGCTACCATTACAAAACCGACCTTGTTTCAGCTGAGATTAAAGCACATATTCAAAGCTTCCAACATCAACACAGAGAAGTGCTTTCGCAAAACACTTTACATACTTCATTAATAAAGACAGGGCATAAGAAAAGGCAATGGAGAAGAGATTTACCTTCCATCCTGGAGATATCTCCTGGCTATCAGATACTTCACTTCCAACTGGTTATGACAGCAGAAAATAGTGACTGCGCGTGGGATCTGGACCAGATACTCTGTTCGGAGAAGGGAAACATGGCTGACAGAACTTGTATCCTGCTTAGAATCATCTAAAGCCTTAAAAGAAAAAGAAAGGGGATTAGTGTTTAAATTTGGTCTGATCAATAGGAACAGTAAGCGTTATTGTGAGTGTGGCACTTTTAGTCTGTCTGGTTATATCCAGAAGGAACACTTACTTGCTGTACTAGGCCTCCATCGGGGTATTTTCACTAAATTCATCAATATCTCTGTGCAGGAATAGATTCTAAAAACATCCATTTTCATTCATTTCAGTCAGTCAGGCAGTTCACTCACTGAGCAATGAACCATGTGTCCTTTCCATTCGCATTTTGACTGGAAAATCATTTTCACACAGGGTGTTTTGGCTTCCAGCGTCTGACTTCCTACTTGTTGTGCCCACAGAGAGACGGACTCAAAGCAGCATCTGCCAGGCGGAAAGACATTGCGGATCCTGTCCAGCGAGGAGAGCCTGCATACAAGCATGTCGCTGTAGGGTCACTGCCAAGCCAGTGAAAGTTCCAAGGCTCCAGTCTGTCTGACGCCAACTTAGTAAAGGTATGCTGCCCTGGGTCAGGCAGATATTTAGTCAACACAGTAGCTACCTTCAACACATGATGATTGTAACAAGTAGTGTGTTACTACTTTAAAGCTCACTACCTCGACCTACCACTAAAATGAGAACCACTACTTTGATAAGATAAGTCTAACGCAATTTTCCACTACCGCGACCCCACTATGGACGTCTTACATTTACATAAACGCTGATCATATACCTACCCCAAAATAGTCCTTCCACTAAACAAAATCAAATGTAATTAAAATATGGCCTGTCAAGATGGCAGACTGGACGTTTCCTACGGTAGCTGCTATATCCCATGTACAGTGCTTTATAATCCTGTGAACAACTAATGTGAAATTCTGTTTTATAGCTGAAATGAGAGGAAATGCAGGTGGGTGCAAAGAGGTGGCATTAAATACACACAGTGAAACCACTGAGCTGACAAGAGCCTGAAAATAAGGGCAAGGGTTGTTGGGTAGAGCCTCTTAGCATAGGCACGGAGCATAGTATACGCTATGCTGTGCTGGCATGCTGCTGAAAGATTGTCCCCATCGGAAGCCACCTGTGGGCAGAGAAGCCTTTGAAAGAGGCACCAGTGGGGGTGCCATGGTGGACCAGCCTTTATCAGTGACACGAAATGGATGCTGTGATGCACCATGATGCGGATGCACAGCATGATGCGGATGGCTCGACCCCAAGAAAGAAGCTGGAGGATCAGGGCAGAGTATGGGGCTCCTAGAAAAAGCATGTGATTAGTGATGTGTGTGACTACAGAGAGTTCTATCTTACCCCCTCCATGGGGTCCATTCTAAAAGGCTCTCAAATGTCAGAAGCTCACACATGCAGCAGGCACTGAAAACACAGGAGATGTACCCCATTTTCTGGGATGGACTGAGCAGAAAGTGTGTGGAACTGATGGCTCAGGTAAAAACTATCAATATAGAGTCTGAGAGGCGGCAGGTAGAAAGGGGAAACAGACAAGCCTGCAGAGGAGAGTAGAAACAGCTATTCAGGGAACTGGATCAGCTTCTTGTCTTGTTGATTTGAACAAGGAAGGGACCAGGATTACACAAGAAATGCTGAAACTCACCTGGGACAGAGGAGAACTGGGGTGACCTGGCTTGAATTGTATGACATGGCTACACAACTACAACATTTCGCTAGGTTGGCGGGTGAGGAGACAAACTGGGAAAAAGAGTTTGTTAGAAAGGACACATGCAGATTTAATTAAGGAACGGTTTATTATTTGAGCAGAAGTGGATGGTGAATCAGGTGGGCATTTGCTGAAACATTACACGGTCCTGTTCTCAAGTACTAGGTTTATGTAGGAAAGTGTTTGCTAAATTACATCCTTTACCAGGGGAGAATACCAGTTGAGGAAGTAAAACAATATTTGTTGAACAGTAAAAAAAGGCAAAATGTAACATAGATTTGTGGCTTTAGAAGCGATACTGGCAAAGATATGTATTGCAGTTCAAAGGCTGCGCCCAAGAGGTGCGCTAACAAACATCTGGTTTAAAACTACGCAACAATGGGCAGTGGCAGAGGAGGGCCTAATGAAGGTCAGGGGGGCAGATGGCAACCCTAATTTAAATTATAGGTGGGCAAAATATTCCGTTCCAATTGTGTGGTGCAATTTATTATCACCCGTGTGCCAAAACAGTAGGTTGGCGAGCACGAGCGAGATTTGGAGTCCCGTACCGCGATTTCCGGTAGCTTTTAGGACATCGGGCAAGATTTTTCCAATGCAGGCGGTCGCAACCGTTCGTGGTCAGAAGGGTGCTGATCGAGTTGAAAATCGACTCGAGCAGCAGCAAAATCGACTCGAGTAGCTGCACCCCTGGCGAGCCGGATGGTGCTGTTCAAGCACATTTTTCCGCGAAGAACGAGCTCCCAGTGCTAAATCACAGCACGAGCAGCACAATCTGCCTATTTCCGCCCGTTGATGGAACTCTGCGGAATCTCAGAGTTTTTTTGTAACTCCACGGAATTCGGCAAAGTAAAATTCCACGAGTTATGCCTGCCCCTAATTTAAATTACGTTTAAGCACATAATATGAAAGTTTATTTAAGTTAACCTATACAGAATGCTGAACTTAAAATTAAATTAATTAAATAAATTAAGTTTACTTAGTAACCTTGGCAACAGTCAACTAGGAGCTAAAAGCATCCTTGGAAAACATGTCCTTACCTGCCGCACATTGTACAGCGAGTGCAGAAGTGAGCCTGACTGTCTCAGGAGCATTTACCGGTTTGTTTTATATATTCCCCTCAGAAATGTATATAACAAACACAGATGCTAAAGGGGGGTAGATGATGATCCCTCTGTCCATCCACCCCTAAATCTGTTCATCGAAACTCAGCCATCTGGCAGTTTTTCCTGTGTCTCATATGGCAAGTTCAGCCTTGAACCTTTATCAGATCATATAACATAAATAAAATAACATTGATTTAATGCAATTTCATTCAACTGTATGCAATTAAATGCTTAGCCTTAAAGTAACCCTAAATAAAATTAAATCAATTTAGAATCAAGAAATTACCGTATCCTAACCCTTATGCTAACCCTACCACTCATTTAAAATTCAACTAAAATACCCTCAGCCTAAACCCAATTCTTACACTAATTTAAACCATTTTAAATACGTTATCTGCTAACCTTAACTCTAAATTAATTTTAAATATACATCTAGAGTGGCCTTAACATTACCATTGTGCTAACCCTATTAACATTAAATAAATGAGTAAACTTTAAGTAAGACTAATTCCAAATTATACTGGTTAAATTAATTAACTAACCTCAACAGTACTAATCCTTACCCTTCAACTTACCTGATTCGGCACAGTTGTGGTGACGACGAATAATGACTCTTAAGTAGTGGCCTCTGGTTGTAGTAGAGTTAAGGTAAAGGCATGCATCTTGTAATGTGACACAAAGGGGCCGATTCCAATTCCGGCCGGAAATCTCTCCGACCGAGCCGGACCCGGAGAGATTTCCGACCGAATCGGACTCTGGCAGTCCGACCGAGCGAGTACGATGCGCACGCATGCCATCGGACTCGAGTCGGTCGGACTCCCATTGAAGTCAATGGGAGCCTGTCGTACAACGCGTACGCGGGCTCCCATTGACTCAATGGGTGCGAGGCGGACAAGGGCGCCCCCTACAGCGTGTACGCGTCCATGCGCATCGCGTCATACATGCACAGGTAGGGGGACCCATGGGTCCCCCTGTGTGCGACTCGCGCGCCTACGCGTACAGGGGGGTCCGACGCGGACCCCAAAGTCCGGCTCCGACAGCTTTTTCGAGCCGGACGGCGCGAGTCGGTCGGACTGCTCGCGGCGCGCATCGTACTTAACCGGCCGGGATACGTCTCCATAGCGCGGTGCGAGTCGTGTCCATGCGAGTCGGTCGGTGCGTGTTGAAGCCGCGTTCGATTCGGTCGGCGATTTCGCGGGTGCCTGCATCGTACTCGCTCGGCCGGACCCGCGTACGATTCGGTCGGGAAACAGGGCTCCGAATCGGATCCGGTAAATCCGATTCGGAGCACTACCGGCCGAGATCGGAATCGGCCCCAAAGTGTCACTGTAATAAACAGGCCATTCCTGATTGAAGTGAAGACCTTGCAAGGCAGCAGACACAGTCACTTAGGGCCTGATTCACAGAACTAACTTACGTCAAAAACGTAAAGTTAGTACCTTTTGGTATTCACAGAATACACTTACTCATTTTGGTATTCACAGAATACACTTACTCATTTGGTATTCACAGAATACACTTACTCATACTAACTTTATGTCCGCACTCGGGCCGGAGATTCCGGCCCGGTGGTGGAGATTCCGGCTGTTTGTGGAGATTCCGGCCCGGAGGTGGAGATTCCGGCCCGGAGGTGGAGATTCCGGCCGTTTGTGGAGATTCCGGCCGGAGATTCCGGCCGTTTGTGGAGATTCCGGCCATTTGTGGAGATTCCGGCCGGTTGTGGAGATTCCGGCCGGTGGCGGAATCTCCACAAACGGCCGGAATCTCCACAAGCGGCCGGAATCTCCACCTCCGGCCGGAATCTCCACAAACGGCCGGAATCTCCACAAACGGCCGGAATCTCCGGCCCGAGTGCGGACATAAAGTTAGTATGAGTAAGTGTATTCTGTGAATACCAAAATGAGTAAGTGTATTCTGTGAATACCAAAATGAGTAAGTGTATTCTGTGAATACCAAAAGGTACTAACTTTACGTTTTTGACGTAAGTTAGTTCTGTGAATCGGGCCCTTAGACTATCTGTCTAGTGGTAAATTAAGGAAGAGTTGTCCACTACTGGTATTTTGTGCCTCCAGGAAGCCTAGATCACTAGATGCTGGATTATCCCAAACAACTAGATAGGCTCTGTAACAGCTTTGTAAAGGGAGGAAGGAGCCTTGCACTTTGTCTTTAATGTTTCAAAATTTCCCTAAATCTTTGTGAATCCACCTTTAGGAGGCTCGACTAAAATTTTAAAGTACTCCGCAGCAACTACAGAAAAATCTGTTTGACGGTCAAGAACAAGGGAATTTAAGCGACTTCTCATGAGAGGTTTCTAGTCCACTCCTGCTATACAAATAAAGGAAAAAACTGGCATCCATATTTATGGGTGTCAGAAATTGTTACATTCATTGACAGAGTATTCGTAATGGTCAGGGCAGGTTGAGCTTTCGGATTCAATTAAAAAAATAGAACCAAAGCTATGAAAATCCACAGCCCATGAGCCCATTTTGGCCCTGCATTACTCAAACAACAGGACGAGTGGGCCAAGATTGCATGGCCCCAGCTAAGAGCCTACGAGTTGAATGAGGCCAAGATTGACTGGACAGCTTGCCTTGTCCAGTGCCCGTACCTGACCTGAGCCCCCGCCGTACCGCCGCATCTCGCCATACTGTGGCTACTGTTTCCCGATGAGTTTTGCAGTTGCAAATTAGTCAAAGGCAGAAGGTTAGGACTCCCCTTTGTTGTGTTACATACAATTTGAGACCACTGAGGAGAATGGGACTGTGTTGTCTCCATTGGCCTCCGTTTTTGATAGTGATCTTATACCAGCAGGTGTCTTGTTCAACATCCGTCAGTCTTGTGCATACAGGGATAGTAATGATCCAAAAGGATCGTTCGTCGGTATATTGAAGGTTGTCTGAGCAGATAAGTCAATGGTTCCATCAAGGAAATGCACAAGCCCTGTTAGAGGTGGAGGGGAAATATAGGGGTCTGTAGAAGTAGCCCAGTAGGAGTGCCTTATTTTTCCTGGTAATGGTGACAGGATGCTCACGCGCCTTGGAAGCCATCTACAAGCGCAGGGGCCAAAAAATTCACTAATATGCAGTCCCTTACACAGTCTTTTGGATGGATGTCAAGCCATGGGGCTCTTCTTACTGAGATGATATCTTTGGCTGTGTCCTGATGACATCTCATGTTCATTTTTATCCAATGCACAGTCTTGTTTTTCAACGCCACATAATCTTCTGTTGTGCTGGGAGTTTGTCATTACGAACTCCACAGCACCATAATGGCTACACTGAAGACTGGGAAGTTTGGTATCAAACTTCTCAGCACATTAAACCCACACTGATGCCAGTGTGGGATTTAATGTAAAATGCACGACAGAGGGCATCTTAGAGATGCCCCCTGAAACTCGAAAAACTTCTAGTGTCCCGACTTAGTGGCTGCTTAGGCTGCCACCAACAGACATGTTTCTGGACCCCTGGGTCGAGAGCCTGCTGCTCTCGGGCGCCTGAAACAATGCACATCCTGGGACGAGGTGCCAAGCCTCCTCCCCCAGGATGGGCAGGGTTCACGAAAGGGGAAGCTTCAAAGGCATGCCACCTTTGTGAGCCTCCCCAGACCATTTGCTGCTTTCAGCAACTGGTCCCCACTGGTTCTAACCCCCACTTTGGGCGGGAGAACTGGCGGGAAAAACAAGTGAGGGAAAGAGGTGTGCCCACCTCTGCCAACTCCACCCCTCATGTGGGGGAGGCGAGGTGAAGCACAGCTCTGTCCCCGCCATCTTGCAGATGGGGGACCCAACCAACCAGGGACAGGCTCCTGCCCCCCTCCCACTGGAGGGTGGCACGATAGGGGGTGTACCCACCCCAGGGAAGGGACCCATTGGTCCCTGCCCTTTACCTACCTGTAACGCCCCTAAATCTAGTATTTAGGGGGCACCCTGAACCTTGCTTCCTCAGATCCAGAAACGACAAGAAAGAAGATAAGAAGAAGAACTGAAGAGCCGTGCAGAGCTAACAAGAGGACGACGCCCACTGACTTGGCCCCAGCCCTACCGGCCTGTCTCCCCTCGAACCTGCTCCTGCGAAATCCCGGCGTGTCCTGCAGCCAGCAACCTCAGCAAACCCTGAGGACCTGCCTGCCTTCACTTCAAAAGACTGAGTCTCCCGAGAACAGCGGACCTGTTCAACTTGCAACTTCTGGCAGCAGCCGGAGACCGCGAATCCAGCCCACTTTGCACCCGCCGAACCCGGCCCGAGCTCTAGTGGAAAAACACGACGAGGAGGTCACCCCGGCGATTGTGACCCAAGATCCGGAGATCCCAGACCAGCCTCAAGACCCCAGCCGACGCCTGCAGCCTCAATCCAGAGGACCCCCTCTACCGCGACCAAGAGCAAGTAAGACTTTCCGACGCCAAAAGGCACCCCTGCACCCGACGCCCCACGGCCTTGTGTGCTGCAACCAGCGGTGCCTAGCCAACCCAAGACATCCCAACTTACCCCTCGAAGTGGTGGTCGCACCCAGAAGGTCTTCGTCCCCGAGCCTGCAGTGTTTCTTTCGACCGGAGTCTCTCCATAGCAAACAACAGGGCGCCCGGCGCCAAAACAGCACTCTGCACCCGGCCGCCCCAGTGCCGCTGAGGGTGCACCTTTTGTGCTGACCTGCAACCCCAATTGTCCTGAGCTAAACCCTAAGAGCTTGGCTCCCACAGCCGAGTGGCCTGCTTGCTAGCAGCCACCAACCGGAGACCCCCTATCCTCTATAAGATAACATTGGGCCTCAACACTCTGCACCCGGCCGCCCTAGTGCAGCTGAGGGTGTAACCAGAGTGCATCACTGACCCTGGGGGACCCCCGAGTCTAACCCCAGAACCTTAACTCCCACAGTCGATAACTTACCTTTGAACCGATAACCTGTTTTTCCTCCATTGGATAACATAGAAACTTTTTGGAAGAAAATTGTCAAAGTGTGGAGTTTTGAAATCTAAAAATATTCTTTAAAAATCGCACGAATAACCAAAACGTATTTACTTACCTGTTTGCAGAAAATGTCCCAGTGCTTAATCTAGGTATCCAGCACTGAGTTAGAAAAGTAACGTAAAAAGTAACTTGCCTGTAATTTACTGAAAAAGCCTATTCATTTCAATATACTGTATTTGCTAAGTATTGCAATCTACTGCATCCCCTGTAAATCAAACAAAGTACAATTCCTATTGCATTTTCAAACTGTTCTACAATCAGCAACTTATTACTGTAAAGTATTTAATGCTTACCTGTGCCAGGCTTGCTTGGTTCTAAAAATAAAACAGTATCTTTTTTATACAAAAACAATTGGTCTAGAGTTCAGTCCTTGAGTGTGTGAATTCATTTGCTGACTGAGTGTGTACATCAAATGCTTAACACTGTCCTCTGATACTGCCTTACTGCTCGACCACTCTTCACAAATAGAGAGTAAGGTTCTATCTAACTTTAACCTCTGCCTACCTCTGGGGTCACCTGGACTCTATACACACTATACCTCACTTTGGTGTAGTATATATAGAGCCAGTTTCCTACAATGGGCTGCCATCTATCGTGCAGAGTTTTCTTGAATGGGACTGACGAGGCAGTCCTAAAGGGGAGCTAGATTTATGTGAGAGATCTTGAGGTGGAGAGGTCACTGGTTCTGGTTCTTGAGAAGCGTCGGCAGTGGAGAGGGGAGCAAAACAGGGGAACCTTGATTTAAGGATAGTCTCCTTTCTGAGAGAGTGATCTCAGTAGTAACTACACTGATTACCCTCTCTAGCATGTGATCAATAGACGTAAATTTCTTAGCGGGGGTATTGGACGAGACCTCCCCCTGCTGGTAATCTTTTCTCCATCCTTTATAGGCAAGCTTTATAATCAACACTAGGTAAAATGTTGCTCTTATTGGGTACTAGTTGAAAATCTAAGAGGGATCACGTACCTTAAGAAGTTGGAGCCACGGGTGGTGGCCCAGCCCAGCCTCCTCTGGTCTATGCGCAGCGGGAAGCTAGATGCGCTTATAGAACTGGCAAAAGTCTGTGGGCCCGCCCTGGATCCGGTGTTGCCCCACCCCAGCAGTGAGAGGCAGAAATGCAGGGAAGCTGCGGGTGGTAAACCTCTTCACAAATCACCCCTTCACAAATCCTAGGTAACAGTTGGCTTGTACGGCTGTTATATGCGGCTATGGTTTGGTAACTGCTTAGCGAAAGTCAGGCAGGGAGTGCAGGGAAGCCAGACCCCCTTGAGCATAAGCCGCACCAACCTCTTTGCTGGCCGCTTCCGTGCACCGAGAGAAGCCTCACTCTGCACACGCCTAGTGTGCCTCCCACGTTTAGCCCACTCTCCGGAGGCTCTTTCACTTAGGTGCTTTCACTTAGATGCTCAGGTGCTCCGAGCCCCCCCAGATCAAATCTTACAGCTGGCCTCTGAAGATCTACTCAGGTACAGGCACTCACTGTATCTCGTCCAACCCCAACTGCCTCCAGCAACCCCAGTAGCAGTTAAGAGGCTTGAGGATTTGGGTGGTTCAATGTAACATGTGAGAGTTTAATGTCCAAAATACATCAGCCCCAATTTGGCTCTGTAATAAATCAGCTGCAGAACGTGGCAACAAACAGCAACAATCAGCAAACAGAGCCACAAGCGGAAGGATGCTTCTTTCCTCCCCGCGGTGTATACTCCTGGCGCCACATGGCTCACCCGGCTTTCATGAGGGACCTTGAAGGGCCTTAAGCAGGGGTAAAGAGAATGGCGGCGTAATTGTATCCTATCTAGCGCAAGCTAAGCCCCTCGACCCCCTCAGCCCCACTGACTCCAACACCACCACCAAACAACACCAGTTATAACCCTGTAATAAAGTGTATGTCTGACCTCACTATTATAAAGATGCTTAGCATAGAGTTTTGGGCATTGAACATCGGAGTGCTCATCACTGGTGGCATTGCTAGTATTATACAATACTTTAATGCTATTTATTTCTAGCAAGAGAATATTGAAGGAAGGTTGGAACAAATGGTAAGAAAGTCCTCACCTCATAGAGCAGCCGCAGAGCTTGCAGTTCAGCATCCGTCTTTCCCAGCTGATGATAAAGTTGTGAGGTATGGTACAGCGCAGAAAGGCACTGGAAATCCACTTGTAGGGCTTGTTTCCAGCACTGAAGGGCTGCCTGAGGCTTGCACTGTGACAGTGTGTGGAGGAGAAGAAAGACGCATCTTTTGAAAGTTATCTACTATTTGCTCTCACACGCCATCCTGATAATCAAACATATTAAGATTAACCACCCTCACAACATAATAAAAAGCACAGTAGAAGCGTTGAAAAAACTAGACAGGAAGGTGGAACAAAAAATGTTCAGATCTTTCTTTGCAATCACAATATATGGGAAGACATCCTTTTGGAAGGTCTTAGTAAGTATGGCAACCCTACTACTTTTGCTGAACTTCAACAAAGACACAAAGTATTCAACCTCAACGTTTTGTGATTTTCTAGAGTGGAAAACTCGCTATCCATTAGGGAGAACACACATTCCACATTTACTGAACTTACTAAGCAAAGTCACAAAAAGTAGGTAGCATCTGAAGCCTACAAATTCCTAGCACCACTCAGAACCTCACTAAAGAGAGATAATATGTACAAATGAGAATCCCGTCAACTAGAATCCAGCCATCAACCATACTTCCTGCTAACTGGACTCACATATATAGCTCATCAAGCATGTATAGCTAAAATCGCCCAAGCCATAGCCCTGCTAGAATCTGGATGATCCACAAGGCCTATTGGACATACTCCATAAGCTGGGTCTTTCAGACTCTAACAAATGTTGGAACTGTGGGAAAGAAAAGGAGGACCTAAACCCAAATTTTACAACTGCATACATGTTAAACAGTTCTGGAATGAGATACAGACTAATTAAACAAATTAGTCTGGAATGAAACTATACTATGGTAGCATTAGGCATTTTTGCAGTAACACTCAACCCTCCTTTAAACAAAAGTATCTGCTACTGACAAAGTACAAAAGGATTGTCTACAATACGCAATTTTAAAAAAAGGCACTTCCATTACACTGAGCACTAAAAGGAACCTGACCCTATAACGCTTGCTGATGTAATGTTCTCTGCTTATGTGTGAGGGCCACTATGCCATGTCCTAAGGGGTGATAAAAGCGGCAAGACAGCGGTGACCCATTGAGAGAGCACAGTTCAAGAAGTCCCTGGAGACAAAAGAAGAAAACAAAGTGCTGCGTTCTGTTTGTTGTGGACATTTTACCAATATAGCGACTGCAGTTCTTTAATAAAGAACCTATACTTTCCTAGTAAGTCTGTGTGTGTCCTTCTGATTACTGGGTAATAAACCACACTCACCCTACAGGCCAGTCATCTCCTCATCTACTTCAATCCTGCTTGCACAACTCACTGTCACTAACAGAGCACTATCTGCTGAGCGCCACCACTGCGGTCTTACTGCTCTGTCCCAATCCCTAACCTCTCCTCTTTCCTTTCTTATTAATATCTGTTCTATCTCTTCTCCTTTCAGACACATTAGTCTCTGTTATACATCACACTAGCATAGCTGCAAAATTCCAAGGCGATCACACTCTCAGACAAACTCTCATCAATACACCATGCTATTACTGGGTGCAACATTGATAGCTTTTTCAGAACACACACTCTGGATATCTGAAAAAGGCCAACTATTCCCAGTAAGTGCTAAAGGAATACCAGACATAGCTACAATTCTTACTTCTGACCCACATCAGACTTCGAAATATTGATAAAAATACTCATTGAGTAGACCATACGTTCTGCATTGTACATACAATACAATTTGTGATGTATGGCGAGTGAACTATACTACTAATTTTTGACATCTCATGGATCATCTGCTCTTGTTTGAAAGAGATTAACAATTTATAAAATTATGAATTAGGTATTTTCCATCAGGGAAACATCCCAGAACATTTAAAAACTATTTTAAAGATGTTTTAATTAAATCTTATTGATTCTCATCCTTCTATCCCCTTTATATGTCGTGACATTTATGTAAAACCCCATTATCATTCATATTTCCTTCTATAACAGGACAAGGTCAACAAATTCTCAGAAGTAACTGTGCTCTCCTCTGGCGAATGTATATTAGATGCACACTCTTTGTTTATCTTAGTTCTGGGACACATTCTTCTCAAAGGGACATTAACACAATCAAACCTATAAAAGATAGCAACAACTTAAAATTAAAAGCCACTGCTCAAAGTACACATCTAACGATATAAAAGCACTTGCATATTTGATCCTCTGTGAGGAAGGACTGAAGTTCAAGACAAAACCTTTGTACTAGTAAAATTCATGCTCTCTCAATGTCAGATCGAAGATCTTTTGCAGGTAAAAGAATCGTTGGCACTCTAAGCAGACGGGCACTGAGAATCTCAAATAGAGCCCTTCAATTTAGGGATATTTGTCATACATTACTTGGCACAGCCCAGGATGCTTACTGCTGCCATAACTACAGAGGAGAGATGCCAGCTTCCTGTCCAGGTTTTTCTGCTCTTGCAGGTTGTGTGATTATCACTCAATGCATAGAGTTTATCTCGTTGGATGGGTATTGCTTTAGGCCGTGCAGGAAGCAGGCCGATTCAAAAACGCAAAGCTGCAAATCCTCACTCAGAGGAGCAAACTCTGTATTCATACTAGCAGGTGTGGGAGGCTCAGAAAACAGGAGATTAAAGACAACGTGGTAGTCCAATATCCATTTCTGACCTTGCAGCTTTATAGCTAATGAACTGATATATGAACATATACAGAGAAAGATAATTTTGACAACCTTTCTGCCCTAACAATGCACCCTGCCTCGCCGCACTGTAAAGCAAGAAGGTTCACACTATATAAAAATTCTTACATACACCTTTATGCAACGATGTAAAAAGTAGCCTTCACTCCATACTAATCATAACTGCGATGTGAAGCTAACCCACTTTCGTGAGCACTGCATCTTAATGGACTGTAAAACCAGAAGGCAAAGACTATTCCTACTAAATTATTTCCTAAACTGAGAGAGGTTTCATGATAGTAAAGAAATATAATGGGTTGCCTGAATACGGAAAACGACAAGCCTAAATAAGAACCAGACCACAAAACAGGAACAACAAACGACAAAGCACCCCAGTCGGAGATACATGACGCGATGAACAATAAAGTGGTCCTCTTCGAAACTTAGTTTGGCTATGAAGAATGCTTTATGCATGTTTGTACCCAGTACCACTTGGCCCATATGGTAGACCGTACATGGCAAAAGGCAAGTCTTATCTTAATGCATGTGCTCGGAAACAGTGTTACACTTCGTACACAGAGCACTCTATCACCTTCTCAACTGAAAATACAACGACACCTTAACAAAAACTCACATGCCATGACACTAACTCTGCACCACAAAAGCCACTGTCATTCCAAAAACCCAATAACAGGTGACAGACAGCACAAGTCATGGTGGAAGTGTCTTGACTAATGCTCATGACGTATGACCCCTTATATCCAAAGGTATTAGCCAATAGCAACTAATTTTGAAATGATCACACAGGTTTGATTGCCATTCTTAAAATAACTCAAACAGTAAGGATTTATCCAAAATAATGAATAGTTAATATTTAAAAAACTGTTCAAATAGACAGTACTATAAACATAAGGGCCTTATATTACATACCATCACTCACACATTAAAACAAGGGTTTTTGTATACAGTTTACAGAAAGAGAACTCCCACTAAAAGAAACATTGAAGCACATTTCAACAGATTGCAAAAAACCTGATACCACCTCCTTCAGATAAATGTAATAAGATCTTGTAATCCAACAGTTTTTGGCACATAAATTACTATGTGAGCCTGTATAGTCTCAAATCCAAGTTTATTTGTGGAGTGTCACTTTCCAAATTCATCAAAGTAACAAAACACTTTCTTATACATAGAAAGTCCGAATCAGAGCATTTTGACAGCTCTACACATTATCGATATGGACTGTTTCCTGCTGAAAGAGAAACATCTGTTATAAATAAAGAAAACTCCAAGTTATTCCAACATCAATGAGCTACTCAGATTCAAACTGGTGAGCTGGTGCCGCTACCACACTGGGGATCGCTCAATGAATCATTCTGTTCCTAAAGCATTGGTCAATATTGAGGTGTTGGACAGAGGGCTTGACCCTTTGAACCTAGCATTATTTCTAATACCCATTCAAGTCACCCATGGTGAGAGGCTCCCTTTTGGATTGTATGGGCCTTGGAGGGTCTTGGCTAAGCAAGGTGTTTTATGCAGTCTAGACCTTTCCGAGAGTGGGCAAACCATCAGAGATTAGGACAGTGGTTCCCAAACCTTTTAGAACAATGACACACTTTTTAGAACAACAAACGTTGCCAACCCACCTACATTTAGTGGACATGAGGCGGGGCGATTTTTTAATGTAACTAAAGCATCTTATGGTAGTGCACTGTCATTTACAGACAGCACATTTTCTAATGAAATGGCCACTAAATTTGCACAGACATACAGTTTTACAGATGAAACTATTTAGCACACACACAATAATGTGTGGAAATAGGGTTTCTGTGAATATTTATCATTTGAGCATCATCAAGAAAGTGCCTTGATTTGTTTTGATCCTATTAAAATTTCTGTTTCCGCACACTTTAGAATTACAAACAAAAAGTGCTGCATTTCTGCTTTCCTAGCTGCTGGATGCATACAGTTGCTTTACAGGTATTTACATTTTGTTGTGCATTGCACAAAACACCATCTTACATTGTCACATTATTTACTTTAAAAACTCCTCTCACTTTGCAGTCAAAGAAAGAAAAGTAAACACCAATCCCCATGTTAAAAGAATAAAGTGGCCTGACATTTGACCTCTGTTTTTGAATCACCGGCAAATATGACAAGATAAACACAGAATTTAAAGGCATCTTTATTAATTGCTCTGAGTTTTGCACAAATCACCAAAAACCAGCTCCACGACCCACCAGTGGGTCAAAACCCACAGTTTGGGAAACACTGGATTAGGAGCAAGTGCAGATCTTAGGGGAGATAATGACCTAGGTGTAATGGTTCTATGTGAAAGGGAAATCTCTCTTGCTGTCAGACAATTCACCATGTTGGATTGCCTACTTGTCCTTAGGATCATAACTGTAGCTATTACAGTCATAGCTTTAGATGTGCCAATATTTTTAAATGACATTTACTCTCTTGTACTTCATCCAGCTAACCCCAAACCTTGTTACCCTTGAAGATGCTTTCCATATAAACAATGCAACTACTGAATGACTAACTTCTAGCAGTCAGTTGTCGATTATGGCTTACTGGAGCGTGCCCAAATTTTCTATTTTGCCTATCGGTAAGGGCCAAGAGAACTTGCCTTTTGCTCAACTTCTAAGCACTGGCATCACAGCAGAAGCACACTGATGTAGCATGAGACACCAGAATGTCAAGGGAAATCCATGTTCTGCTGCAAAAGGTCCGGAAGCGAATAGTGATGCCTCATTCAAAAGGTCATCAGAAGAAGCAAGATCAGCTGCCAGTGAAAAACAACCCATCCCATGTTTACACCCAGATCTTGGCACCATCGCCAGAAGAAATATGTACTATATCCAACAAATTAATTCCACAAAAATCTAGAACTTTCAAGCTCTCCCACCTATTTATACCACTAATCACTTAAGACTGTATTCACGGTCTTTGTTCTAAGACGCTCTGCTATTGATGTGAAGATATTTGATTAATATAAATACTGTCACAAATTAAAATGGCGGCAACAACTGGCAGAGTACAAAAGACCTACAGCAAGATGGTGGTCACAATACTTTGAGTTGAGGGCCACTTACAAAGTTTCATTTCAGGATCAGCTGCTTTAGAAGAGCTTCATGTGGCAATGTTGCAAGTTGTTGGGTTTCTCTGCTTCCTGCTTTAATTCATGCTCAGCTCTCCCTTAGATCTTAGCCTTTCCTCACGTTGCCTACAGGTTTTCCCCAGATTTTCATTCCAGCTTTCAGAGTACTTCTTGCTTCTTAATCATGCCATTACACTTGCCTCTTGTCCGAACAACTCCAGTGCTTTAGCCACTTCCAATAATACATAACAGGCATTTATTTAGTACATTGTAATGTCTGATCATGTTATTGTGAAATCTACATGCTTAAAGTGATTTCCTTTTCCCAAAGTGTCCCAGTCATTTGTTTTTATTTTTTTCTCTCTATCTCTACCTCATTTACCCCATTACTTTTAATTATAGAGAAGTGCCTACTTCTCATACCCTAGGAATCAGAGATTGGCATTTTATATGACTCTTGAGCCTGGGAGATTCTGACATGAAGCCATGCAGTTCTTTGCACTGTGACCAGGACAAAGCTGCCCCCTTATGCAGAACAGCACTCAAAGTGTGGTGCTAGAAGAGCATACCAGGCAGCAGGAGTTCGACAGTCCTTCCCAAACAGAGGAATGGTTGCAGCGGCGTATTGAAACGGCGTCTTAACTGGCCGGATTACAATGGAGTGATCAGGAACGGCGCTAATCAACAGCAAGTGGCACGTCATTGTACAGCAAAAGAGCAAGGGTTGGCGCATGATGAGGAGAAGTCAGAACCAGGCTATGGCAGGCGACAACAAGGGAAGATGAGGCAGGAGTCCGGCAGGGCCTCTGGTGATCCTTTGGCACAGCCTCACAGCTGACATGCCTACTGGAAATCCAACCAGTAAGGTGGCCAGATAAAAAGAGGGGTATTCTGTAAAGACTCATCTAGATTGGGGATTTAAACATCCATTACCCACTAACAAAAGAACATGGGTTGGGGCAATTTTATGTGTCGTTTTCTTCCCTACAGGCAAATGTTCAAGAGCCCTCGATAAAGATGGAGACAAAAGGAGCAAACCTTAATTTAGATACCAACGCTCCTTTTATGCCCTCCAGGCAAGACCCTCTACAGTCTTCTGTCTTGTGGTGAGGGCTTCGGGGACTCAAACACCGCCTCATCCTACTGTTCACGGTTGTGAGGACACATGCAAGGATTGTTCTCTATGTATATGAACTTGTTCGCTATCTATATGGACTTAATCAAATGTAACTAGATTTTGATGAATATGTTTGGTATTGGTGCATGAAGTAATCTGCATTCTAACACTGTATTACAATAAACTGCTGCTCTACACAAGCCACACGACTTTTAGCACCATAGCGTAGTAACAATGCATCTTACTCAGGGCCCATATTACTTTACTAATTGTTCACTAAATACTTCTTTGAACTTTGAAGATAATTATGCTCGGATGCCCCACCTGACACTGTTAAATACATATACTCTTATGGGTATATTAAAATGAGTTGCATCATTAAATAATATTGATGCTTCACTATAGGTCAGGATGGTCATAAAGCAAGAAAATAAAAAACTAAAACGCATTACCATTCGCTGATAGCAACTTCCAATGGCGGTAAAAATCTGAGCCAGGACCCTGGTAGAGCACATCCCTGCAGCCGCCTTCTGAAGGATCCCAACAGCGGCTGAGAGATCTCCGGCCTCCATCAGCTGAAGACCTGAGAGGAATTAATGGGATTTTTGAAAATAGCAAAAGATGCAAATACGCAACATGAAGAAAATTAAAATACCGCAACTTCCGGCCTTGTGCTGATGAGATCTCAGTCAAGGTAGTTTTATCTCAATTAAAAGGGTGGAAGTAGGCATGCAGACTGGTGACATGTAATACTATGAATAACTCTGTCAATCAGTACATCACTACAACACAGTGGCATGTGAATTATCACTGGCACACATCCATTCATGCATTTACAGCCATCTCTTTTTCGCGGTTTAAGTGAATTGCCCCACGTAGTGCGGGGATGCCCATATGAGTGCCATAAGAATGAAAGACGCAACTCGCTGCAGAAGTTATAAAAGTGTGAAATCAGTCTGGTTTATTTTGTGTCTAGGATTAGAGGGGAAATTGCCTTGTCATTCAAGCTTTCCTATTCCACTCCAACTAAGACTAATTTGCATATGGTTGGCCCATGCACATGAATTAAAAACAATAGTATAGAATACACACAGACGATGGTATAGAATACACCCAGAGTAATTACTAGAGGTTCTGATGAATTCACACATTTCCATCCATCACTTTTTTGCACCGGGCTGTGTTAAAGGAAGGGACACTGTCCAAGGTGCAGAAGGTTTGCCAGAGATGGTAAGACAGGACTTGAAGGCTCAGTTATGCAAGTCAGGGATAATTGAGAGCATAGACATTTTGCAATGGCTGGCTCCAAATGTTCTGGCCAAGAACCTGATGGGCGTTCATTTAGCGTGACGCTTGGGTCAACATATAAAGTCAAGGTACCAGATATACATGCAGTCGCGCAGTCAGGGCCAGGGGATACCATGCAGAAGGCATTCCTGCCTCAACAAGCAGTTAACTTCATACCACAATTTGCAGATGAGACAAGGCATTTGCAAGTTCTAATGATGATGAACGAAAGGTCCAGATGAAATGCAAACTGAGAGGATGGTTTTGAGGGATTAAGAAGGGAAACTACAAACGCTCCTGTATTACTCCTCAAATTATTTCTTCAGTTATGTTATGAGAAAAAGGGAGGCCTAGGAGTGCAGGTGAAGTGTGACCTGCTCCTAAGAGCACCCATGGGCCACAGAGTTCCTTGTTCATCTCGAGCACAAGCTTCTTGTGCCTTTGTTTAGTATCAGTGGGCAGGTAAAAATGTAACAGTATCAGGTACAAATATTTTCATTTCTTTGAGAGAACATACCAAACATCAGGACTGTCACTGCTGACTGTCGAGGCTTGCAGCGAAGAATGTAGGTCATAAAGAAACTGAAGAAGAATGTGACTGCATGTGTAGTAAAGGCACTGCATGGGTGCATTCACAAGGAGGATTGGGAGGGAGACACAAAATAGAACACAGTGGCAGGGAAGTTCCTTTGTTTATTAAGGGTTGGTCGAGAAAGAACAAGATAGAAGAGGTGATGATGCAACGGAAGGTGGTTGTCCAACTAACATTCCACTGCAGTTAATGATCGTGTCGTTAGGAAGCTGGATTTATGTGTTGTTCCAGATCCTAAGAGGAAGAAAATCTTGAAACTAGCAGAGGAAGGCCAAATGTGTATGACTGCAATGAAAAGAAATACTAGGACAGAATTCACGCAGTCAAGACGGGACAGATTTGTGGGACATAAAGTTCATAACTGTAGCATGTGACTGGCGTAGCAGGTAACAGAGAACTCTTGTGTGTTCTGCCAGTACAGACTGAGGTTACTGGCCCCCTTAGATTTGTGACAATTTGGCTATTTCTTGATTGGTAATTAAATGATTTTTTTTATATAAAGCGGTCAACTATTAAGCTA
This sequence comes from Calotriton arnoldi, assembly GCA_963921515.1. Taxonomy (NCBI): domain Eukaryota; kingdom Metazoa; phylum Chordata; class Amphibia; order Caudata; family Salamandridae; genus Calotriton; species Calotriton arnoldi. The sequence continues at coordinate 2,023,231 of CAWUFW010002606.1, forward strand.
TACAACTTAAGACTTACTCCAATGGCAGAGATGGGCTGCTGGTCCTGTTACGCAAGACTGCTAGTGATCATATTTAGATATACGACCTGATACAAGGTGGTTTTTAAACGATTAGCAATATTCTGCAGCACACAGTGATGAAATACAATATGAAAAACATTATATCCAAATTTTCATGAGCTATACCTTGTTGAAAAGCAGCTGCAGTGTACAACATGTCTTTGAGATTGCGGTTGCTTTCAGCCATTAGATAATCTGACCTCCCTCCTTCAGGCACATTCCACACTCCGAGCAACTCAAGAAGTTTGTTTTCCATTGGACAAACCGTCCCAGAAACAGGTACCTACAGAAAAGAACATAAGTCAAGGACAAGATTTGTGAGTTGCTGGGGACAGATGTGATCTTCACATGATAAAAATCTTAGGCTACACCTATTTTCTTTTGTATTTCTGATTTCAGTGAGAGGGAAGAGGGAGTGGCACTTTAATTTTCTTACCAAGAGTTTTTGACCTGTAATGTTTGGTCTCTACCTTTTGGTAGAATAGCATAATGTGAATGAATAAATTAATGAATGTCTTTATTGTATAAAATATATTAAAATATTAATCACAATAATAAATACATTAAACATATTAAAAGTCACAAATATATCTACAAGTGTTCCATAAAAACTGCCTTTCAGTCACACTTCCTTAAGACGACAATAAGCATAATCTAAAATTTTAATTAAATTTAGTTAATTTCCTAATAAATTGACAATCTCATGTAGAAAAGCAGTAGGCAACGGCCTCTTTGACCGATATACAGTTAATTAAATTGAATGCATATTTTAGGTATTTCTTTCGAATGTCTGGTAAACTAGGACATAAACAGATGCTCGATTGACTCCGCTTTATAATTACACAAGCGGAAGTCCTTTGAGGGTAAGCAGTCAGTGTTCCAAGACCCCTCAATCTGAGCTATTGGTATCAGCAGGAAACGAAACCTCATGCATTTTAGCTTGCATCCTGGATTCAAACCCGAGGCTAAATATTCTTGTTTTGTTATATAGTACGAGTCCATTATATAGTGAGCATGTCGATGTTTCTGTAATGTCAACAGGTCTGTGGCTCTTGCGATAGCATGATGAGGGTTTCACTGCAAACTTTCTGTATGCTATGAAAATATCGATTATTTTGTCTTTGTTTAGCAACGGTATAGGACGTTTTGAGAAACAGAATTTCCACTGGTAGCATTGCTTGCCGTGTTTGCTTCACTACAGTGAATATAGCAAGATGTGCAGATAGCATATTATTGTATTCCTTGACTTCTGAATAAAAGTGGGGAGCCACCTAGACCATCCCTGCTGGGCTCTCTGTCAGATCTGTGTAGCCATCCTGTGAAACAGACCAGGGGTGGCTCAGTGGGACCCATGACTCTTCTCTCTGCTTCGCAAGCTCATAGGCTATATTCAGGAGGTCAGGGGATAAGCAAGATCGAGCAGAAAGGCCAAAATATCGACTTGTATCATGAAGAGTAATACAGAAAGGGAGCAGCAGAGAAGGTGTAGGTGAGAGAGTATGAGAGACAGAGAAAGAAAGGCCCAAAAAAATCAGTTTACGAAGGTCCTGGGGAAATGAACTAGAACAAATGATGTGAATAACCCAGCCAATCAGCCCCAAGCACTGCCCATGGGCCAATCAGCCCCAAGCACTGCCCATAGGCCAATCAGCCCCAAGCACTGCCCATGGGCCAATCAGCCCTAAGCACTGATCATGAAGTACAGAATTTTCCCATCATTCATGCTCTTTCGTTGCAACTTCGATTCAAGGTATGTGTGAATCACCTACGGCCACTCACTGAATACATATATGTACATAGGGAAACAGCCTTTACAATGCTGCATTTACCACGCAATGCCTTTACCAAGCATCCTTTACAACTGATGGAGCATAAATGTTTAATGACTGTTGCCTCTATCAATTCTCACCATTAAATGAGATTTACGACAATAGTATTTGATAAAACGTGTAAAATGATTGAAGACGAAAAACATGAGAGTTTTTACTGCATCGTAAAAGCATGTAGAAGTGTCTGAAACGTGAAAATGTGAAAAACGTAAATAAAGAGAGAGAAAAGTTATTTGCTTATGCAATGTAATCATGTGTTTAAGAATCCAAACATAGTTCACCTAGCAAATGTGCTACTGATGATATTAAATGCGACAAATGAAACTCATGCTTACGTAATGAAACATTTGAGAAACAATTAAAATGCCTAGTTTAAAAGATGCTTGACAATATGAAGATTTGCAGTTTTACTTTAGTATTGTGTGTTACAAACGTGTATATCAAAAGTGACACGTATAATAATCTGTTTGAAAATAAATAATGTGTGAAATAATTTTTAGTAGTGCCTAATATCGACATGTAACTTCTGAAAAAAGAATGATGAGTGAATTAACTAAGAAAACTTAATTATTCATCTTAATGTGCGTTTTATATTAATCATAACATGGTAATGATTCAGAAAGTTTTTTATGCAGGCCTCAAATGCTTCTTTTTCCTCATTCGAAAAGCAGAATCTAGCTGAAGTAGTCATTTCAGACGCTGTGAGAAATTTTCATGAAGTTTCTTTCTTATGCTTGCAGACAATAGATTCTCTCTTGATTCAGCAACACGTTTGACAGAAATGTATTAATACAATTGCAAACCCAGAGAGAGCGTCTGGGGATCGACAGACCGTGAACAAAGTGAATTTTCCTACGTCCGAGGGAAGGATGGAATTATAAAGTTGTTGGAATCGATGATTTTGCAAAAGGAATTACTTAATGCTTCTGTATATTTGTTAGTGAGGAATTGATCACACCACGAGCAACCCACTGTGGACAACCAATGGAAACCATATCGTAAGATAGAAAGGATCCTTTGTGGGTGTAAACTGAGAACTTTTGGAAGTATAATTGCCCCCTTGGAGGAGGAGTCGGGGCTGGTTGTCATTTTCAATTTCCCTGCTTGGCATGCAGTCGGACTGAACTTTGATTTTCTTTCCTATTCCAAACCCATTTGAACTGAACTTTCTGAACTGACTCTAACCTGTACTTTGCCAGCTGGTAAAATGTGAGGGTATAACTCTTAGGTTGAAGAGTTTATGGACTCATACCTATGTTTCATTACGCTCCAACTCTGCATATTTGGTTTGTAAAACCTAAATGCTGAAATTTGACTTTTCCCATGTTCTCTTTTTCTCTTCTTTCTCTAGGTAATCAGCAAAAATGTTTATTTTATTGAATCTGTATGAGATTGTGTGACTATTTGTACTAAATGATTTCTATTAAATTGAATCTATATGTGATTTATGTTCTTGACCATTCAAATTGAGACTTAGATGAACGGTTTACCTGAGCAAACATATCATATTTGAGTCATTTTTGGGATGAACCTTCTTGTCGTAAGTCTTTTCATTATAGTATCTACAGAAGGGATTGTTTGTTGTTAGCATGAATTTAGCATATTCTTATTCCAGGTCCTCATAAGGATTTGCCTCACATTCTCTAAATATCCAAGTCCCTGTTAGCTCACATAAAAGATCCATTGGAGGACCAATGGCATTTTAGTGGTTTTGTTTTTGGCCCAGAGAGGAAATTGATCGAGATATGCTTTCTGCTGCATTAGTTTTCTGGTAGCTTGTCGAATGGGTAGTTTGACTAATTAAATTAGGATATGAAGAGGCGTGATTAAAGAGCGTTGGGTTTTTATAGTAGGGTTTTGACAGGTGATGAAGTTTTGATATTGACGAAAAGGTTAAAATGGACTTGTGATCACAGAAAATTGCTGTTTTGTGAAATTTGTATGTCTATGTTGTATTGAATTAGGTCCGTCGAGGCCTAAGTGAGTACGGGTCCGTCGAGGCCTAAGATCCCGGGATAAGCCTACGGGCAGTCTTAGTGTGGCATACACTAGGTGTGTTTGTCTGCTATTTTGTGAGTACTGTGCACGAGACGTCGTTGCCGGTACTGAGAAAGGGAACTTGATGTATGACAAGTTGGAATTGTTGAGATTTCTTAAGGAAGCGCACCGGGAGAGATCTTAAGAATTTTTACTTAATGAGAGTGAAATTGCGCTGGTCGAGGTTTTCACAGAAAGCGAATGAGATTTTCTGAATGAGTGGGTATCTATAATTCTTTTAGTTGAGCAGACAATGTTGTTTTATGTTGTATTGTTTTGTGAAGTTTGTTTTAAAAGGACGAAGGAAAAGACGACGAACGAACTGTGAAGGGTGGGTCAGTTACAGTGAGGAGTTAGACTGACGTGAAAGTGCCGCGCTGGTATTGGTGGTTGGTGTGAAGTCGCGCTGGTATTGGTGGACGAGAACGAACAATGATTGGAGGTAGACAACAATAATACGGAAGAGAAGTTAGCGGTTTGAATAACAGATTGAGTTAGAGGAAAGAAATCAGGAAATTTTTCAGGTTGTTAAAAGCTTTAATACGTAAAGATGAGCCGATTCCAACAAGGGAAGGAGTTCCTGGTGCTCCGGAAGGTACACCTGCTTTGCAAATGTCATTAGAGAGAGGACATCACACTTGTACTTGGTGAGAGAACTGGGTAAAATACACCAAGAAAGATGGTCCCTTAGCGTTTCCACAGTATGGGACATTTAATTTAGAATTTGAGAATTTGAGAAGACAGATGAATGATTTGAAACCTAGTCCTAGGCCCATACAATATGAAGCCCTTGAAGAGTGGGAGCATGAAGCACATCGGAGAGAAAAAGAGAAATGTCAGGGAAGATATAGAAATATAATAAATTGATATGAACAGGCAAAATGGGATTGCCAGAAAAAGATATGGAGACAAGATGTTGCTTTGGGAGCCGGAATGTATCCGGTAATGGTGGCAGAACAAAAGGAAGGTGAAAAATGTAAGGAAAAGAGGAAAAATATAGAGGAGCAAAAGTTTCAAGTACTCTCTGGAGCAGATGAGAATCTAGAAGATCTAGATGAGTTATTGAGTGAACTTTTGCTGAATAGACCCCCACCTTATAATGAAGAACAGAATAATTCAGAGACCAATCCGTTTGTAGGTTTAAGACCAGAAGCCCCACCTGCAGATTTAAATTCAGTTTCTATTCTTAGATGAAAATCAGACACCCGAAAGAGCAGGATTTTCCAATGTAGTCATGACAAATAATCCTGATGCATTATCAGATCCTGTAACAATTGGTCCGGGTGTTCCTCTTTATCAGACAAGGCGAGGAGTTTCACAAATCCATGCAATAGCAGTCCCAAGTGAAACTGTAGGAGAAATACATACTTCACCTGGAGCGAGAGAGATCAGGGAACGATGTATGCACCAGTTAGAGTAGGAACTCATGAGAATAGTGGAGAAGAGTGTAATAGAATGAATGTCACCACTGAAGGGGGAATAGAGCCATTAATAAATGTTTCAGAGAAGGCTCTTGAAACGCCAAGTAGAGGACAGCGAATGATTACTGGGAGAGTTTTGCAAATGGGCAGTCAGAAAACAGATTCACGAGTATTGTTGAAGCCAGGACAGAATAGTGGAGTCTCACAGAGATCGTAAACGAGTACTTCGATAGGGTCATCCCCAGAAGAACTTGATGATTGGATTAGAGACATAGCCCCTACTGGAAAAGCACTGACTAATGCAAATCGAAGCATGAATATATATGTGAGCAAATTAAAAGTGGAATTGGAAGAAATGATATTGGGAACCATTAGTCCACAGAGACTATAAAAATATTGTGATGAGGAATTATTATTCATGTGAAAAGATAAAACGCGGAAAGCGAGAAATACCCATGAGAGATTTGCTGAGGTAGCACAGAAATATGGGGTGGGTGTAGAAAAGTACAAGGCTCTACAGAAAACCTATTGATTGCATTTTAGTGACAAAGATTTGGAGAGTCAGCATTTCTCTGGGAAAAGACTGCAAATTAAAGAGTTATAACAACCCTGAAGAGATGGGGAGGGATAGAAAGATGGGAAGGCAGATGGGCTAAAACGAAAGAAGATACTACAGTGTAATGCCTCTTAACCCAATGATGGAAAAAGAAAAGAACAAGGCAGATTCGTTGGCTTTTCCTATGAGAGAAGTCCCAGGAGGAGGGTATGTACATGTCCCCTGGAGTAGACAGGGCATATTGTCTTTTACAAATGATTTCCTGAGGTTGAGAGAGAAATCAGTCGAGTGGTATAGGCAAGTGGAAAGATATGTGAAGGTTTCAAAGGTCCTGTTAAAGGATTTGGATGCTTTATTTGATATTGTGGTCCCTACAGACTTGTGGGTGGAATGTAAGATTGCAGTCGATTGGCCAGAAACAGAATATGCTAGAGATCCAAAAACAGGTGCGGTGATGAAAAAAATACAATCAGGTCATTACGTATTTGAAAGGAAAGATTTCGTCGAAAGAAACAGATTGGGTGAAAATAGATAGGACTACTCAGGAACTAAAAGAAACAGTACATGCCTATTATGAGAGACTTCTGCAGGCATTTAAGCAGTATAGTGGAATTAATAATGTCTCTGAGAAAGATATGGGACATTTTGTGTATCGATTTGTTTATGGTTTGAGGCCTGAGATTAGTGCTATGATTCAGCAGCATTTGATTTGTTGGCAGAGCAAGTCAATAGATGAAATACTGCGTTATGCAAAGTATTGTGGAGATTACATTGAGATGCGACATAAGAAATTGAAAGAGAAGTTGATGTTGGCACAGATGAGGGCAGCCAATAAAGGATATGTGGGTTTCGATTCAGATTTTACAGGCATGATACATGGAAATGGTCAGACTACCACTGGAATGAAGGGTGTGATGGTAAATCCCTTGCCAAATTTGATGCCACAAGGAAGGGTACTTGGATCAGACAGAGTCACTGAAAAAGACGTTTCCTTGTCACAGTTGCGGCAAGTTCGGGCATTGGAAGCGCGAGTGTAAGTCCAATTTGGCTAATCAGGTAAATGGGCAGACAATGGTGACAGGTGCGGATGGATTGATACAGTCACAGGTGACCAGTGATATGAGTGGGGAGAGGATGTAGCCTTACGGCTATAGTGGTCGACCTCGAAGCTGGGGAACCAGGTTCGAGTCTCGGCAACGACGCTCAACATCCTGTGATTCTGGGCAAATCACTTAATCTCCCCGTGCCTAACAAAAATGAATGTGTCCATCTGTAACGAATCTGGCGCTCATGTAAAGCGCTCTGATACCCAATGTCTCGGGTATCGTTCGCGCTATATAAAACTGTAAAAAGAAAATTAAAAAAAATATGTTAAATCAGTAAACATTAAATGTAAGGGGTCAGAATCAGAATATGCCTCAAGCTCCTATGCAAAATGTGAATGGACAAGTACAGAAAGTACAATGTGAATATGGGTTTTCATACCAATGATCAAGTAAATCCAAATGTACAAGTGGCCTCACAATATTTATTACAGATGGATGACAGTGACTCGGATACTTCCCAATGACGGTGCCTGAAAGGGGAGGAGGAATGCGTGCTTGGCGCATCCTTAGAGCTAGATCAGAATAGTCCCTATGTGGACGGCAAGGTAACGGAACACCTATTTCATTCCTTGTAGATAGTGGTGCTACCCGATCCACTGTGAGAACTGTGGAAATTCTCAACCTACCACTCTCGGGAGAAACAATCCAAGTAGTAGGAGTATCGAATCAATTAATTCCAACCCCAGTGACAGAACCGGTGCAAGTACAGATTGGAATGATTGAGAATATACATAAATTTGTGGTGTGTGACACTAGTCCAGTAAATCTGTTGGGACGAGATTTATTGTGCAAAATGAATTGCTCCATTTATTGTACACCTGAAGGAATAGAATTTCAAAAGATGAGGATGTCGTGTTTAAAATGGCTAGACAGAAGTAAAGAGTTTGTATCCCTTACTTACTGAAAATGACTTACCTCCTGTGTTGAAAGAAATGGTCCTGCCTGAAGTGTGGGATTTTTCAGGAAAAGATATTGGATTAATGAAAGGAGTAGCTCCAATTCGAATCATAGTGAAACCAAATGCAGAATACCCGAGAACTCCAGCATATAATCTTCGTCCTGAAACTATTGCTGGAATAACCCCATTGATTGAGACTCTGATTGAGCAAGGAATTTGGAGCGAGATTTTGGGCAGTCCATGTAATTCACCTATCATGGGCATACGAAAACCGAACGGAAAATATAGGATAGTTCAGGATTTGAGGAAAATTAATCAGATTGTTATACCCTGTTGTCCAATAGTACCAAATCCTGCTGTAATTCTATATCAGATTCCATGTGAAGCTGAATGGTTTTCGGTGATTGACTTGTGTCAACCATTTTTCTCCATTCCCTTGCATCCAGATAGCCAATATTTATTTGCGGTCTGGTTCGGAAATCGTGTCTTGGCATGGTGCCGAGTTCCACAAGGGTATACGGAAAGCCCCTCAATTTTTTTATCAGATTTTGAAGAAAAATTTGGAGTCACTGTAAATACCGAATCACTCTGTGCTAGTGCAGTACATTGATGATTTATTAGTGGCATCTGGAACTGAAGAAGCATGTGTTGCAGATACTGCGGCCATACTGAATCATTTGGCAGTGAGTGTGCATAAGGTGCCACCAGCTAAACTGCAGTTTTGCAAGAGAGAAGTTCTCTATTTGGGACATCACATTGAAAAAGGAGTCAGAAAAGTGTCACAAGATCGAATCACTGCTATATTGCAGATTAATCCACCGAGTACACAAAAGGAAGTTTGAATGTTCTTGGGAATGGTTGGCTATTGCAGGCAGTGGATACTGAATTTTTCTTTGATTGCCAAGCCACTTCAGAGATTGACACACAAAGACGTGTCAGATCCTGTTCCATGAGATGAGGAATGCATGCGCTCTTTTCTTGAACTGCGAGGCAGATTTTGGGAATGCCAGACTTTAACAAGAGTTTTACTCTGTTTTGCAGTGAGCGCGAAGGTTGTCCACTATCAGTTCTAATGCAAATGCATGGAACTGCCTGCAGACCTGTTGCATATTTTTCAGCTACATTGGATCCTGTGGCTGCTGCTTTACCTGGAGGTTTGAAAGTTGATGCTGCAACATGCGTGAGTTTGGAACAGTGTGAAAACATTGTAATGGGACATCCGTTGAAAGTTTATGTGCCACATTCAGTTGAGATTTTGTTAACACGAACTCGAACACAGCATCTCACGAGTAGTCGGTTAACAAAATATGAGCAGGTAATCTTGGGTGCAGAGAATGTGACTGTGACGCAATGTAGATGTTTGAATCCAGCTACCTTTATGTCATTACCTGGACACGAAGTTGTGATGGAAGAAGTTGATCATGATTGTCTTGATGTGACTGAGATGTGTACCAAACCGAGTCCTGACATACAAGATACTCCGTTGCCAGAGTGAGACCATGTACTGTTTGTGGATGGATCATGCTTGAGAGATTCAGGAGGTACCTTGCGAGCTGCATATGCGATTTGTTCTGTAGTGGGTGTGGTTGAAGAATCATGGTTGAAAGGAGTGTATTCAGCACAAGTGGCTGAATTGATCGCACTTACCAGGGCTTGCAGCATTACCGAACAAATGAGAGTAACCATATTCACAGATAGTCAATATGGTTTCGGGGTGGTGCATGATTTTGGGCAGTTGTGGTCTCAACGTGGGTTTATGACCTCTTCCGGTTCACCTATCCGAAACGGAGAGTGTGTAAAAAAAAACTATTGATGGCACTACAACTGCCGGCCCAGATTGAGGTGGTGAAGTGTTCCGCCTACCAAACTGGACATGATTATGTCACAGTTGGCAATCGATATGACGATGAGACTACGCGTTATTGCGCCCTAAATTCTTACGCATTCAATGGGGAATCTTTGAAGGAACACTCTGATGACACTGAATGCAGATTGATGTTTTTAGTTGCTGAAACTTGGGAAGAAATCAGAGAATTACAAGATTCAGTACCACAAGCAGAAAGAGATGGGTGGATTAAAACAGGATGTAATCGCAGACAAGAAGATGAGGGTTGGGTTTACACGGAAGGGAGATCTGTGTTGCCAGATAGCCTACTGTCGCCTATGGCAAGGATTTGCCATGGACCTGCACATGTAGGTAGAGATGCTATGCTACGTCTCCTTCGTCAAACTTGGTACAACCCAAGATTTAGAGCCATTGCAGAGAGTCTGTCAAAGATGTGTGATCTGTCAACAACAAAATGCAGGAAGAAAGAGAGTGGTCAGTACAGGTCACATTGGAAAATCAGGAGGTCCCTTTACCCGCATGCAGCTGGACTTCATTGAGATGCCCCCTTGTAATGGATTGAAATATGGTCCTTGTGATTGCGTGTTTGTTTTCTCGTTGGGTCGAGGCTTACCCTACAAGGTGCAATGACAGCTTAACTGTGGCTAAACTGCTTCTTAGAGAATTGATACCTAAATTCGGTTTCCAGTCTCATTCGAATTGGATAAAGGAACACACTTCAATAATGAAGTGATACGAATGCTTTGTGCCGTGTTAAAATTGAGCAGAGGCTACACTGTGCATACCGCCCGGAGGGGTCCGTCGTGGTTGGGCATGTGAATGGAACAATCAAGTCCAGACTAGCGAAGGTGTGCGCGTCCACGTCCCTGAAATGGCCTGATGCGTTACTTCTGGTGTTGATGAGTTTGAGAAGTACCCCAGACATAAGAACTGGACTGTCCCCTCACAAGATAATTATGGGGAGGGCTATGAGGCAACCTGCAGTCCCAGCAAATCAGCTTGTGAATATTTCTGATGACTTGGTACTCGATTATTGTAAAGGATTGGATGATGTAGTACGTTCTGTGTCTCACCGGGTTGGAGAAGTCGCAACTACCGTTCAACAGGAGCAGTGCCACGATTTGTGCCCAGGCAACTGGGTACTCGTTAAGAAGCACGTGCAAAAATCCTGTTTGGAACCTCATTGGCGTCAAAGATATGCAGCTCCAGAGTGGACATATTTAGCTGCTGCAAACGACTGGGAAAAAGAGTTCTACGTGTTTTGCTCTAAAAATTGCGACTCATACAAGCCACCATGAAAGACCTGTTGTGAAAAAGGAGACAAAGAACAAAAATGCCAGAAGAGAAACAAAAGAATAAAAGTGTGACCAGACGCTGCACGAAAGTTACTGCACAAAGCCTATTGCTATAGATTAAGTATTAAGTACCCGGATTGGGACGCACAGAGCAGCTTTGCACGGAGGCATGTACCATTTGGTTTTTATATGCAAGAGAAAAGAAACTTTGAAGCATTGCATTATGCACTTGCCACTTAATGCCCCGGGCCATTTGTGACCATGGGGAGGAGTGCCCTGTAAGAAGCATTGCAATTGTAGGTGCGAGAATTGAACATAGTGCTTAACAATAACCATGTATGTCGCAAGTATACACTGTGTTAGAGATTAATGTTTAGTCACCCATAGGCACATTTGGTATTGGGGTACGGAGCTCGTAGTGTCCTGTGATTGAACAGGACGTGGAAATGAGCTCACAGCACAGGGCAACGAAACACTGAGATTTATTAATACTGGTTTGAAGTATGAAGACCAGTAAGAAATAAACAAGGAGATAATAGAGAATAGAGAATAAAAATAAAAATAAAAAAAATCAAAGAAGATCGAAACAAACAGTTAAATCAATATTTACAAAACTTTATTTATCAGGTTTGAACACAAGACTATGGTGTTCATAGTTGCTCAAAAATTACAATGCACTGTCACTTTAATGGGTGGGAATGTTTGAATACAAAACTTTGTTGTTCAGAGTTGCTCACGAATTACAATGCACTGTCACTTTAATGGGTGGGAATGACATTTAAAGCACAAAATGGCGATATGTAATTGTTGTGAACAAGACCGCGCTGACGGTCGAAACGCGTAACCAGCTGCCAAAATAAACCGCTGAATGTAACCAGAGTGTGTATATATATATACCTGTTATTCCTGCTATGTACTTCATCCCAAAAATTCACAAAAATGAAAACAAACCCCCTGGCAGGCCTATCATTTCAGCCATTAATAGTTTGATGGAAAATACGTCAAGATATATAGACTATTTTTTACAAGATTGGGTTAGAAGTTTGCCTTCATTTTTGCAAGACACCTCAGATTTCCTTAGGAGAATCAATGAAATTACGTGGTGTTCAGAATTACTCCTTATAACTATGGATGTAACTTCACTATACACATCCATTCGTCATCAAGACGGCATCAAAGCGATCGAGTACTATTTGAATCGTAGACCAGCATATTTGTATTTGCATAATAAGATGTTGGTTGATATGGTGACAACATGCCTAGAACAGAATTTCTTTTTCTTTGACAATCATCTATACCAGCAAATCAGGGGAGTAGCCATGAGGGCCTGCTTCTCTCCCAGCTATGCCTGTTTGCATATGGGGCTGTGGGAGGAGCAGGTCCTCATGGGCAAATTTAAGAATACAATTGATCAGCATGTGCCCCTATTTCTGCGATACATTGATGATGTGTTCTTAATCTGGAGGGGCTCGGAGTTACATGCTCTTGAGTTCATTGAACAGATTAATGACAATCAGTTGAACCTCCAGTTTACTGCAAATATCAGTAAAAGTTCCATTTATTTCTTAGATGTGGAGGTATATATCAAGAATGATAACATTGCAACTAGATTATATCGTAAACCTACTGCTGGTAACACACTGCTGCACGCCGCGAGTCATCACCCGCGCCACTTAATAGAGAGCATCCCGTATGGGGAGATGCTGCGGGTAAAGCGTATTTGCAGCAGTGAAGAGGATTGTCAAATAGCACAGCAAGCAAGTAGGAAGAGATTTCTAGAAAGAGGATATTCTTCTAAAACTATTGAAAGGGCCATTAACAAAACTAGGTCAATTACCAGAACACAGGCGTTAACAATCAAAACCAATCGACAGGATTCTGGTCCAGATCATTCAGAACAACCCTGTAGAATAATTTTAACCTACAATAAGCAGCACCAAGCGCTAAGGAAAATATTAAATAAAAATTGGAACTTGGTGCGCAGTGACCCTGTGGTGGGTAAATACTTGCCCAAAAAACCAGAACTGACATTCAGAAAAGCAAGGTCAATGGGTGACAGTCTAGTTAGAAACAGTGTAGAGCTTAGACCACCTGCCAATTGGCTCACCTCACACAAAGGCTTTATCAAATGCCCGATGTGTAAAGCTTGCAAATTTGCTCAGAATAGGAAAAGTTACACCAGCCCGTTTAAGGTAGACCCTATACCGATTAGCAAAAGATTAACATGCAAAACAGAGTTTGCGGTTTATGTGCTGGAGTGTCCGTGTGGCTTAAGATACATAGGCAGTACCAAACTGCCAGCTCATAAAAGGATACTCCAGCACATAAGGGCAATCACTAATAAGGATCAAGCCTATCCAGTGGCGAGGCATTTTGAGGAGAGTCATGATAGCGATCCAGCAAATCTAGTGTACTTTGTGATTGACTCTATCCCCCCTTTAAGAAGGGGAGGAAACCGTGAGGCCCAACTTCGTTTGTTAGAAACCTGTTACATATTGGAATTAGACACAAAGGCACCGGCAGGGTTGAATGCGAGTGAGGATTTCTTTACTTGTTTACAGTAGATGAGCATAATATGTCTAGATATTTGCACTATATGATCTGCAGCATTGTCAGTTTGATTTCACACAATGAGATGTGCACATGCACAGTTGGTAATCAATACTTCCCTCATCACTTCCCTTGGTCAGCCAGAACATTTCACAACCCTATAGCTATAAGAATCTGCTTTTTTATCTGTAAGTTAAGGCACAAAGCACTTTTTTAGAACCCATAGGTTTTAATGGTGACATAAATTATTATTTGCACATTTGCACAATATTTATATAATCTGTTTATACATGGAAATAGTATTGGCCCACTGGGGCCGTATTATATTAAGTGCAATAAGACACAAGGATCAAAACAACAGGTAACCATGTAGCGTATGATTTTATCACAGTTATCAAATGGGTAAAACTGCGCTTTTAGAACAATTATATATAGTTTTGGGAGTTCCCAAAGAGTTAAAGATTTTTTTAACATGTGTATACCTTTATGTGCTAATAAGAATGACACTAATCAATGACCAAAACAAGGTGGTTGTGATTAATGGTATTTTTAAATTATCTTTTAATGCAATTCTGATCATTTGAATGCTTTTATAAGATTTTAAATATTAATTACCATATATTTTGTTTATATTTAAATGAACTGTCATTTTGCAACATTACATATATTTATGATTATATTTTACATTAATGTATTTATTACTTATATCAAATGTATGCTTATTTTGCACAAGGTGATCTCTTTGTTGTGTCAGCACTCATAGTGGTATGAATACCATGTAGTATTTTTTCCATGTTTACCAGCGGTCACCTGACTGCTACGTTTTGCACTTGCACTTTAAATAGGGGTTAAACAAATGGCAACGCGTCATGTGATCAAGGCCCAGGTGGGGCTGAAACGCGTCATGGCGGAGATGCAGGGCACACAATAAACATATTGCACAAAGAACTTTGGGTCCGCGTTCGTCTGTCCGAGTGCAGTGGATGTTTGGAGATGGAGCCTGCAAATATATATATATATATATATATATATATATATATATATATATATATATATATATATATATATATATATATATATATATATATATCTAAACCTGAGATGGAAAATCGAAATCTAGTTTCACTGAAATATAGTTTCACTAAAACGTAAGCGTATGTGTGCTTGCTTCCTAACTGCTTTTGTTCTAATTCTTGTCCTGTTGCTGATAATACTAAATTTACCTCATCATTTTTATTTCAGTAAACATACTAACTTGCATGTGTTCACAACTACTGAATTGACTAAAATGAAAGAAGGAGTAGTAATAACTAAGGATCTAACAAGTGATGATTTACATCATGATTATTTTTCCTTAAATGTGTTTACTAAATTGCTTTACAAATACGTAAATACTATGGATGCGAGAGATTGTTGTGTGCATGCAATTACCAACTTCTGTGTCTGAAGGGGTGACATACCATCACCTACCTTTAACATATGGTATATCTTGTAGTATACTAACAAGTTTGTTTTATGGTAAAGGACAATTTCAATATTATTATTCTAACTATGACTTAAATTTCTCAGAGGTTCCGGTAAAGAAATATTTGAATATAGTGCCTGATGCACGAGCTGCTGAGATAATGGGGGAATTCTTTCATCCTACATAACCTATAGATACTGTATATGCACATCGACATAATTTAACCTGTGCTCTACATAGTGTAGAAAAATAATTTATTTATTCAGTAGAGGATCGTAGGGAGGAAATAAAATACAAATCTGGAAAACAAATGAAAACACCACTGTGGGCTCATAGGGAGGGTGATTATAAAAAAGGAGAAACATACGCTGCAATGACTGTAGATTGGCAACACAAAGGAAAGCTTAGCATAATAAGACGCAAAACAGAGCATAATAATCAATTCATTGGTTCCAGTGAATGTGAACATACCATCCTACTTATGGGGGGATGGGGATTATTTTTAGCTGGATTGGATCCAGTATTTCCTGGAGTGTATTTTGTGTGTGGTAAAAATGCTTATTACAAATTGCCCAAGCATTGGTATGGGCGTTATTATATGGAAGTAGTTTTTCCGAAAATCTACCATGTTGATGAATACAATGGAATCAATGAAAGAAACCCCACACACTTTAGAAGAGAATTAAGTGCTGCTGAAATTTTGGGGGATATTTTAAGAGCTATAATACCATTATTTGGGGTAATACTAAATTCGAACAAAATTCAAAAATTTTCAACAGTAGTATTTCGATTGTCAACAGATACTGCTGGTGGATTTTTAGTAATTGATACAGAAATGGTTGCTATTAGGTCTATAGTTTTGCAAAACAGGCTTGCCTTAGCCGTACTTTTAGCAAAAGAAAGCTGAGTCTGTCGCATGCTGAAAATTCAATAATGTTGCACTTATATCCCGGACAAAAGTAAAGATTTGAAAGGATATACAAGCAATATTACTAATTTAGGAAAAGAACTAACAGAATTAAAAGCAGATGGTGCGTGGGAGAAAATTGGGAAAGGATTTTCTTCTGTGGAAAATTGGTTTGCAGCACTGGGAAAAAGTTTAGTGGGAAAAATACTAACTCCATTAATAACGATTGTTATTGGCTTACTAATAATAATACTAATGTATCGATATTGCAAAAATAAGAGAAGCGAAAAAGAACTAGAGGGCGAAAAAGATATAGAGCAGGAATTGAATTAGAAGATAGAAAGAGTGGTTTTTATGATGAGATGAAAAATTTGGAACAAATGAGATTGAAACAAATGAACACAACTGCATTCTTATGTGACATCAGAATAAGATAAAAGATAAGATAAGATTGTGTGATGGCTTGATTCACCATCAAAGGGGGAATTGATAGTGCGTAAAAGTTTAATGACAGTTGCCTCTATCAAGTCTCACCATTAAATGAGATTTACGACAATAATATTTGATAAAACTTGTAAAATGATTGAAGATGAAAAACATGAGTTCCTACTGCATCGTAACGGCATGCAGAAGTGTCTGAAACATGAAAATGTGAAAAACAAATAGAAAGAGAGAGAAAGAGAGAGAGAGAGAGTTACTTGCTTATGCAATGTAATCATGCGTTTAAGAATCCAAACATAGTAAACCCAGAAAATGTGCTGCTGATGATATTTAATGTGATTTAATTAAACTAATGCTTACGTAATGAAACATTTGAGAAACGATTAAAATTTCTAGTCTAAAAGATGCTTGACAATAAGATTTGCAGTTTTACTTTAGTATTGTGTGATATAAACATGTATATCAAAAGTGACAAGTATAATAATCTGTTTGAAAATAAATAACATGTGAAATAATTTTTAGTAGTGCCTAATAGTGACATGTAACTTTTGAAGAAAAGAGAGATGAGTGAATTTACTAAGAAAACTGAATTATTCATATTAATGTGTGTTTTATATTAATCATAACGTGGTAATGATTCAGCAAATTTTTTATGTAGGCCTCAAATGCTTCTTTTTCCTTGTTCGAAAAGAAGAATCTAGCTGAAGTAGTCACTTCACTGAGTTTAGGATTTAGGGGTGGGTAAGGATGTAGAGTGGTAAGGTTTAGGGAAGGGTAAGAGTATTAGGTGAAGGGTGTTTTTAGGGTTTAGGGGTGGGTCTGGGTATAAGGTGGTAAGAGCGATTTTGGGATTTAGGGGTAAGGGTGTAGAGTGGTAAGGGCACTTTTAGGAGTAGGTAAAGCTATTGGTTGGTAAACGTGTTTTTATTGGTTAAGGGTTGGGTAAGGGTATTGGGTGGTAAAGGCATATGCGTGGTAAAGACTTGCTTGGCAAAGGCATTCATTGTAATGTCATACAACCTGAACGTACATGGTTACATGGAACGTACATATACCAGGAACCTAGCCAAAAGGCGGCGAAACGCTGTACATGGTCAAAAGCAAGCTTAAAGTCGGGGAGTAACAGGAGAGGAAGCGGAGTTGTGGACAATTAATGCATTGTGATAGTGTTCTGTAAAGAAGCGAGTCTTCAACTCTTTCCTACATTGGAGCAGCGTTGGGGTGGCCCTGATGGATGTGGAATGTTGTTCCAGATCCTGGGTACATAGACAGTAAAGTCATATTGTCTTTTTGACACTTCTTAGTCTGCAGAATCATGGTGTCCTGGCTGCAGGTGAACCGAGAGTCACCAGAGATGGTGAGCTTGTCGGCAAGATATGCAGGAGTGCTGGTTGTGATGGCTTGTCCATCACCTGAACCCCCATAGTCCACGTGAAACTGTACGCCCCCTGCAAGGTCAGGTGGTCTCTTTTGGTATATCGTTTCAGTGGCACTGGCTTCAGCAGCCCTCTGGCCTGTCCAGGTAAGGCAAAGTGCACCCTCAAAAGTGAGTGCTCTCTAGCAAGATGACCTCTTGCTCGACTACAATCCTGGACATATCACAGTAATGTAAGTCAAGTCTGAGAAAAATATATATATAAAAAGAGAAAATGTTAATCTACTATGAGCACAGACAAATTTAAGGGGGCAGTAGTGTTATAAAGATGCCGTTTAGGCCTCCGACCCTTGCTCCTAATAACCATCACTGTGAAAGTAGGTAACAAAAGGGGTATGCACTATTAGAGTGCCAAAAAGGTATCAGACAAGCATTGTACCAATCGCGCAAGGGGTGCAGATAGATCAGAACTTTTGGAAGGGCAGAGTGGGTTTTTTTTTTTTTTTAAATGTCCATTGCATGATTTACCACTTACATTTATCTTGGTAATTATCTGGCTTTGGAAGCAGCATCTAGAGCTGGGCATCACGTCAGACAGTCGGTCTCTGGAACACCTCGCGTATGAAAATCAAACAACCTTCCTGGTGGATCTCTCCAGCACTATAGACCATTCGGTTCAGCTATCCATGCCTAAAGCCCTGACAATGGCCATGACGTCAATTAACAAAAAGCATGAGAATGTGATGGCCTACTACGGTTGGGGATATGACGGGCTTGATCACAGTGAAGTGCCTACTGGCAAATAGAGTGCAATGCTATGAATGCTTGAATGTTATGCATCCACGTTTTTGTGCTGGACGTCAGACTTAGGGCTTGGAATTGTTCCAGTGACTAGAGGTTGGACATGCCAGTGGTCATAGTGATCTTGAATAGACTAGGGTCCTTCCCACATTGAGATATTTAATCGAAGCCTGAATATGCAGGTTCAAGTATTTTTCAGCTGGAGTCTGGATCCAGTTCAGCCACAACAGACGGATTCAAGTAGGAATGGTGTAATCCACCATTCCCGCTTCCCCACTTTTGGACAGTTCTGCGGTATTCTCGGAGAGGATGTTAACCATTAGTGAAAGCAGGATGTCACCCATTTGTGAAAAAAACTATTGCTCCACCTGATGGTGTGGCAAATTCTGTGGATGTTGATATGGTTTGGATCTTGCCACTGCCCAAAAGTGACAGAATTATGGCTAAGATCTAGTACAATGAAGCAAGGACGTTCAGCCCCTGCAACAGGACCACTAAAAATGTGTTCCTGCGGTAGACTGAAGAGCCCTGTACAGAATGGCTCACAGTCACTATTTCCCCCCATCATAATGCTGTAAATCAGCATAAAATATGTTTTACCGTCTTCAACAACCGTTTTTTTTATTTTGCAGTCTATCCACCACCTTATCAGGGTGTTTGCCCCTTCAGCAATTAGATGTTGTTCATCACCACTCTCAGTGGGCATTTCAGATTTCTGTCTCATCTTACTGTGGGAGGATTAATGACCACAAGATGATCTATGAAAACATTACATGCTGGTATACCACACTTACAGGTACATAGCCCTCTCCAGGAATAAATCTACTATTGGTATATTTTTCCAAAAAGATTATAAAGTAGTATTTAGTCAACTTACTTACTTTCTTTCTCACTACATATAACCTCTTTCAATCAGGATTCAGGTTGCTGAACTCCAAAGAAACCACCATCACTCATGTGTAGAACTTTATAACCTTGACCAACCACAATCGCTTATCTTCTGTTCCCGTACCTCTATAGTTTTTAGTAAAGTCAAACAACTCTACAAGCTACCCTCACCAACCTTGGGATGGCATGCGGAGCAGAGTAAGTATTAATTTGCATAAGGCGGGCCTCTATCTAGAGTGGAATAGTGGGCAAAAAACAATGGGTTGGAATGCTACTCCAAGCAATTGCCAGGGGTTAGACTCTTTTCAATCATTACTCCCCCTCAATTTTTGTCTCTCTGATTCTCCTTCCTCATAAACAAGACACTCATCTCCTCACTGGTATTTAGTGAACTAGACTACAACAGTCTCACCCATACGCTTTACCCCAACATGGTAAAGTTCAAAATTTTGATGCAAACACTCTCATCAGACTCCCCAGACACACACAACACACACCTACCTCACACACGACTACCAGGTTGCTTGGTAGTCAGCTAAAAACACAAGCACTATACAAGCTACTGATCCTGAGTTTCAACTACCTCACTTTGACCGGGAGTCTTTACATTACATCTTCCAACATACGCTCAATGAAAAAAAACTGCTAGCTGCATCCAAAACCACATGGCCAGCAGCAAAGTTCCTTCCCTTTCAGTTACTGAGACCACTACACTGGACCTCTCTTCCATCCATAATGTGCTCAATTACTCTGGTTGCATCATTTAAAACTACTCTCAAGGAACATCTCATCTTGTATGCAATGTCCCGTATTGTGCCTCACTCGACATATCCAACCTCCAACTGTGTGCACACTTATAATTACTTAAATTTCCTATGTAAAGTATTTTTGTTAAGGTTATATAATTCCTTTGCAAAATGCTCTATTTTTTCAACTAAATACATATTCACAAACATACCTGTGAAGGACGGTGGTGGCAACATCCTAATTTATGAAGACCATATGGTTAACTTGTGCATCTATACGAGCCTCAAATTTCAAGCAACAGCCCTTTGTAAAGCTGTCAATGTTCCTAAACATCATGTTTTTTTAAATTTCTAAATGGATCCATCTGTGGACAGATATGTCCTTGCTACCCTCACTCTTGATGAATGATCCGTTATCCTGTAACCGCCTGACTAGATAACAGAATCTGAAGGCTCACCCACCTGATGATGCCTTGCTTTAAAGCCACCTGGTCTTTATTGCAAGCCCAAGAAGTCCATAAAGAGTATATTGAAATGATGGACTTCTTCAGATTGTCTACTGTAGGAAAGTGGGTTTCTGTTGCAGTAACCCCCCCCACTTTTTGCCAGACTACTGATGCACTTTTGACTTGATGTGCCCTGGGTCCCTGCCAATCAGGTTCCCAGGGCCTGTGTTCTTTTCACAAACCTAACCCAATTGGCATCTCTGGCCACAGGTCAGCCCCTGGTAAATGGTACCACAGGTACCCAGGGCACTGTGACCAGGGAAGACCTCTAAGGGCTGCAGCACTTATTGTGCCACCCTTAGAGGCCCTGTACCTTTAAACACACACACACACACACTGCCTTTGCAGGCTGCGTTTTTTGGTGCAGAACAAAGTGAAGAGTCGACATGGCACACATCCCTGTGTGCCATGCCTACAACCCACTGCCCTGGCATAGATCAGTCACCCCTCTAGCTGCGTGCCCAATGCCAGTGGTGAGGGTACAGGTGCATGAGCCCTGTACCCCTACAGTGTCTAAGTCCATTCTTAGACATTGTAAGTGCAGTGCTGCCATTAAGAGTGTATGGTGCTGGGAGCTTGTCATTACGAACTCCACAGCACCATAATGGATACACTGAAAACTGAGAAGTTTGGTATCAAACTTCTCAGCACATTAAACCCACACTGATGCCAGTGTGGGATTTAATGAAAAATGCACACAGAGGGCATCTTAGAGATGCCCCCTGAAAAACGACCAGCCTCTGGTGGGTTCCCTGATTGGTACACACCAGCCTGCCACCACAAGACATGTTTCTGGACCCCTAGGGTGGGAGCCTTCGCTCCCTGAGCCCAGAAACAAAGCCTTTCCTGGGCGGAGGTGTTCACACCTCCCCCAGGCCAGGAAGAGCCATCTGTGGCAGGGGAGCTTCAAAGGCCTTGCAACCTTTTTAATGCGACCCCCAGCCTCTCCTGCTATCAGGAGCAGGCCCTCTTCCTGTCTCCCCTCCTTTTTGGCGGGAAGACAGGCGGAAAAACTTAGCCAGCCCAGAAGGTGTGCCCACCTCTGCCAACTCCACCCCTCAGGTGGGGGAGGCGAGGTGAAGCCCAGTCTTCAGTGCCCGCCATCTTGCAGATGGCAGGCACTCCCAATCAGGATTAGGGATTGTGCTCACTCCCCACATGGGGTGAGCACACCAAGGGTGTAGTCACCCTAAGGTCAGTAGCCAATTGGCTACTGACCTAGAGACCCCTAAAACGCACCTAAATACAGTATTTAGGGGGCAGCCCTGAACCAAGCAGGCAGATTTCCGCAACCTAAGAAGAAAAAGGACGAAAGAAGACGCCCAGCAGAGGAGACTGCAGAGAACAACTGACTTGACCCCAGCCCTACCGGCCCGTCTGCAGTTTCCAGAGATCCTGCGCCAAAAATCGTCTTGTCCTGCAGCCAGCGACCTCCAGAACCCCTGGGAGGACTGACTGCCTTCAACAAAGACCGGATCTCATGTGAACAGCAGTTCTGTTCAGAAGAAACCCCAAAGAAAGACTCCGAGCCTGCTGTGGAAAAAGAAACGCGACGCCTGGAACCACCACTGCACCCGTCGCCTACGGCCCGAGTACGAGTGGCCCACCGGTCCCCCAGCGAGGTCCCCCTGCGCTCCAGAGTCCGAGTCCACCATGGGTTGACCCCTCCAGGACTCCCCGACGTCGCCTGCAGCCTCTGCACGGAGCCCCCCCCAACCGCAAGTGGCCCGGTAAGGTGAAATCCGACCTCAAAAGACGCCCCTGCATCCAGCCGCCCTGGAGAACAGAACCCAAGGTGCACCTACGTCCCCGAGCCCTCCAACTTACCTGCCCAGCTGTTGGTTCCTCGTGGAAGTCTCCCTGGACCGAGCCTGCAGCTGAAAAACGAAAATCCCCATTGAAACCAGGGCACCCGACGCCAAACCAGCACCCTGCACCCAGCCGCCCCTGCGCCGCTGTGGGTGCACTTTTTGTGCTAAACAGTATCCCCTTTTGCCCTGAGCCTAACACCAGGAGCTTGGCTCCCACAACCTTGTGGCCTGCTCGCCAGCAGCCACCAACCGGAAGCCCCTTATCCCCCATTGGATATCATTGGGCCTCAGCACTCTGCACCCGGCCGCCCTAGTGCCGCTGAGGGTGTAACGAGAGTGCATCCTTGACCCTGGGGGAACCCTTGTTCTAACCCCAGAAGCTCAACTCCAAAGACCGATTACTTACCTGGTAACCGTTAACTTCATTTCTCTCCATAGGAACCTATTGACTGTTTTTCCCTGAGAAATGTTCTAAGTGTGGAGTTGATTTGTATGGAAACCTGAAAAATAACAATTGTGCAAAACTGATTTTACTTACCTCTTCTCTAGGAAAAGTCCCAGTGTGATATCTAGGCATATCACACTGAGCAGAAAAAGTAATCTCAAAAGTAATCTCAAAAGTAACGTAAAAGTAACTTACCTGTAATTCTTATTGCAAAATCGATACAAAGTATATGTACAGCATTTCACAGTATTGCGTTACCAGTAATTCAAACTGTAACCATTTCAAAGTACATTTACAACTGCATTTCAAACTGTACATTTACTGCAAAGTATTTATCAACTTACCTGTGCCAGGCTTGCTTGGTTCTAGGAAATAAAATAACTAAAAGAATATTTTTATACAAAACCAATTGGTCTGAAGTTCAGTCTTTGAGTGTGTGAAATCATTTGATGATTGAGTGGGTACACCAAATGCTTAACACTGTCCTCTGATACTGCCTTACTGCTCGACCACACTACCACAAATAGAGAGTGAGGTGCTATCTAACTTTACCTCTGCCTACCTTTGGGGATCCACTGGACTCTGTGCACACTATACCTCACTTTGGTATAGTATATACAGAGCCAGCTTCCTACATCTACAAAATACTGGAGCCTTCTTCGAAGGTTATGTAGCATCCTGGGAGGTGCAGGTCTGTCATCCTGGGAGGTGCAGGTCTGTCATCCAGTACTTGCAACAATATAGTTTGGTGCATGTGAAAGTATGAGAGAATCTTAGGTTCGAATGACGTTTGTGTTCTTCATAATAATTTCATTAATGAGAAACTGAAATCATAGACACGAGGCCTGCATCCAGAAAATATGCATTTTATGTACTGTTCTAGTTAATGTCATTGCCACAAGGAAAAGAACATTCCTAGAAATACAATTCATGTTCCTTTAATATAAAAGTTGAAAATGATTGCTCATTAGTCTGGTTAGTACAAAATTAAGTTCCAAATTATGGCCAGATCTCACAGGTGGACATTTTCAGAGCAGTAATTCCAAGGATTGTTACAGTAATTGTAGCATAAATAACCAGGGTTTCCAGTCCTTTCATGTGCGGCAGAGGATGCCTTGTGCACAAGTAGCAATGACTGTTGGAAGATCTAATCTTGCCAGTACTTTACACAAATTCTTCGGCTTGACTTAATAACGGATGACCATTTCTCCGTGAGGCCAAAATAATGAATCATATTGCAAAAACGACAATGGTTCATACAAGGCCAATAGGTTCTAAAAAATATCTATTATCTCAAGAGAGTTAATCAATTAGCCTCTGGCATAAGGCACTTTTCTTAGATAAATGCCGGAAAGGACACAGGTGGACAATGAAAGAAGGTTCATTTATTTATCAATATCAATATTTTCATAACAAGTGGATTATAGATCCAGTGCTCACAAAAAAGTGAAAAAGGAACGTGATGTGGTGAGTGAATGAAATCTTTAAAAACATACATCGCATTGACAACATGAGCAAAACTCCTAAAGACAAATTTCAAACAATAAAGGAGTTTTGGTTGTGCAAGAGGTCAACGGGGTTTCGATCTCAGAAATTTGAGATCTTCATCAGGACAAGGTTGTGAGTGTGTAGAATTTGGCGTACTAGTTGGCTGCAAATTTAATCCTGGTAGGGCAAGGTAGTGGAATAAGTCAGGGCCCAGAAGGGACACGTCTTATGAAAATCAATCTGGAGCCACGAGGATGGGGCTCTGGGGGCCAGGTTGCTGGAGGAGGCAGAAGACACGTGGATATGAGGAAAGGTGGGATGGATGGGGCCTCTGTATACTGAGCAGTTCCCACACTGAGAAGTCGGTGTATCAACCACCGCGAAGTCGGTGTAAACCACACCGCAAAGTCGGTGTAACAATTTTCAATTATGCGAGACCGCTTAGTCGGTCAGATCGTGGAGACGGGCAGCCGCTCCGTCAGGGGCAGGTAGGAGAAGTGTCTAGACACTGCCCGTGGAGACGGCTGCCTGTCTCCACGATCTGACCGACTAAGCGGTCTCGCATTATTGGCTCCTAGAAGGTTGATTTAAATGTGAAAATATCATACCTCTGCTAGGAAAATGAACATCTGATTTCGCCCCTGCATCTTTCCTTTTTGACAAACACCCTTGAGAGACTGTGTTGTGACCTGCATTTGTCAGGAGGTAACTGTTGTCATTCTCTTGTCCTGTGTCTTATGATCATAGTCCCACTGATGTAATAAGGTTCCATCTCAGTATTTTTGAGGATGTCACATGGGATCTGGCCAAAGCTGCAGAGGTTACGTCAATCTTCTAGCAGGGCACTGGCTCCTGTTCCCGAGTTACCTATTCTATGTGCATATTACACAACTGCTACTACCATTATAAATGCCTCCACTTGTACCTGCCTGGCTTCAGTCATAATGTCCTCTGTCTACAAAGTATATTGATGACACATCTCTAAAGAACCTGATGACTGGCGGTCCTAGAACTGAAAAGGCAGGATAGCATATAGTGTCCTGCACCATGAAGAAAAAGTGAAATACTGACGTGTATATGTATGTGGTGCACCAGCACAATGTGCCCTCAGGCAGGCCCTAGAGATGGAGATGTCCAGGCTGTGTAAGGTGCAACACGGAGAGTCTATGCCACTGAATCAATCTTTAGTGCTTGGAAGGTATTGAGGCTAAAACACAGCTTGAAGAAGCTTTCCTCACAGTCTGTGCCCATGAAAGCGTGGATCAGGGTCAGGCTGAGGAAGCTACTTAGAAGATATCCAAGTCTGGCGATACTCTATCTTTTTCTTGATTAGCATTTCTTAGCAATTTTAACTCAGTAGATTCAAGAATTATTGTAGCTACGCCTACACTCCTGGTAGAGATTTGCGATCAGCCCATCGCAATCTGGTCACCCTACACTGAGTCCGCAAGACTACATGGCAGAGCTTTCTGAGTTGCTGCTACTAGACTCTGGAACTCACTCCCCCAGTCCCTGACTTCAATCAAGGGGCATCTGCCTTTCAGAAAGGCACTTAAGACCTGGCTGTACGCGGCTTAGGCTGCCCTTCTTTTCTATGACCTGTGACCTTTCGTTTCACAGCTGGATTGAGTGGGCTGCTGTAACTATAGCGCCTTGACGCCTATGAGCATTTGTTGTGCTTTATAAACTAAAATCAAATCAAATCTAGAGTTTCTGCAAACAGACCCATTTCTGGTCATAGGCTATCATCCTTCATGTTCTTTAATGTCATGTAGGGTTAACAATGTGGTTACTTCTAACACAAAAGAACAGGGCAATGCAGTTAAACCATAATAAATGAGCTCAGACTTAAAAGAGACCTAGAAGTGGTTTGAGATTTAGTTCAAGGATACTCTCATGATGAACAGAAAATGGAGGCGGGAGGGCTGGGCAGCTGCATGACATTGTGGCTGCATCCTGGCTGGCAGCCTTAAAGAGGCAGGGCTGCATCCGAAATCTTTGTGTCTAAAAAGCACTCTTAAAATTCAAACTATTATCTTGTTCCGAGATCTGGTCGATCCATGGGGCTTATTCTAAATATAAGAATTATTAATTTGCCTAATTTTATTCTGGTATTTGATATAGCACAAACCTAGCTCGAAGAACCGCCAGAGCTCCTTATTTGCAGCCGAAGTGTCTCTAACATGAGATGCTGTACAAAGAACAGCATTGCTCACATAAGGTCGAGCTGAAACTAGATTACAGGAACCAGGATGTGATAGGTACTGGGGGGAAGGTTGCACTACGTAGTCTGGATAGTATAGACAGCGTAATGTTTTACACTATCCATATTTAACACAAATTTACACATATACATTACACATTTGCAGTTTGATGTACAAGAAGATATCGTGTTTTCACCTACTGTCTCAAGAATTACTGATAAGGTGCCAATGCCAGGGTTAGAACACAGGTCTTGTTATATTCCATATAGGTACCATAATATAGGCCTCGGTAATTTCATTACCCTTCACCTATATTCTTCCCTACATTACACTTGTCACGGTTTACAGGGACTGACCTTTTACCTAGATACGACACTGCATTCAGAACGCGGGTCTTCCCTAGTTCGAAATCTCATATATTACGCATGAGGATTCTTGGAAGCACAGCGGGACTACCATCTCCTGTATACTATCTATGTATAAAGTTCATGCCCGACGTCATCCTTAGGCCGACACAGTAATACAGCAAGGTAGGACCCCTGGGGAGGCATATGGGTATATATACACACCACATCTTGCTAAGATAGAGAGAGGAGACCGAGACTTCCCGGCCGACACACTGACCAGAGAAGTTGAGGTTCCTGCATGCAGACACTCCAGCTCGCAGTGGTCTAACATCCCTCGCGGGGTGTCCAGCTCGAGACCAGGACGGGGTCCCATAGTCTCACACTTCAGGTAATGGGGTTGACTAAATCCTAGAGGGATTCTTGGCTTAACACCTACACACGGTACACTTAGGTACATCTAGTTAGGGAGGCATCGTAGGAGTACGCATCTTTTATCATGTGTTTTATATACTTGAATGTATTCATGATTATAGTAAGATGGTAGAACTATACCATCCATTTACCTTTATAGTACTGTTAATCATTTATATCTTATACTGTATAACGGTTGTTGAAGCACATCTATTCTACACTAGAACAACAACTGTTCAATAAATGCTTATTGAAAACGCCCAGCCTGTTTATTCTGTGTATCTCTCCGAGACAGACTAAGTAAGCACGAGTGCCTGAGCGAAAGGTAGTATATTGTTTCCACGGCCCTGAGGGATCAGGGTTGTCATGTTCGATGGTTGCCAGGAACTATTCTCTCCTTGGTAAGAGGAGATTCTAGTGGCACTGTGAGCTAGTTGGTACAAAAGGCCAACATACCCGGTGGAGGTGATCGGAGTTCGTCTGACACCAATCCTACAGTGTATGTTGTCTAAACGCGCAGATCCTGTATACTTTTTATAGGAGCTACACGACAGTCTCCAATATGCAAAGTAAGCTACTAAGCCATTTGACCAAATCTCAGACCCTATGGTGGAGAACCTTGCCCTCGTACCAGCTAATAAATAAACCTGACCCATTACCCTCTTTCCTAATTTCATTTTCCCTTCATACTCATTTTTTGGTTATCTGCTTCACTGTAACTGACCAACCCATTCAAACATCCTCTTTCATCCTTCCTGAATTAAACCATGCACATAGGTACCGGAGGAGTATTCAGTAACTGAAGGAGAGCTTCGACATCCTGTATCCGATTAGAAGCCAACCACAGCGC
Source organism: Calotriton arnoldi (assembly GCA_963921515.1). Lineage (NCBI taxonomy): Eukaryota > Metazoa > Chordata > Amphibia > Caudata > Salamandridae > Calotriton > Calotriton arnoldi. The sequence goes on from CAWUFW010002606.1 coordinate 2,051,514, forward strand.
AGCCTGAAGTCCGGCTAGTTGATGTAGGGATGGATCCAACTCTTCGGGGTTCACATCTCGGAGTATTCTCTGCCACAGCTCGGCACAGCTCAGCTCTGATCTGCTTGGGCAACTGGTTTCCAAGACTGAGGAAATAGGTAAAGTGGCCAGTATTAGGCTATTTTACACCACATAAGTGAAGTAGATAGTGTACTGGGATTCTGAACAACTAATACAGCTTATCATACTGTGCATTATTACAAAGAGCATCAAATTTGGGGAAATTCTAAGAGCCAAAAATAAATTCTCAGACACAGCAGATTTTCAATCTGAAGCTAAATACATAGTACAATGGCAGCATCTGCAAGACAAGACCCTAGACTGGTCATCAAATAGGCTTGAAGTTGAATATATTGAATGAAGGAATACATTTTTAAGAACGCCACAACAATAAAGAATATCAGGTAAAGCACAGGATCATGGCAAGACTTCCAACAAGTAAGATTAAATGCAGTTCAGTACATGCTAAACCTGGCCCGTTCTGCAGGGACACCTCAGATCTTTGCCTTCCTTTACTGAACACGTTTTTGTTTGCTTTTAGGACTTTGCGCACTTTTTCCCTGCTACGGTGGTAAAGTGCTAGTGCTCTCTCCCTATAGCAATTGGTAACAATTGGTATTTACCTGATTGGTACATCAAATTTACTTTTAAGCCACTAGTATATGGTACTGCATGTACCTAGGGCCTGTAGATTAAATGTTACTAGTGGACAGCAGCACTCATTGTGCTACTCACTAAAGTAGCCTTGTAAAACATGTCTGAGGTCTGCCACTGCAGCCTGTGTGTGCAGTTTTATAAAGCCATTTCCACTGGACAAAATAAACCCTTTGCCAGGCCTATACCTTCATATTTAATACTTAGAAGTCACCCCTAAGGTAGGCCCTAAAGGCTCATAGGGCAGGGTGCTTTGTATTTAAAACGTAGGACATATGTACTTAGGTTTTACATGTCCTGGAAGTGAAAAACTCCAAAAGTTGTTTTGCACTGTTGCCAGGCCTATCTCTCCCATTGACTTACACTGAGTTACCATATTACATTTAATAAGTTTTAATTTTAGAATAGGAGCAGATTAGAGAAATGCTGTTTACACTCAAATGAATTGTAATTTATAATACTCTTTAATGATGAAGTCAGATTTTAAGTTACAATTCTGAAAATGCAACTTTTAGAAACTTGGAATTTTCTTATCCAAACCATTTGTACCTTATGACAGTGTCCTGGGTCACATGAAGGGCTCTGCTGTTGGGGTTTGTGCATTCCTTCAGGACAGTGACACAAAGGGGGCTTAGGTGCGGACATAATTGGCCATCCTGGCAGGATAACTGAGGAGGGGCTGTACCCAACCCCACTTACACTTCAAAGGGCTTTTTCTCCTGCACACACAAAGGAACATAACACCAGGCCTGCCCTGCCATTTGTCACCACAGACAGTTTGGAGCCCTGACCATGGAAAGAGAAAGAACTTTCTAAAACCAGTCCCCCCACACAAAGGTTGGCATCAGGTATACAAATAGGATCTTCAGGACCCTCCTTCAATACACTCCTGGACCTGTGGAAGATTTAGCAGAAGGATGCCATGCTGCCAGAAGGACTGTCCTGCTGCCAGAAGGACTGTCCTGCTGCCAGAAGGACTGTCCTGCTGCCAGAAGGACTGACCTGCTGCCAGAAGGACTGACCTGCTGCCAGAAGGACTGACCTGCTGCCAGAAGGACTGACCTGCTGCCAAATGGCTGCCTTGCTACCCTGCTGTCTGAGGAAGGAGTATTGGTCCTGTTCCTTTGAATCCAGAGCCCCCCACGCCATACAAGGGCTAGTTGGCTAGCTTCTTGAGTGAGTCACAGCGACACACAACAAGCTTTTGGAGGCTTCCCTGCACCTGCCCAATACCAACTGGACCAGACTTGAAACTTGCTGCTGACCTCTGCTGGAGTGAGTCCTAATTCCTAAAGTGGTGATCCCATCCCCCCGGTCTTGGACCCTTGAAAATGTGTTAGTGATACTCCTCCTACCCAAAACTCAAAGCTGGGACTTAGAATCTGTTTCTAGAAAAACTACCTGAAAAACTGACCGAAGACTGGGACCTAGCTGCCAGCCGCTCCGCCTAAGAAGCATCGTCGGACGGCCTGACTTCATGGTAGCTCCCGCTAGGTTCTTCTCCACAGCAGCAAATCGTTTTCAGCAGGACCTCTCGATGAAAGTATCCGGCCTCATGGAGCCTTCTTCGGCTACAGCCTCCAGCCTCGTCCTGCTGACAGAATCTGTCTTCCAAAAAATCATCTAAGCCGGAAGGTAGAAATCTTCCCCGCAATCTCATTCAGCACCTCCACGACAACAACAGCCTCCTCTCAGATACAGTTTGCCTCCTTGCTCCGCTGAAGTCTCTACCTTCGCAGGAAATCTTCAAGAATTTTTCAAAGTCCAAAGGTAATTTTCTGACCGGGGCGAACTTGGTTCTTGTAGCCAACCCGTGCTCCATTACAGTTGGCCTTAACTTGTCACTTTCACCCGGTCTCGCGAGACTAGATACCCGCAGTTGGGGCTGTGTTCTTTTTGGTGCAATTTTACACTGAAAAGTTTAAAAATTCATAATTCCGGTTCTACTGATTGGATTAAATTAGTTATGGTGTCATGTTATTTATTAAAATATACTCTTTTTCAAAAATTAGTTTAGGATTTTTCTTGTGTTGTATTTTCACTTTATTACTGTTTATGCACTGCATAAATACATTACACTTTACCTCCAAGTTAAGCCTGGCTGCTTTGTGACAAGCTACCAGAGGGTTAAGCACAGGTTAATTTAGTGACTTTTTGTGGTTCACCTTGACAAGGATAATGGCTGTTGCCTGAATGGGGCTTCCACCTCCCTCAACCAATAACCCATTTTCTTACAGTGCAAAGATAAAAATTGCGGTGTCATACATTTTTCTAGAGTGCAACAATTACCCCTAGGGTGTCCTGGTGCTCGATATGATGTATAACATAATCAGGATGTAGGAGGCTGGTTTAGTATATGGTGCACACTTATGTAAGTGCAGCACCTGCACTAATGCAGACAACCCTTATGGTGATTTTAGTGGTCTTAGACAACCTTAGAAAGCTCTCTAAGTGGTAGCTGTGGAGAGCAGCCTTCAGGCTTAGGCCAGAAGGAGTGTAAAACAGCTTGTTTCACCAGTACTTAATCTTATGGTATAGGTTAAGTGAAAAAGAACCACACAGTGTAGTTATAAAAGTATGTATTTATTATTAACACTCACTAACACATTGCAATATCTCCTACCTGGAGATATAACCACAATACACACTATACTTTGATCATAGGACACATACGTAGCACAAATACACAGTGGTCCCCAGGGGGAGACCAAACCATATACTAAAATAGTGGAATGCGAACCACAACCTAAGTCGAGAATGTACCCAGAAGACGTAGAAGAGTCAGGGACCCAAGGAACCACCCAAGGTAAGTATCTAGGAACCTCACGGAGGTCGAGTGCAGACAACGGGTAAGTCACAGTTGCAGTTTTAAAGAAGAAGGACCCTTCCCAGCCAACCCTGAAGAAACCCCATGGAAGATGGAAGGTTGGGGAGTCACCCCACCCGTGGATACCCCAGGAACCAGGATACCTACACCAGGGAAGCCGGGTGTATAGGTGCGAAGTGACGTCGGAAACCGCCATAGACCACAATGGAGGACTTCAGTGAAGATGCCACTGGCGAAGGCGAAAGAGTCCGGTGGAACCCAAAGGTGGATTCAAGATGAGAGGTATCTGCAAGCAGGGGGGACACAGTCTATGCCACTCAGGAGTGAGTGACCAGGAGGCACGGAAGACGAATGCCCACCAATGTCGGTCAAAGTAAACACAAGGAGATGATGGACGGAGCGCTGAAACTTTTCAGACACTCACCCCCAGTCACAGATCTGGGTTGAATCCATCATCATTCTTTAGCTCACTTCGCCACTTCAGTTCAGACCCAGCTATATAAAATCCGTCTTGACCCTGTGCCTCATGGGAACAGTCCAGCCCAAACTGCCAAGCCAGGTCTTCCCTGAACTGGAAACAAGCATCCTGGGACCTGTTTCTGGGTAACACCCTTCATCAGCCAGGCTAGCTTGAATCCAGTGGCAAAGTGAGCAAGGGACCCACGTCTGGGCATACCCTGCCAACTTACGGTGAACAAAGCAAACACAAGCAGATGATGGACGGAGCACTGAAACTTTTCAGACACTCACCCCCAGTCACAGATCTGGGTTGAATCCATCATCATTCTTTAGCTCACTTCGCCACCTCAGTTCACACCCAGCTATATGCAAATCAGTCTTGACCCTGTGCCTCATGGGAACAGTCCAGACCGAACTGCCAAGCCAGGTCTTCCCTGAACCGGAAACAAGCATCCTGGGACCGGTTTCTGACCAATGTCGGAGATGCAGGAGAGTTGACGGTGCCCTAGAAGTTGCAGCTGTGCAGACCAGGCGACGCTGTGGAAGACCAGGAGCCGTTCACGAGCTGTTCCACGTTGGATGTCAAGAGCCAAGTGGTCAGTGTCTGGCAGGGGCACCAACAAGCCTTGGTAACGGCAACCAACATAGTGGTAGAAAAAGGTGCAGTATCTGGACCAGCAAGGTCCAAGTGACTCACCACGAGCGGGTAAGTCGGAGCAGGCCCCGAGCAAGCAGGGGAGCCCACTGGAGCCAAAGAAGACCCACAAGAGGACCCACGAGCCGAAGGCACATGAGTCGCAAGAGGACCTCGAGCAGCTCACCAAAGGATGAAGGCCCACGGTGCAAAGGATGCGGTGCAGGCGAAGATCTTGGCTACAGGAGATGCTTGAGCCTGAAGCTTCTTGGAGCCCGAAGATCTCTGGAGGAGAGAGTCAACAAGTCTTGGCAAAGGCAAGTCAACGCGGTGCACAGGGGGACTGCTCCAGCGGTTCCAACGAGGGATACTGTCATCAAATTTGCTATGAAGACAGTGCAGGCCTCGAGGGAGTTGCAGACCCACCACCTGTGTTGCTGAACCTTTCGGAGTCCGTAGGAGCTCAGGAACAGCAGACGGTCAGCTTCGCTGCAGTGCCTGCAGATGCAGGGGAGTGACACATACACTTCAAGGGAGATTCCTTCGGGTGTCTTGGATGTCCACAGGCCTTGTGAAGAACCTGTACGGAGCACAGGCACAGACGTTGCAGAAGACTGGCAGGACGACGAGAATAAGAGCAGCAGGAGTCTTCCCAGTTGCAATCTCGGTTCCCAAAGCGAAGTCCAAAGAGCCCAGACGGTTGTAGTTGAAGTGGTTTCGGATCTGAATCTTGTCCCATGACGAATCTAGGGACCCACCCACAGGTAAGCCCTTAAGTACCCTAAGGAAAGGGTTGGGACGATTCAGGGGTCCCTCCCAGAGGAGGAGCTGGACAGTGGGGAGGATACTTACATGCCCTTTGACCAGTTTCGCGCCAGAGCAGGAGCCAACGGCTCTCTGAACTGGTTTCAACTGGAGTATGCAAGGAGGGCACCAAATGTGCCCTTCAAAGCAGTCTAGTGGCACTGGCAAGCGCCCCCACCCTGTCCCAATACACTAAATCCTGTCTGGGAGGTGGTCACACCTCCCTGTGACAGGACACCTATTGTCCTGCCTTCCTCTGCTCGAGCTTGGAGCAGGAGGGCAGAATCGTGTCTCTGGTCGGCAGCAGCCATTGTTTGCTGTCCGGGTCTAGAAGACTGGTACCAGTAGCATTGAGGGCCTCCCGGAGGAGCTTTACAGTGCATGGAATCATACATCCAACACCGTTTACGGTGTTGGGGTATGATTCAAACAAGTTTGATACCAAACACGACAGGGTTCGTTACAGCCAGTTTAGAGGTAGCCATCGTGTAATGACGTATGGCCATTCTATGCATCGTAATGGCTGATGCACTTACAACCCGGGAGAGTGGACTCCGAAGGACGTAGGGGTGTCCTGCTCATGCAGGGGCACCCTCCCACTTATAACCGAGCACCCTGCCTTCAGGATTGAAAGGCCTGCCTTAGGGGTGACTTATAGGTTTTAAGTGTAGTGACCTCAGATATAAGGAATCTTATATGTGTTGTAAGTGGTGCTAACACCAGTTTACACAGGCTGCAATGGCAGGCCTGTGGTCACAATTGGAGTGGTCTCCCATAGGTGGCATAACACATGCTTCAGCCCCTGGGGGCCCCCGGTGTACCTATGGCCTGGGTACCTTAGTACCATATACTAGTGACTTATAAGGGTACACCAGTAGCTAATCTGAAGCGTCCCAAGAACTCACCATGTCCAATTTAGGGGAGAAACACAGAGACTGGGGTCCTGATTAGCAGGATCCCAGTCAGACTAGTCAGTAAAACATAATGACACCAGCAAAAAGTGGGGGTGACTATGAAAGCAGATCCTACTTTCCTATACAGGTGGATTAAGGTGCGCTGGACCCGCTGATGTCTGGACCGCCGCGGCATGGGCTGGCCCTTACTACGGAGCACTGCCATTGCCCGCTCGCCGCTTAGCCTACATGGAGGTGCGGCGGCAGACGGCTGAGCCTGTTTTCTGCACACCTGGAAACGGCTGGGGCCTACACGCAAGCGAACATTACTGGCTGTGGGACGCGTTGTCCCAAGGATGAGACGGGCAGGGCACTCCTGGAGAGGCACTCTAGCCCCTGTAGAGCTGCATACCGCATCACTGTGCACCCATGGGCCCCCCTGCACCTCTGACAGGGCATGATGCACGGTCGCCCATGGGTCACCGCTCTTGCCTTTTGAAGCATACACACCTGTAAGCTGCCTATAACCGACACTGGAATCTCCCCTGAACTGCGATGAAGCATGACACTGTTGGTGGCTGCTCCTACCCCTTCTACTGCCCTTCCTTGAGAACCGTGTGTAGTCTACCATAGGGACTGCCACACTATACACCGATGAGGCTGCTCGTGCTACTGCGCTTAAGGGACTTGGACGGCGCAGGTAAGCGGCCCCTCTCCTCAATGAATGTGCGGTCAACGGCTATATCAAGATTGCAGCATCCATTTGGAAGTCCCCCAGTGACGAACACCACACAACCTGCTCCAATAGGTACTTCATTGCCCCTGACCTATGTATATGTGTGCAATAACTATTACTGCGCTCCTGGAGCCTTGGGGCTGCTTGTGCTGCCATATCCCTCACTTTGCTTGGTACTGGCACGTGGACCCAGGAGGTGGCGCAGAGTTGCCCTAGACTGGACTGCTGGAACACAGTGAAATGGGGCGCCCATGCACAGGTAGACAGGGTGCATCCTCAAAGCCCTCCACTGATCACAACAGGCTGCTGTGTGGCACTGGCCCCTCAGATGGATCTGCACCCCGCTCTCTATCAACAAAAAACTGGAATCTGTTCTTGCAGTGGTGGAAAAGATTGGTACTGCTCTGGAGGCTTCATCATAGGAAGGCAAAATAGATGCGGTAACGACAGATCTGACGCTGCTACATGTGGATCACTGCAAACTGGCGGATAAGGTTCATACTGCTGAACTGAACATTGTGGAGCTTCATCCGAGAACTCTTGAAATCGGCTCTTCGATGCGCCCGATGGCGGAACGCATGGAGGTCCTGGAACGCCACATGGAGGATGCAGAGGGCCTCTCATGCCGCAACAATGTCCGTGTGGTGGGCTTGCTGGAGGGATTAGATAGCGTCGCCTATGTGGAGCAATGGTTTCAGCAGCTACTACCTCAGGATAATTTCTCAGTTTTTCTCAGTGGAGTGTGCTCATTGTGTCCCAGCAATCGCCCGCCGCCAGGCTCCAACCCCAGCCCGTTATTTATTTCGCCTACTACACTACAAAGACAGGGGTGCTGTCTTGTGTGAGGCACAAAAACTGAAGGAGTTCACAGGGGACAACGCAAAGATAATATTTTTCCCGGACTACACTGTAATGGTGCAAAAGCAACGTAGCTCCTATCTCGCGGGTAAGCGCAACTTGACATCGAATATGCTCTCCTCTTTCCAGCGTAGCTGAGGGTAGCGACGGGGGGAGACACATTTTTTCAACTCCCCTGAAGATGCATGGGACTGGTTGGAGGAGGCGGGGCACTCGACTGCTGATCAAATTGCACAGACTGGCGCTGTGACTCGTGGCAGGACAGCTTTGAGGCAGGGTGGCAGACGGGCCCGACGCGACACTCTTCTCGGTTGAAGAATTCTTCCGACTAGGAACAAGTCATAAAAGAGAGACGTCAGGCCTTGCACAATGCTGCAGCGATAAGTGAGCATGGCCGGGGCTCGGAACTGGACGAGGACAGTGACAAGTCAATCAGTGATGATGGTTCCTCCACTACGTGACCCTCAGGAGCGGACTCATCGGCACTACCTGAAGTCACCCTGCAAACGTCTGAAGACATTATCTGAAGCCTAGAATGCCTGACTGCTGCTGCCCGACATTTCCGCTATATCTACAGGGGCATATATCGATACGTTCTCACCTTGTAATGTATAATCCATTTGTTCTCCTTCCTTTGTAGGAGTGAGGGGTCAGTATTACGGGGCCGCTGCCTGGCCCAATTTCAGGAAATCTCCATTACACTTATGCTTGCCTCAGCGAACAGATAGTTCAGGTTCTGCTACAAGTATGGGCTCTTGTGAGCACCTCCTCGATAATATGGGGTGCCCCCTCATTGGCTGCCTAGCTTTCCCCCCATCAGTTCCATGACTGGTTAACTCTTGCTGAGTTTGGTTATTTAATTGTTTGGGCGGAAATATGTTGTCCCTTTGCTCTATTGTTATTTACGTTTTTCTGTTACTGATTCACATATTTTCAGTTACGACCCGCGACTCCTCTTGGCTCAAAACTCCACTAATAACTTTACTAATGCACAACATACGCCACTACACTCTTGCTGCCACATGCGCTGCATCCAGAACATGGGCGACATGTCCCGTCAATCATGGCCCATTTTTATATACTTACATGGCGCGTTAGGGGGATCCATACTCTTTTGCGCCACTACTCAGTCTACTCCTACCTGCAGAAAGCATCAAGCTACAACGGCGCTGGCGTGGGCAGGTATTTGCTACCAATTATTTTGCCTATGCCTGGAGGGTGCTAATATGGGTCAGGGCTGGAAACCCATTTGTAGCAGAGGACACAATACTAAATCCAGAGGGCCGATACTTCACAGTGACGTGCCACCTAGACGGGCGCTCTGTTTTTTGGGGTTTTATTTATGCCCCGAATTTGGACTAGACCACCTTTTTCCATGTGCACTCAAATACACTATCATGACGGAGCGCTACGCCGTGGCTTATTGGGGGGGTTTTAAGTGTTCTAGACACCACACTTGATCGCTCCTTCCCCCCACTACCATGTACAAATGCTGATAGCTATGGCTCCAACAGTGGCATCTGGTCGACTTTTGACGTTTCCGGAATCCGGATACAAGGGTATATTCCTTCTATTCCGTACCTCACAAATTGCATGTCCGCTTTGAAATGTTGGCGACTGCGCCATCCCTGCTTCCCTCTATTACGCGTGTTGCATATATGGGACGTACTCATTCGATCACAAACTCCAAATCTGGCAACTACAATGGGCAGTCGACCCGCCTCCCATCCCTACATAGCGCTTACAACCTACATTGTTGGAAGACCCCACATTCAGAGCGTCCCTTGGGTCCGCGATTGCGGACTACTTTGACCACAATGTTGGCACAGCCTCCACTAAATTGATAGAATGGGATGCCTTCAAGGTGACACTGCGGGAACACTGCCTGAGCATATAAATAAACATGAGGCAACTACTTAACAAGAACATTTCTAAGTTAGAACATACACTCCTGGACCTGGAAACTCAGGTGGCTAGCGATCCCAATATGGCAGGGGAACTAGCAGAAGTGAAGAGCTAACACGTCACACTGTTAGAAAGATAGCTCTGCCTTAACTATGCTGCACACTCGGGTCACACACATGCCACATCTGAAAGAGCTGGACGGCTCTAGGCGTGGCTTATCCATCAGGAACAGCCTCAGCAGCCTATAGTGGCACTATGTTCCGAAACAGGCTCCATCCTCTATACATAGAATGCTATTCACGATGACCTCACACGACACTATACATAGGTATATCGGTCAATTGCAGACGCAAGCTTGGATGCCTACAACTCCTCCTTCGCCAACCTGGCACTTTCCCGAATTGCCACAGACCAGCAAACAGAGCTGGATGGCCCTATTACGCTGGTAGAAATTAAAGATGTAATTAAAGCATTGGCCACTGGCAGGTCCCCAGGACCTGACAGACTACCGGCAGAGCTGTAGAAGGCTTCTGCGTCCCAATTAGCTCCACACTTGTTGACAATGTACGAAGAGGTCCTCTCCATCTGCAGTCTCTCTGCCTCCCAGTGAGAGGCAACAGTCATTTCTTTGCCCAAACCCAACAAAGACCCTATACTCGTCGGCTTCTACAGACCATTAGCTCTGCTCAACACCGACTACAAGTTCCTAGCGAAAATACTTGCGGACCGACTGGCACCTCTGGTCCTGTCCTTGGTTCACCCAGATCAAAATGGGTTTGTCCCCGCTCGCAACACCTCCCTGAATTTACGTAATTTGTTTAGAGTTATGACTTACACCCATCACACATGGCCTCATGCTGGTTGCCTGGTCTTGGATCTAAAAAAAGGCCTTTGACTCCTTGGAGTGGGGGTACCTATTTGCAGTGCTGTCCCGTTATGGCATCGGCCATCGCTCTCTTCACTTAGTAAAACTATTATACACCAATTCCCTAATTAGGGTCAAGACCAGGCCCCTTCTCTTGGAAGCCATTACCAAACACATTGGCCCAACTACTGTTTTCCCTGGCAATTGAACCACTAGCGCTAGCAATGCGGCGCAAGGGGACACAGTGAGGCATCCCTCTGGGTGATGGGATGCATGTGATATCTTTATATGCAGACGATATGTTGCTTTACATCAAGGACACACACAACATTCATGCCATGATTGCTTCAACTGTGGCCCATTTTACAACCATATCTGGACTACGAGTAAATTGGACGAAATCTTGTCTATTCCCCTTTCTTCACGATGTTCCCGATCCATGTTTTGTTTTTGGCGGGATGCAATTGGACTGGCAGCAGCACACATTTAGATACTTGGGGGTATGGGTTTACCACTCAATATTTGATCTTTTTGAAGGTAATGTCACTCGTTCAGAAACATTTTTGCGTGCCCAGATGGCGTACTGGCGCACACTGCCACTGGCGGTAGCAGGGAGGGTGGCATTATTAAAAATGGTGGTCTTGCCCCACCTTTTGTATTTCTTTACTAATCTTCCTATTCACATCCCAGTTGCATTCTTCTGTGCGCTTGATCAACAGAACCGTGAATTTATCTGTAACAAGTCAAGGTGCAGGGTGGCATTGACGAAGCTCTGCTCACCCACGGACAAGGGAGGTCTAGCTGCTCCGCATTTCAAGCAGTACTACCTCGCTGCCCAGGTCCAATGGATTGCTAAGTGGCTGGCGGGATTGCACCTGTCAGACACAGCCAAATCCCCCCCACTAGATGGAACCTGCCTGCTATTCTGCATGTTTTTCACCCTTACACACGAGCGCGGCTACCTGACTCACAATTGAGGGGGTGCGTATCATTGCTATCATAGATGCATCACTAACCACGTAATCCTTTATGCACCAGGGTTGGCACTGCTGGGTACACCTAGGACTGGGGGGCCCACATTGACAGCTTAGTTGACAGCATGGCACGCTGCAGGCTTACACACACTGGAGGAGGTACATGGGCAACGTATGAGATATTAATAGAGGATGACCTACCCCGGGGACAATTTTTGCTTCACAACTCATTGCTTGCCACGCTAGGGCGCCTCTGAGGAGATATGACCACCGAACTGCCCATGCATCTCACGATGGAATATTTACTTGTGATGGGTAGAAGCAGATACATCATACATCGGTTCGCTGATTCACTCCGCTCCCACACTATTCCACAGCTCCTCCATCTACGGCAAAGCAGGGAAGCCCATTCACTGAGAAGGAATTGTCCGCCTTACTGGAAGGCCCAAGACACACTGCGCAACATCCGATTCAAGCTTACTGAGCTTTATATAGTACACAGGGCTTATCTCACACCTGCCAACATCAATAGGTTTTATCACAAGGAGGATGCATCTTGCCCACGCTGTGCCCACTTAGACGCTGACTTACTGCACATGCTTTGGTCCTGCCCCCGCTTACATACATACTAGACCAGCATCACATCAAGCTTATCTGCCTGCCTGAACTTCCGTCTGCATAAGTGGGAAATATGCCTCCTGGGCTTGTATCGTAGGAGCAAGAAACGTAGGGTAACCTCCGCTTTCTAGACTTGGGTTTCATAGTGGCGAAGCGTCTTATTACCCGCAGATGGAAATCCCCTGAGCCCCCACCGATCACAGCATGGGAGCGCTTGATGCTCAATTGGGCACAAGCAGAACGTTTAGCCCTGCATAGGGAAGATACGCTTGGGCTGAGAAAGTACCTCATTGCTTACTGTGCAGTCTACTCACTTACTAGAGACAGACAAGAGTGCTAACACAGTGTTAGGGGCCCCAGACACGTAGACAACGTTGTGGGCTGCTGTTACTTGTCTTGTTCATCATGACAACCCTCCCACACACACACACTTTTTGAGGTCACTAACGGTGGACATTTCACACAGCATCTGTTGGAGATGTAGGATAGGGAGAAGGGTGGCAGGTTGTTAAGTCTTGTGGTCCATTAAGTTGCTTCGTTTGAGTTCTTTTCGCTAAATGTTTATCAAAATGTATGAATCTGTTCCCAACATCAGCTATGATTCACCTGGCGTACTGCCTTTTCTACTCTATTACAGGGGTTGCCATACAGACGGCTCATTAATCGTGCAAGTATGTGACTTTTGGACATATATCCTAATTCGGAGCTAAGCTCTGGTGTCTATCCTATCGTACGGGCTTACTGGTGTACCCTCAGTGATGTAACTCAATCGTATTATCGATATAACATGATCATAATATTTTGTTATATGCCATTATGTCTTCCACCGTATACCGTGTTACCCGTTTCTTGCTTTGCCGTTGTATTGTATAATTGGAAAAACTTTGCTGATGAGCAATCCAGAAAAAAAAGTAACTCGTTTTGAAAGTATTTGCAGGGGCATGAAATTCATATCAGCCGATGCCCAGGACATATTGTTTGGGGTCAAGGGCAACAAGTTTCCAGGTTTACTTTGTTCGATGGACAAGTAGGCCCAGCCCCCTGAAGCACAAACCCTTTGGCTCCCTGTTGACAGTATGGATCAGTGAAAATATGAAAATATTGTCTGCTACTAGAGAAAGATTTTTATTTATCTGTAAATGGTTCAAATTTGTATATGATTTATTAATACAAAACCTTTATTTTTAGGGCCAGTGCTGCAAGTAAATGAGCTACGCTTGCATTACTGACAGTGATTCCAGTACAAAAACATGTAAACATTTTTTGTAATTTTTAACAATTTGAGGCAAAATAAAATATACACAAGAAAACTGCTCTAGAAAGTTGGTTTGCTAAATTGTTACACAACTTTAGATACTATTTCAGTGCGGTAACTTTTAGCAAACTGTGCATGATATAGGTCAATATTTATTTTAAAAGAAATTGAGCGAGAATCAGTGTAAAATCATTAGGAAGATCATGAAAACAAGTTAGGGGCCCAATTCTTCAATCAAGACACAAAAGTGCACCTGCAGATAGGTCCTTGCACTGGTATAGATTTACAACTTTCTGGAATTCGCAAAGGTTTACAGAAGTATGCCTGAAATCGTACTCCTAGTAAATTTTTGTGAAGGCCATTTTTACATGAGCAAACATACATGGTCACAGGCTCGAATCCCTGAAGGTCCAGCCAGACTTTTATCCTTTCAAGGTCAATAAAATGAGGTTCATTGAGTTGGGTAACAATAAACATCTGTTATTTCAGCACCAAGAGACTCTAGGGCAAACGTGCTCTATACAAATTGGCATGCTATGTGTGTTGTATTTGTTTATGCAAATATCTGCCGAGTGATTGCAAATCCACTTTTTCTACACCCCCATTTTTCCCACTCTAGAAAACGTTCTACTCCTGCCCTTGCCACAACTAAACTTCCAACCTTTTCTAGCGTTGGAAGAGATTGAACAGGACCTGGTGAATAACCTTCACCACGCAAGTTAATAGGTGTACACAAATTCGCAGTGCATTCCAACCCTGGAAATACAGCTTCCCACTACTTCCAGACCTTCTATGTAGATTTGCAGAAATGTGGGAGAATCAGGGCCTTGCTAGAATCCAAACCTTCATATAACATGAGCATAATCGGAGAGGCTGCCATAATTTGACACTTCACCACCTGGCACCAAAAGGGACAAGTTGATTTATTTAAAGGACAAGTAGATTTCTGTAGCACTGTGTCCCTTGGGCAAATAGTTATTTTATAAAATCGCACACCCCTGTCATTTTGCTCTTGAGCAAACAGAGCTGGGCTGGTGGTTTTATTTCTATTAGGGAGGCAGCTTTGTAGGTCATCCGCTTAAAATCATTAGAAGCCTCAGGATCAATTATTTTGTCAGGCATAAGTGCCAGAAAATCATACCAATCTTCTGAAATGCTTTTCTCTTTGAGGACGACTACTCAGATGGAATATCAGAATGTCCTAGTGGAAGAAGATAGGACTTACTCAGATCAACTTGATATCCAGAACTGGTAATCAAGAAGCAAAACAGAGAGCAACATTAAGAGGTCAGTTTAGAAGATTCAATGGAACATGGTATACCGTTCACAGGAACATTAGGCCTGAAGATTACAGCCGTGATAGAGAAAAGAAAGGAATTGTTCCACGAAAGAAGCAACATGTTCAGAGTCCATATGAGGTTATGAAAAGCATACATTTCGGAGGCAAGTTGAAACCACTGTCAATAAATAGATGTCCACATTCTCAGTGTCTGGGGCTCAGTGGACAAGGTACCTCTTGCAACTCTACTACCCTTGAAACATATGGCTTAGTAGGATACAATCCTTTATGCTCACCAGTACCAGGTCAAGAAAGACCCAGATACGGACCTCAAGGGACAAATCAAAGTAAACAACTCCACCTCACGGGCATTCCCACTGGGGAGAGGTACGAGACAGTATGCCCCTTGTCCGTAACATTTTCACAAATTTTGGCAAGTATTCTGGATATTCAATAAACTGGTCCAAATCAGTAATCTACACACTCCATGGGTCAAATCCAAAACTGCCAAAAGAACGTGATGCCAAAATTGTAGAGGAGGGTTTCCAATAGCTAGGTATATATACCACCCCAGACCCGGACATTTTCTACACCAAAAATCTAGCAAATCCCCTAACCAGACTGCAAAATGATGTGCGACATTGGAGGACGCTGCCATTATCGCTGCTGGGACAGGCAGCACGGTTATAAATGCTGGCTCTGCCGCGTTTCCTATATATCCTACAAAACAGTCCATTCAGGGTTCCCAATGCTTATTTAAAAAAAATAGAAAACAAACTTAGAACATTACTCTGGGACGGCAAGACGCCACGTATAGTCACACATGAACTCACAAGAAGCTGGTATGACGGCGGAATAGCACTTCCCAATTTAAGACTCTATTATTGGGCGGCCCAGCTAGTTATTATAATAAATGGGTATACAGCCCCTGAACAGAACCTGCACTTCACTTGGATAGACTACAAATGGGGCGGGAAGGATATAATGGGGCCCTATATTCCAAACCAAAGAAAAAATGCTATACAAGCCCCATGGACCGAACGGTTGGTATATGGCACCAGGCAAACAAAACACTCGGATGGCACGAAACAATAACTCAAGCTACCCCACTATGGTCAACACAACGACTGGGTATGCTGTGCACCCAGCCGGGTTTCGATAAGTGAGACACCATCGGAATTTCAACCGTTGGTGATCTGTGGAAAAAAGGGACAATCCTCCGCTTCTCAGACCTGCAAAAGGAATATGATCTCGCCCAGCAGGAAGTGTACCGTTACATGCAAATCCGACACACACTCACCGCGATCATACCCGCACAGGGGGAGGTAACGGCAGCGTCCCCACTAGAGGATAGACTATTGTCCGAACCCATGACTATGAAGACCATATCCCTGACATACCAAAAACTGGGCAATAACCTACCAGACTCACTTACACGACTCCGTGAACACTGGCAGGATGCCATAGGGCTGCTCGAAGACGACGAGTGGCAAACTGCATTAATGTCCCCCGTGAAGCGGCCATACCACTCAGACTCCGTCTGATTCCGCTTAAAATTCTACACAGAACGTACTTAACCGGGGCCACATTAAACAAACTTGGACGTAGGGAAAACGCACGCTGTCTCCGGCATTGCACGGAGGAAGCAACATTCCATCATGTGCTATGGAGATGCCCTAGCATATCACCATTCTGGGAAAAGATCACAC
Source organism: Calotriton arnoldi (assembly GCA_963921515.1). NCBI lineage: Eukaryota > Metazoa > Chordata > Amphibia > Caudata > Salamandridae > Calotriton > Calotriton arnoldi. Next base: position 2,068,023 of record CAWUFW010002606.1, read on the forward strand.
GACAAATGCAAACCGCAATAGGGAAAGAAATCACGCTCACACCCAAACTGGGACTGCTCAATGTATGGGACGCCACAGATCTCACTAGCACTGAACAACAATGGGCCACTCTGGGGCTTACACTGGCCAAACGTGTGGGGAGTTGGGAACCCACCAACAATGAGAAGCTGGGCGAACGAAATGGACAAATGTATGGTAGCAGAGAAGGAGGTCTTCAAAAGTAGGGGCTGCCCCAAAAAGTGGATAAGAAATGGGGAAAATGGAACTCCTACAAAGGAGAGATCTGCATCTCCCCATCCACTGAACTAGCAGGAGGAGACAGAAATAGGGACAGACCCGGATGAAAAAATGCCTTAAGGCGCCGTTATCATGGGGTCACCGCTATGTTGTGAAATGTCTCTTGTTTTAAATGGAAAGATAAGTCGACCTGTATTGTATTATTGTTTAAAATTAATAAAAAGAATAAAAAAGAAAAAAATAAAGACCCAGAGTCTTTTGTGATGGCGACCTGGATGATGACTCTAGTAGAGCCTTTTCTATGCCTGATGGTATTACTGGGTTCATCTGGCAGAGAACCCGGACTAGTACCACATAGTAGGACCGGAAGAGGACAGATCAACAGAACCAGGATGAACTCTACTGCTGGAGGGGAGGGCCTCTTACCATACTGATGACCAGAAAGTGAATGACACCAAAAGCACCAAGGCTAGATCTCAAACCCAGGAAAAGCAGAGAATAACAAAGAAATACGACTGGAATAGTAATATGGAATAAGAATATATTTAAAACCCATGGAAGGTGTTGGAGAGTAACATCCATTGGTGAACCAGTGGCTATGCAAAAAGATACTTACTCCTACCTAGAACATGCGCTTTCACATGGCTACTAAGGCAATTCCCATTCTGAAGGGAATGGTTCTTGTCAGCTTGCGACTGTATGTTAAACTGTGATGTGCATACAAAAGGCCAGGAATATAATACATTGAAGATGTCTGGAGTTAGCCAGATTTCATAAGACTGGGACTGGGACTGAGACTGTGTCTTAGGGGGCACAAAGGAGGAACTAGGATTCACCCCTGGTGACTCGATTGATCCCACTACTAGCACCCAGGGACGGAGGAATACTCAACCTCTTGTACGAGTTGGAAGCATTGCTCCCATGAGAGATTGTCTCAGCGCCATGGTACAACAGAAGCTCAGAACAACCCTGCCAAGAGGGGAAGTGGGACTCTTTGGTGCAACAGAATATGGTTTGTGAATGCTCCTTGCTCTCAAATGCTTTGTGTTTGGACCTTTGCACTTGGTCAGATACTACAAAGGAATGATGACACAATGTGAATAGCTTAAGTCTGGAACTAAGCTACTCGACTGGACAAAAAGAGAAGGGAGAGGCGAAAAACACAAAAAATGTAAAAGAAATAGAGAAAGGCCACGTAGTAACAATCGAGAAGTAGTAGCGAATCAGGTTCCAACCCACAACAATAAGCAGAGGGTCGAACTGTGGAGAGTAGCCATTAAAAGGTGGATAAATGGGGTATGACAACACACAACTTATGCCTGCTTGTTCAGTACCAGGTGGGCAACATTCTGGTTAAACAGCTATTCAAGAAGAGTTTGGTCAAGACACTAGGTTGCATGGTAGCCACATATTGAGAAAGGGGAGATATTGGATGTAGCAGTATCTTAATTGCTTTGTGTAACCTACTGTACCAGTCTGAGAGAGTGACGGTGTGGTGAGCTATGAAACGGGAATACAGTCTTCATGAGTGCTTTGTATAGCTAGTGAGCGGCTTTCAGCTGAAAAGTGAAGGCCAAGTGTGATTCAAGTGTTTCTTCTACGAGCGAGGATGGATAGCAAGTCAAATGCATAGCGGGGGAGGTGCCAGAAAAAAAACCAAGAGAAATTAAGAGTGCATGGCTAATGTGTGAATACAAATAGCGAGAGTGAATGTGTGCAATCCTAAAGAGAGCATGGAAGAAAAACAATAGGTAAGGAAATCGGCATATAGGAAGGGAGACTTGTGCAACATCACAAGGCTCATATATTTACAAAGATATGTTACGTGCTTGTGTGGCGTCATAACCAGTCAACATAGTGGAAGATGGAACAAGTCCATTGAAAAGCAATTGCTGGAAACAGCGACAGCATTCTCAGCATGTGTGCTGAATTCATAGTAGCCGCGTAATAAAACTAGCCACACAGCCCAACAGCAGTGCAAAGGATATAACTGAGATTTTATTCAAATGGATTCACAACATATGTAGAGCACCATTCCTTATTGTAAAGGCATTTGAATCCTAAAATGTAGTCTATTAGTTCCTCATTCCTTTTGTTACAAGACTGGAAAACAATTTAAAAAGTATGGCGGGAGCTAATTTTTTATAAAAGAGCAATCAATAAATGTTCAAAGAGCAAACCGGTTTTACCTCTAAGAAGTCCTTGGTGTATTGCCTTCTCATCCTGGTCTGTGAAGCCCCCCGTCACATTGATGCTGAAAACTATGGCGTTGCAGAGAATCGCCAGCTCCAAAGGAAGACTAAGAACGGCGGGTGGAAGCCCTGGGATCACAAGAAACCAACAGCAAGACTTTCAGCTCTTAGCCTTTTTTGGAACCAGTGTCACAAATGGAGTCAATAACGTATACCAGGATTGAAACATTTCACCCAAATCACATAAAGCAAAACGTTCAAACCATCTTAATCAACACTGAAAATGAGCATTGTGTAGAGTACTGAAAAATATTCAAATAAAATAAAATGAAGAAAATGTGTAAGAAAAAGCTATTCATCTGTAAAATTGGCTTCTTCCATAGAGATACATGCATAGCTTTATATGTGTTTACTAAAATAGTCCCTGCAAAGGACCTGGGGAGTCCAAAAGCACTTTCAAAGGGGACAGCATTTGTAGAATCTCCCATCTTCCCTGGAAAAGGCATAGTTATAGTGACCCATCACACCAGAACTATTTTAAAATTACTTTAAGGTAGCCGTCTAGAACGAACTTGAGTAGGAAAACGAGAAGGTTGAATGAATACTGTACAACTGTATGACTGAAGCAAGGCTGGAGACAATGGATCTTCCAAAGCTCATACACTTAGAAGAACAGGCAAGGCAACAGTACAGGCCTTAGCAGTGAGGGTGACTGACATGAGATTTTTTCTCCTCCAAAGCTGCTTTTCTGTCCATACTCTGTCCACTTTGAAACGTGCAGGCCTCTCCCTTCGTTTATTTGGAATTCCTAACATGCGGAAGAGAAGGGCTGCTTGCCTGGATGAGTGAAGTGGAGCTGGAAATATAAATTATGATGTAGACAGTAAGACTGAGCTGTGAAAGGTTTATGCATAAAAGTTACACGAACAAACAAATGTGTGCCTGGGGTGAGCTACTAGCTCACTCACCACTGTTTCTGATTCCGGTCTCTTTTGAGGCTGTTCTTTGTTATGGGACATGCCTCCATTTTGGGATCAGCTAAACCCCTGTACATTGGGTAGAAATATGCATTTCTGAAGGGAGGAGGACACAGCAGATGCAGTTGGTCTTAGTGCAGGCGGTGTTGCTTTTGTCCTTCAGTGACCTAAGATGTAAAGAGCTTAACACATTTTGTTACAAAATACGTCATTAAGCTGACGAAGGGGTAAGCTAGGTGATGAGTAAGTAGGATAATAAAGCCAAACAGAGGACAAACTCAAATTGAAGGCCTGTGATATTTTTTCATATTAGGAAAGCCAGAAATCTCCTTCATGGCTTTTTTAAAATTGTTAAATCAAATTAAATATGCACCCTTACTTTCTTTCTCCCTAAAGTAAATTTTGCCTGCTTCAAATATTGTTTTAGCTAACTTTATTATTTAAAAATGTTAACACAGAACTCTTGTAAGACTTTCAAAGACTACATCCACAATGTATACATTGGTACATCTTATTTTAAGGGGGAAAAAAATCATAAAAGCAATCTGAAAACCTGTTAACGCATATCACCATTATGTTTACTTACATTTAACATGAACAGCCAACCTGAGTTCACGTATACAGTAATTACATTACCATCCTAGTAGTTATTGCCCATTTGGTTATTCATTATAATTTCATTTTGTCCCTACATAATTTATCAAGTTTCCCAAATCAAATATTCAACTGGAATTGCGAATGTGTTCGTAAGATCGCAGGGAACTTCTAGGGTCACATGCATCATGCTTTTTTGCGCTCGCAAATTGCGACCGGAAAAAGGCCTTTTCCGATGCATGTACCTTTTTGCATCCGCAATATAGGTAATCGCAATTTATTGCGATTACCTAAATTGTGAATGCATTTAGGGAATCGCAAATTGCGATTCCCTATTTGAGATGCATCAAGCCTTTCTTAAATGAGACTTTGCATTTAGGAAACGCTAATTACCATCAACTTCAAGTTGATGGTAATTTGCAAATTCTTTGAAAAATACACAAAAGTGCATTTTTCCAAGTGACATGTGGCGCGCGGATATGTGACGTTACAACGCATGCCATTACATCGCATGCCGTTGCAACGCCACACTTTACCCCGACTCTGTCGGGGGAGCGCTGGAAGTTGGAATAGATTAATTTTCTATTCCAACTCCAGTGTGTGCAACAGTAGGGAAGGTGTTGGAGTTAAATCCAACACCTTCTACCCACTGCTGCACACCTTTTTCGTTGCAACGGCATGCGATGTAACTGCATGCGTTGTAAAGGTTTCGTTGTAAAGGCTGCTTCCCGTGGCGCGCACACATGCCCTTAGGGCATATATGTGTGCCACATGTGCACACTTACCTTTTGGGGGGGTGCATCAGGGGGGCCTTAGGCCCCCTGGCACCCTTGTAATTGCATTCGCAATTTGCGATTACCAATTTGGTAATCGCAATTTGCGAATGCATTCCCATTTATTCCTATGGGCCTATTCGCAATTTGCGAATCGCTATTAGGTAATGTGTAGGAATCGCAATTTATTTTGCGATTCCTACATGCATAAGGTTTTGCGATTCCTATTCAGCGATTCCTTAAAAATCGCTATTTAGGAATTGCAATTCCTTATGTTGATGCATATGCCACTAAGTGTCTTCCGGGTTATTATGGAGTCTATCCACTTCATCATTTCTGTCCACTTAGCAAGATCTTCCATGTCCATTTGATCTGTCTGGACAAGCCTCATCTGTATTTACACCATGAATGTCCAATCCAACAGGTCCCGCTCCCATCCTTCTTTCACTGGGAAGCCAATGGACTGCTATAGGCTTTTTGACCAACTGCAAACCCAATACGGAAAATCTGTATTACTCCTGCATCTTTTGGTCTAGGTATCGTACCAATAGGTAATGCCCCAACAACATATCATCATCAGTTTCCCCATCATATATTCATGTAACATGTTTATTCAGAAGAGAAGTGCTAAACATTGCATAAATAGTAAAACCCGGGAAACACCAATATTTTCAAGATGTTAACATTTGCCCCTAAAGTTACATTTAAGCATACAGTATTTCTAATGTCTCATGCATGCCTAAAACACTTGGATGCTAATTGTTAAATCCAACAGCTCTATTGGTACATTGAATAAAAAAGGAAACAAATCCCATTAGCCTAAAATACATTCTACCCACAACTGACCAAATCAAAAGAGTTTCCTGCCTCTATGCTGATTGGTGGCATTGGCACATTTCTTTCTCTGTTTAGGCCAATCAAGTCAATTACCTCCCTTATGCGGTCTGCACCATTACAACCCTCCATAAACCCTCAATTTGGATTATTATTTTCAGCATTACAAGATCTAGTCTTGAAGTTGGGATCGACATTCAACCATGAAATTAGTTTATATTTGGTACAGTTAGTTGCGTCCTTACCTGGTTTTGGGATTAACAAGCCCACACGCAGGCAATATACCACGCTTCAAAACATCACTAAACAGACTCACACAATAGGGGTGCTTTCGCATCGACAAATTCACGATAAACTTCCACAGTAAGACCATCCAAGTCAGGTGGTTCCCCTATTTCAAACTAAGAATTGAATTTTGCACTTGTGCATTAATCAAAGTACCTATATGTTGATAAAGTTGGGAAAGTAATATCTTTAAGCATTAAATTCACTTTTCTGAAACCATCTTTCCCCTTTTTTATAAAGTCTGCATGTGCACTTTTAATAAGCTGGGTCATGATGATTAAAACAAATCCAACTTCTTTAACTATTTGATGTATTTTTCATGAATCTAGCTTTTACGTTTGTTAATCAGGAATTTACCACTCCGATCACCTTTCTCCCAGGACACCTGGTTCATAAACATCCTCTTCCTTAGCCTTCAGTTGCACATTGAAAACATCTTCAGATGTGTTGGAATTAACACATTGCACATCTGCCTTTTCACAGATTTTTCCAACGCGTCCTTTTGACTAAACTACTCTTATAGGTGAAGTCCTGAAAGCAAAACCTCTAAATACAGTATTTAAAGAATACAATAAACAAACATATCGCTGATAGGACTTTAATTGCCTTTCAAAAACTAATTATAGCTCTAGCCTTGCCCTCTTTAGGAAAAGGCAGCATCCTGCGAGGAGATGAATTGAACAGCAAAGATTTCCAGGCCTAGACAGAATAATAAATAAGCATTTGCAATGCAATAGGTCTCGCATTTGCGAGAGTTTAAGCTATTGGCATTGTAAATCACAATGCCTTTTATTTATGTGTTTTGAAAACCAACACATATATAAAAGGCATTGTCATTTCTAATGCCAACAGCTCAAACTCTTGCAAATGCGAGACCACTTTAATGGTGGCCTCGCCCCTTTCTATAGACGCTGCTCGCCGTATTCAGATTACAGCGAGCCGCATCTAAAGAAAGGGGCGCGGCCACCATTAGAGTGAAAGCACGGCATGGGGCGCTTATACAATAAAAAAATATTTGTTTGTGAAGTTCACAAACAAATGTTTTTTTTTTGTAAAAGCGCCCCATGCCGTGCTTTCACTTTAATGGCGGCAGCGCCCCTTTGTCTCGATGTGGCTCGCTGTAACCTAAATACGGCGAGCACTGTCTAAAGAAAGGGGCGCGGCCGCTATTAAATTGAAAGCACGGTATGGGGCACTTTCCCTCAAAAATAAAAATTAAAAAAAGGTTTTGTAGCGCGGCCGCTAAAATTAAAGCGGACAGCGCAGACAAATTAAATAAAGAAGCGCGGCCACTAAAGTTAAAACGGACAGCGCTGGCAAATTAAATAAAGAAGCGCGGCCACTACAGTTAAAGCGGACAGCGCTGGCAAATTAAATAAAGAAGCGCGGCCACTATAGCTAAAGCGGACCGCCATTACTAATTAAAATATAAAAAGCGGATAGCGTGCTGCATTGTAGGAAAGCACGTCGAGAGTGCAATAGGGGAAAATCATTAAAGAAAATAGTACACACAGACTAGCTAAAGCAGACCGTGTAACAACACAAGTAAAAAGTCCAGTCCTCATGGGAGTTTACAAATGCAGACAAGGCAGTACCAAGGAGGGACTACTAAGCCTATTCATGAATCAAATGCAATGATTTAGAAAGGACAGTAACAGGAGCCAATTGAAAAGATGGGTGGGAAATGGGCGGAGCTTCAAGTCCATACCTGAATACAGCATGCCTCGCAGAGCAGCGCATGCGCTGCCTAGACTCCACCTAAAGCATGTTTCATGTTCAAGACAATCGTCCCAGTGCTTCTCTCTAGCACCATATCCAAGAAAGCACTGGATAGTGATAAACGGTTGAATTTTGAGTGTGATTTATGCACAGATGAAATTAAAACATAGTCAAGATCTTAGTGGTTTCGAGTTTGCCATCAGTCCACACGGTTGTGTCACCATACAGGTGTTGTTTTATCTTGAGGACTGTAAGATGCTGTACAGCAGCCCACTGACTATTTAATGAGTTTACATAACCCCCATAATCATTAAATTAAGTTCTGACGTCAAATGATAAATGTTGTACAGAAGCAAAGAATGACAGTATAGCTATTCAGTGTGTAACCATTTTCCAGGACCATTGTGTATTTAAAAAAAATACCCCCACAATGACCACCCTACTTTCTAAAATCAGTTACAATCGTTGCCACTGTGTATTTTAAATGTTTGCTAAACGATATTGAAACTTCGTTCGTTTAAGATGTACTGCTACAACTAAGAACCTCTCGGGTATGCCTTATTCAAATATATAACCAGTGTCTTTCTGTAGAAAAGGTGTGTCCTGTGGAAAATCTATTACTTAATAGGACTGTCTACAGTGGTCACAAACATTTAGCTTATAGGCTACTGGCAGGTTTTAGGGTGCCAATTAGTAGCTCACGGGCCTGTAACCCAACCCAGTAGGCTATTAAGAGGCTCACAGGCTGAGTAGTGTTGCTGCCTACAAATTGCAGGAGGCAGTGTTGATCCACTCTAGACTCTCAATGTGGATGCTAATGGAACCAAGTCAAACCAGTGGCAAGACCCCACTACCTCACACACCCCTCCAATCAGAGCATGCCTTACAACCCGGAGACTTGAAAAACAACCAAATAAGCTGGAGCTTGGTTGTGTTGCAGGCTCCTGCTCTGGACGTCACACTGTGAGAGTGAGTCCAGGGCAGGAAAGAAGAAAGCGTGTAGTAATTACAGTGGCTCGAGAGCAGAACTGCAATAGCTGGATTGGGCATGTACGAGCAGTGTGCAGGAGCAGGCTAGGAGGGGCAAAAAAGCTGATTCCAAAGTGGAAGCAGAGACAAATACCTCACTTGAGGTGTATGGGGATTAAGGGTGTGCACATGTGTACTCTTGTGCGTATTTGTTTCTATGTATATCAGGACAATCATGTTCTCTGATCTGCAATTTTGTAAGTATGAGCAAGTGTGCCTTGTGTGATTACTGGTTCACCTAGGATGACCGTGTCCCTCCTGGCGTCTACCCCTGGCATCGTTGTAACTATAGCCTCTGGGTCACTCTCGACTGTGTGATACTATATAGGTGTATGGATAGCATAGTGCTTTGATGAGAGGGTTGAAGAAAGAAAAATAATGAAGGAAAAATAATAGCATCAAACAAACAGTGTAGTGCATACAACCGTGGGATGCCATAATAACTGTAGTCCAAGAAGGACATACTTCGGGGATGTTTGTTTCTGCAAAGAAAATGAGATATAAGTTGAAGTGACATCTTCGATGTCTGCTGCAAGCAGGACAGCAGAGAGGGCATTTATAAGCATGAGGTATTCTGTGTGTTATGCTTGTTAGCGGGGATTAGTTCAAGAAGAATGATAAGTGTTGTTTACATGAGTGTGTGACAGTTCAGATGTTGTTGGTCGGGTGTGGAGTCTTTACGCATGTTGTGATTCGTGTGGAAATCCTGGTGCATGATGTGTTTGAATGGAAGAAAGGCTTCAGGCTCACATGCACCAATCAAAAATGCTCTTGTCCTTTTTAGGTTTCGCCTAGGCAGCGCATGCGCTGTCTCGTCGAGAGATGCTGTATACAGTATAGCGGGGGAAGCTCCGCCCACTTTTTGGCCATAAATTTGATTGGCTGCAATGCTAAATTCTGCATTTTGATTGGTTTGTGCCTTCTTAGTCCCGCCTCCTGACTGCCATGGCGTCATGTTTCCCCTTCCGAGGCTATCAGCCCCTTTACTTGTAAAACCGTTTTGTTTCCCTGTCTCTCCCAGTTTCCTCCCGCAGTCCGCAACTTATTGTACCACAACCACCCCCCCACCCCTTCCCGTTCGTGCCTTCACCCATGCCGGCACTTCCATTTAAAATGCAATAGGTCTCGGGTAAATCTGAGTCCTATTGCATTTTCAATGCTTGTTTGCGGTCCGATTGGTGGGTGAATTCGCACTCTTTGTGTCGCATGCGCGCGATGCCTGACATCGTACGCATGCGCAACAAAATAGTGGCGTTCCTAATTCACGGCGGTAGGCATTCACTGTCACCCTTCACATACCCTCTAACACCCATGCAGTCTCTCAGACATGCACACAAGCCATGCTCATAAGGTTGGCAGTGGAATGAGCTTGTACACCCGTCTCGCATCCCCGAGGTCCTAAAAGTTAAGGGGGAGGGAGTGGGGAGCGGCCATGCTGTCCAGCGGACACTCATCGGGTTTCAACATTGCAAGAACGGGAATTTAGTGTCGTGTTTAACCTTTGCAGCGGATTACAGAGGCCCGCTCCCGCCTGCACTGTGTTCGAGCTGCCACCACCGCGCGTGGAACACACACTCCCTGTCTGAGCGCTCACTCGCTCTTTCTCAAACCACTGACTCTCTGGCAGTTCACAACACTGTCCTCTCAGAGACATGATCCCCTCGGATCCTCCAAACCCTCACTCCCTACGGAGAGCACTCTTCTCCAAGGGCTCACTCCCCGCTCGGAGCACTCTCGGGCTAATAAGAGCACTCGCCACAAGCCTGCATCACTCCGGTCTCTCACTCAGAGCACTCTCCTCAGCAGTGTGACAGCGACAGCCCGGAACACTCTCCCCCATGCTCACTGACTGCTCAATTCGCCCTCCCCGTCCGTTCTCACCTCGAACCCTCACTCATGGTCCAGATTACGCACTTTGTGGGCAGGGATGCGGTGCACGCGGGGGTGGGTGGCATTAGGTCTAATAGCGGCTTGAAAGGGCGTTGTGGGCGCGCTGTGGTTGTGTACTGGCCGGGTGCTCTGATTGGCTGTGGGTATGATATCGGTATCCCGGTGACGTCGTGTCAGTATGGTGGTAAGGGGGTGCTGGCTGGGGCGTGATGAGCAGTCGAGAGGTGTTGAGGCGAGCCTTTGGTATGGTAGGGTCAGACTATGACTTCAGGTGTCTGTCGGGACATTGGGGCTTGTCTGCTTGTGCTGGGAGGTGTGGTGGTATTAAGGTGGGGGGTATAGAGTGTGATTTATGGGCTCTGGAGTGTGAAGGTGTAATGCTGTTGGGCACAGCATATGGTGTTTAGGTGTCTAATGTGTGGTACGCAATACGGACGATGGGTGTGATATACCTGTAAATATGGCATGCCTATTCGGCAGATGCTGTGCTATGGGGGTGTGCGCTAAAGCGTTTGCAGAGGGTTATTAAACTGTGATAAGGCTGTGGTACAAAGATGTTGGGTGTGTGAGGGGATAAGGTGTGATATGTACGTGCTGGGAGAAAGGGTTGTGCTGGGATATGTTTTGGCATGCGGCGCGCGTGTATCTGTGAGTGTGGGTTCACATGGGGTGTGTAGGGTGATGGGGGCTGTGATAAGCTCTACTGAAGGTGTGATATTAGGTGCTGGGTGTGTGTAGGGCGTGTCCAAAGGTCAGTCGTGGGGATGCCGGGTGTGACATAGCCACGCTTCAGGGATGCTGAGGTGTGGCCCTGTGAGGGTGTGCTAGAAGGCTGGGTAGGTGTGTAGGCAGCGAGCTGTGGGTCCAGAAGTGGTTTGGGGTGTGGCTGGTCTGGAGAATACGACCTGGGTGTGCACGGTGATTGTGCTAGAGGGGGGTTGAGGGCGGTAGTGAGGTGTGGGTCTAATGGTAGAAGTTATGAGGTGGTATTAGGACGAGGTCAGGGGCAGATGTGAACTGGGTGCTGGGACGGGACACTGTCCAAGGTGCATTAAAAAAAGTCGGGGAAAGAGTTAAAAGGCAGGAAATGGTGCCTCTGTGTTTAGTGCAGGGGCTAAAAATGTAACAAAAGCAATTCTGGAGTAATGCATCGGATACATCAATTTATATAAAGGTATAATGCGTTTGGGTAACTACAATGCTAATGGATTTTATAGTTCTGTTGGTTTCTGAGTCCTAGTGTTTTGTTACAGCGTAATTGGTACAAATCTAATTGGTACGAATCTGCTTTATTGTGCGGTTTTCAGGACGAATGTTAATGGCCGGGGGGTAAAATAAACACCTAACTGCACAATTACAGAAATAGCTGGCTTGGGGAAAGAGTGTCCTTTTCATAGAACTTGCATTCACGTTTGTGCCCCAGGGTGCTTGTTTACCAGGTGTATTGCTTTCTGATGAGGAACTCTAGCTAATCACTTTAGCATTCTCTAGATTCCAGTCCATAGAACTGCTCTTCTACGAGCACCCGTAAACAATAATATTTTTTTCAAATCATTTATTTTCAGCGATATAACCACCGAACGCCCTGATATTATATTAAAAACAGAGCTTTGGACTATATCATTTCCTGCTAAAATGCAATATTTCTCTCCATGTGTTCCCATACCTGGCATGTCACACAGTTTGGTGCTTACTTTCCCTCCATGTTGAAAAACAGTAGATGTTTCACCACCCAGGCTAAGGTACTGCATAGATAAATACATATAAGGTCCCAAAGGCGAGACCGTTTGCATTGCAAATGCTTGTTTAACCTCTTGCTGAAGAAGTCGACGGGGATCAGGCGAAGAAGCGATTGGTGAGTGACAATTGACCAACACCAGAGAACTTACTGTTGCTTTGTTGCTTAGATGCCAACTATTAAAGCATGGGGGTGTTTCATCTCAAAAAGAGAAAGGGGATCTGAATCAATGTAGCTTTAATCTGACAGATACCACAACCAGTTGAAGTAAATGTACTACATGAGCAAGACAAAGGCACTGGCCCGTTGGTAGAATATTAAACATTTATCTGGGTGGCTTATGTCATGCTAAAACTGGTCACAAGTTGTCACGTCCTGGTGCAGAAAAGCAAGGATTTGTCTTGCATCATTATCCTAGAAATTGCATGAAGGAGAAAATGAATTGTAGATTGTTTCTTTGAGTTGCACACTGGGTTTTTGATGAGGACGGATATAAAAGTCAATGAATGTTTTGAGCAGTACAGCCCTGCAGTTAAGAGGGAGGAAAGTGACAAGTCTATGAAGGGAGAAAGCTTAAGAATAATCAGTGAGAGGAGATTTTTTTTATAGAGGGGAGAGAAAGTGATACCCCAGGTAGGGGTGAGGGTACAATTGTGGGACTTCCACACACCAGACATCCTGGTATCACTACTTCCACACAAGCTATACATTAAAAAAAAATTGGGTGGAAGTGATGCTCATGTCAGTGGGGTAGCACAGGGACAATAGACCCCAATGCAAAATAGGACAAACATCTCTCTGCCACTCCGCTTGGATGGTAAAAGAAAGCCATAACTGCGGTGCAGACGTGCCATCAAGCACCAAGATCCTGGTACCATTATAAATTCTGCTCTGATCGAGGGGTAGATAAAGCAGTTAGACAATGTACACAACTTAGCCTTCGAGCCCGCTGTAGCGGGATCAACTGGCCACTACAGGCCCGCTTCGGTGAGGGCCTTTAACAAGGGAGCGGGCCTTTGAGGGCCGTTAGAGCCCGCTACGGAGGGCTCTAAGGCTTTTAGAACATTCCGCCCCTAGAGGGCAGAATGTTCTAATTTGTAAAACAAAGCCCTCAGGGAGCCAGAGGGGGTTGAAATCCCCTCAGGTTCTGTGAGGCCTTTGTTCATAGCAACAGCTGTGAACAAACATTAGAATTCTGATGCTCCAGGCTTCTACCAGCCATTAGAAGCCCGGAGCTCTCCATTGTCTTCAATGTAGCGCTCAACATTCCAATCTTCTAATTAAATGTAGAGGCAATGTTTTAAAAAATAATGTACCATAGGAAGCAATGTTATAGGTGGTCGACCCAAGAGAGACACACCGTATCCAGGGTAATGGACTTTTTCCGGTTATACTGAAGGTCTAACTGGAAAAAGTATGCTTTATTAACTGGAGCACATCTTCCAAGTCCTAACCAGGGATGTCAGAACACTGGAGAAGTTCAATCTTCGATTGTGGAGGAGATGAGTTCTGTTACCTGGGTACACAAATAACCAGCCCAGGGTTTTTTGGCGCAAATGACATCCAGGTTGATTGGCAATATTAATGCTCACTTACCCTTTCTTTTCTAGGGCACACAACTCTCTTTAAAACAATCTCTCTACCAAACCTTCTGTACATCTTACAAAACATCCCCAGCTACATCCTGGGACCATTTGTTCTGAAGCATATATTAGCTATAACTACGATGGTCCATGAAAGGGGCGAAGCAGGCATTTCCATTTTCAGTGTTCACGGCTATCTCCAAGCTTCCCGATATTCACAGCTCTATCAATGTTAAAAGCTGCAGTGTTGATTAGGAGGGGCCATTCCCGACTTTACCCCACTTGAAACTATGACGCTGATAGATGAGGTGTTGTACTTGGTATGTAACACAATCGCAAAATAAATACAGGATCGCCTGGGATGATTAAGTGGCAAATGGGATTGGCATTTAGAAGTAATGTAAAACTTAGATTTCAAGAATACTGTGATGTGCCCAAGTGATGTGGCCATGCAGGCCGGCCTCCGCTTTATTCAGTTATAAATTCATCACATAGCCTATTATCATGGACTCTACATGGAACACATATGTAACAAGCATTGGAAATGCAATAGGTCTCGCCTTTGATGAAGTTAAAGCCATTTGCTTTGCTAATGGTATTGTATTCTAGCTTTGCATTATTTAGTGTATATTTGTGATATGTTGTAGTTGTATGTTGTTAGAATTGTTTTGTTAGCTGTGTAGTAGTTTAAAGCATAGCGTTAGTAGGAAAAGAGCAGTGTTTCAGATTTGGGAGGTGAATGAATAGAAGAATAGTATGTGTGTTCACTTAGTATAGTGAGGATTAGAATAGCATGAGGCAGACGAAAGGGGCGAGGGGAGAGCAAATAGGGAGAAGGAAGAAATATGCAAAGGTTTGTAAAAAACAGTAATGATAAAAGCTGTAGACGTTTTGCATGTGTTATGGAGTGTATGTATGTGGTGTGTGGTGAAACCCCATACGAGGGGGCTGTCCCCGCAGTATAACCTCCAAGGCTTCCACTACATCCCCTGAGATGCCCAGTGACACCCCTCTCCTTAGCAGTCCATGGCAGTGTCTGTGCGCAGTACATGAATCGCATACCAGAGAGAGTCCGCCCCCGCTGTGTGACCTCCAAGGCTTTACACAGCCGCTGAGATGCTGAGGGTCACAGGGTGCACGGGTCCTCAGTGCAGCTGGAACAGTTCGGTTAGGAATCTGTTAAGGACGGCTTGTGGGAAATGATGCAGGAAGCAGCGGCGGAGAGGTGGGAGGGAATTCCTTCCTCCGACCCCAAGCATGGATGCGGGTGTGCTCGGAGCTTGGGGAGCAGGATAATGAGCCGTGTCAGCGCTGCCAGTCTCATGGAGCACGGGCGCTGTATGAGGCCACACACTGCCTATATGAAAGGCTGGCACAGCTGAGAGCACCGACCCGACCTGTTAAGCCACCTTCAGTTCACTCCTCGCCAGTAATAGCACAGAAGACACGCACGTTTTACATGGGTTGCCAAGTAAGCGCCTAGAAACCCACTTCTGGTTGAGCCATATCCACGGGGTACGCAGGCGATGCATGCATTATGGGCACGTACGTTGTCTAGCTCAGGGTCTGCAAGTGCCAGCGGGTGCATAGCGCCTAGAGCTCCGCAGCGCTTCCGCTCCGGAACGTTGGTTAGTGGCGGGCTAGGAATCTGTTAAGGACGGCTTGTGTGAAATGATGCAGGAAGCAGCAGGGGAGAGGTGGGAGGGAATTCCTTCCTCCGACCCCAAGCATGGATGCGTGTGTGCTATGGGCGCGTACGTTGTCTAGCTCAGGGTCTGCAAGTGCCAGCGGGTGCATAGCGCCTAGAGCTCCGCAGAGCTTCCGCTCCGGATCATCGGTTAGTGGCGGGCTAGGAATCTGTTAAGGACGGCTTGTGGGAAATGATGCAGGAAGCAGCGGGAGGAGAGGTGGGAGGGAATTCCTTCCTCCGACACCAAGCATGGATGCGTGTGTGCTCGGAGTTTGGGGAGCAGGATACTGAGCCGTGGCAGCGCTGCCAGTTTCCGGGAGCACGTGCGCTGTAGGAGGCCAAACACTGCCTATATGAAAGGCTGGCACAGCTGAGAGCACTGACCCGACCAGTTAAGCCACCTTCAGTTCACTCCTCGCCAGTAATAGCACAAAAGACACGCACGTTTTACAAACAGCAACCTCGGAGAGCTGGTGGGGCAGGCAAACACAGCACAGGGAGACGCAATATAAATAAAACAACAGCCACTAACAGTTTAAAGATAAGCCCCTCCTTAGCGGATCGGTAAATAAACTCCAAACTCATCTGTATATGCAGCATCACACAACCCACATGCCAGTAATACTAAACAAAAAAGAGAGAGAGAGAGGGAGCATTTCAATGGCACCTAACGCACAGCCCACACGGAAAGAATGATAAGAAAAAAGTGCCGACAGTCATTATGAAACCCACCGTGTCACGCCGCCAGTAAAAGATCCAGTCCACGTGGGCGGGGCCAAAAGTGGACAGGGTGGTAACCAGGAGGGACTAAAAAGCCTCCTGGACAATCATTACACCCCGTTTAGCATAATTGGTGACGCCAAATGACGCACACCAATGGAAATGACGGGCGGAGCCAAAAGCAAACTTCTCAAACCTGATTGATTTCAAGAAGCCCTCGCAGAGCGAGCAGCGCATGTGCGCTGCAACGCCAGGCGAGACCTAAAAACTACAGAATAGAGGATGGTATTTGTGCACTGCTGAGGCATGTGGTGATATACAGATCGTTTGGAATGGAGTGGGCAGTGAACTTGCAGCTATTATTAGGACTTGGGCCATTCTTGACATCCTATGTTGCCTTTCTACATATTCCAAATGAAAATGACATGACGAGATGTAGCTTGATCTTCAAATGCATGAGCCTAATGCTCACCAAAAGAGACTGTGAGCAGGAATGGGGGAATTCTCCCCACCCCACGACTGCATTATGGTGTAGGGTAATGCAGTGGTGTAAGGCATCTGAGAACACGTACTATGAAGGAAGAAGGTGTCCCTGAGAATTCACTACGATAGGGGGGGGGGCTCTATGCAGAAATATCCTAGACACGGAAATGACAGGAGGCGGGATGGTTATATGATGCCCTCCTCCACTCTAAAGATTAAATGGACTCCCACAGCCGTTGCAGCACGACTGAATCTGCCCCCGCAGACAATGGAATCTTGTGGTCTGTTAACTAGTAAAAAAGCCTTGGTCTATCAATCAATGTTGCATATGTAGTCAACCTTTAAGCCCTGACCTGTACCTCCTACAGACAAGATAAACCCGGTGCTGTATATTTTCATCATTCTGATGTTCCATAAAAAAATATGGCAATAAAACATATTGAGAAATAATGTGTGTCCTACTCATACTGTGTATCCACCTCAGGCACCATGGAGCAGGAATTATATTAAGAATATTGATCCCACCAATATTTGCCATGCCACTTATTTTGCTCTGTGCTACTCTTGACTGTAATATTCATGGATTAACAAACTATAAACAAGATGGTTTATTCAGAAATATTTCCTTGGAGGACGCTTATTTTGAAGTAATGATTTAAGAGTTCCCTGAGATGAAGGGATTCCTCAATATGCACAATATCAGGCATGTAATTAATAAATTGGAATGGTTAGGAGCAGAAGACCAGAAGTCAAGCCGAAATCTGGGTAGCTGAAAAATACCTGAGGCACAGTAATTGTGTGGTGCAAGCCTCAGAGTGTCTGCGGAAGAAGCATTGTTGATAGGACAATATGGCAACTAACCCTTGTGGTGTTTATCATAGGTGTCAAGAGGGGAGCAGGGTTTCTACCATGTCATGCTACCATGCTAATGGGACCATCAAGCAATCAGTCCAGCCAACATTCTCATTAACGGGAATTCCTTGCAGCCGATTTTGCAGAAGAGGATATAAGAGCTGCCATTATGTAATTAGGATCAGGCAAGGCCTCCGGACGGGATCCCAGCAGAATTTTATAAAGCAAACGTCGAAGTTCTGGTCCTGTTCCTCAAAAAGCTATACGAGGAGGCATTGCAGTTAGGATCCCTTCCACATACTATGCGGGAGGCCCTCCTTGTGTCCCTTTCAACGCTAGGAAAGCCCGCTGACTGCAGTGAGTCATATAGACACCTGTCCGTAATAAATTGTGATGTAAAAATATTGGCCAAGCTGGTGGCGAATCGCCTAGGTTTGCTGATGGATGGTCTAGTCCGGCCAGATCAGGTGAGGTTCATCCCGGGCAGGGCTACTTCCTATAACTTACGCACATTGTTCTCAATCATCCAAGATATAGACCCGGAGCTGAACGCTGTGGCGGTCTTCCTCGACGCCACCAGGGCATTAGACTTCTTGATGTCAATATTGCAGCGTATGGGCTTTCCCCAACACTTCAGCGCCTGGGTGCGGTTATTATATCACAAGCCTGAGGCGCGGATACTTATCAATGGAGCGCACTCCCCTCCTTTTAACATAACTCGTGGCACCAGACAGGGCTGCCCATTGTTTCCCCTCCTATTTGCCCTTGCGGTGGAACCATTGGCGGCCATCCTCCGGCAGCACCACCGGGACTGTGCATTGAGATACCCAACCAGGCACATCCTAGTGTCACTCGATGTGGACGATATCACGCTCTATGTTAGGGACCCCCAGGACAACCTCAATTAAATACTCCGGGAATTTATTTGATTTGGAGAACTCTCTGACATAACGATAAATTGGGAGAAATCGCAAATCTTCCCCGTTATTCCCAACACCCCACCTTTTGACTCGGACTACCTACTCAGCTGGTGTGCATCAGAGCTTAAATACTTAGGTATAGTTATCACAAGAAATAGGGAAGAACTACTAAGAGCAAACTACAGCAAGGCGCTGGACTCCATTAGAGACTCCATTTCACGATGGACTGCTATACCCATGTCCATGGCAGGACGAATAGCGCTAATGAAAATGGTAATCCTGCCTCAGTTGCTGTACCTATTCATAAACATCCCCTATGCCCGGGGGCGTCCATTTTTTAGAGGCTTGAGAGGCCAGCTAATCCGACTTGCTCGGGGGGGGGGGGAAGCAGCCCAGAGTCTGGTGGAACATTCTCACACTACCCTTCTCTAAGGGAGGGTTCGATGCACCGGACCCAGAACTTTACTATCTGTGCGCACAGGCACACAATGCGCGGTACTGGTACCACCCTGCATGCCGCACCTTGCGGTGGAGCAGCGGTACACGAGTCCCATACCACTAACTGGTTTCCTTGGGGTGGACCGGGAGAAAGCTGGGGGAGTGGACTCTACTGTTGCATGTACGAACACAGTGTGGAAAAACATAGCAAAGCGAATACAGGCCCCTGTGGTGTACTCCCCCATGCTACCTCTAGCCTATCAACACAACGTCCCAGTAATCCATGAGGGAATATGCCGCTGCATGCTGCATCGCTACAATATACACACATGGGGAGATCTATATGGTGGAGGGAGTTTCCGAAATAGAGAGTAGTTTTTTGGCGAACATACCCCCTCATCAAAAAATACTCCTGTCAGACCTATGTCTTTTTATCTAGTGGCCTGCAAAGGGCTCAAATCCCCCTTACCCATGGAGATTTTTCTATACATAAGGCTGAGGCAAGATATCGGGGCAGCCACTCCAGACTTCCCTAGGGAGCCGTCTACATTAATCCTGCTACACAATATGCTGCAAACCACTGACTCATCACACGCAGTGGCACGATTATACCGGAGTACACTAACCGCACAGGCAGGGTCCAGGGACGGGTCAAGGGAGGGCTTCCAACTTGAGGATGCACAAGGGATGTACTGCTGCCAGCAGACTGAAAAGATAACAGTTAGTAGCCGGCTGCGGATTATTAATTTCAAATACATCCATAGGATATACTACTCCACAGCACGGTTACATCGATATGGGCTGAGGCCCACCGACCATTGTGAAAGATGTGAGGCAGAGGGGGCAGACTTCCTCCACCTGGCCTGGACATGCAGGCAAATTTTCAAATACTGGGAGGAGGTTGGGGAAGCACTATCCCAAATCGTGGGGACACAGATACGCCTTAACCCACACAGCGCATTGCTTGGAATACACGGAAAACGTAGATGCATCTATTAGACGATTTGTGGCCCTCGGATTGGTGCTAGCCAAACGAAGAGTGGCATGTAGATGGGGTCGAGGAAGTGCTCCCAAATTCAAGGAATGGTTACAGGATCTGGTTTACTGCCAGGAATAATTGACTACATACTCAGAGCTATTGCCAATAAGTTCTAGACCCCACGACATATGGGAGCCCCTAAGGGCATATTTGTAGCTTACCCCACAAGTAGCGGACACGGGACAGGGCCCTCACACACCACATCATAACAATGCTGTTTAATTAATAATTAATATCACCCAAATCACCCCGCTATGGAACCTGGACGACCCCCGACTAGTTGTTATACTACCTGGGTACAAAAATGCTAGACGGTACTGTAAATGTTGTGTAGACGGAAGTTTAATTTGTTATCCTTGCTCTTGCACTATGAATAAGGCTCTCGATCTCTTTGAATCGTAAGTGCTGTGTAATGGTGATGTCATTCCTTACTAAAAATGCCAATAAAGACATTTTTTTTTAAAAACATCCTCATTAACAAAATATCAATAACTGGCAATGGCCTGCACAACTCAAGTTTATGAAGTCTGACTTATAAATATTAAACATTACTTAAGAAAAAAATAAAATAGGTTTTGATTGTCCAGCTCATAGGAAGTTCTCATACTACTCTTTTGCCTTACATTTGTATTGCATTTATCTATTTCCACCTTTTTTATGCGCCTGCACTATAAAAAGTAGGTTTTTTCATTCTCATTTTTACTCCTGTATAACCCCACTTTATTTTTAACAAACATGGTCTTTTTCTCTCACGTACGACCATTTGTGTTCTGTTTTTTCATTCCCATCCACACATGGTAGGTGTTGGCCAAATACAAACTGTGTGTACAGCCTCATTTGACGTGCATTGTAACGATGTACCGCTCTTTGCTATTAACCATACATACGTCTTACGCAAGCCAAATGTTACTTGGGTAAGAAAATATAATTAAGCAGCATAAAAGATAACTCACCTTGAACTTTCTGAAGCAGCTTGTTCAGTGCAAGGTGGCAATCCCTCACTATCGCTCGGAGTACATTCTCATCACCAGAGGAGTTTGCCGCCTGAAAAGAGCAAATATTGTATTTATCAAAACACAAAAACAGAGCACATCTCCTAGTAATGAAATATTCTTGTATATGGACATCTTAAGATTACCTTGTTTGTGATGCACATTTGGGCGTAGAAGACAATACATTAAGACATGCCAATATTGTTAGATACAGGTCACAAGCACTAACAATCTCCAGCCTAGACCTGACCTCTACTCTCTGTAACTCCTAAGTCACCAAGGCTTTCAACAAGTTTTGTTTGGAAACTTTGCGTCTTACTGCCAACTAAGTTGTGATAAAAAGGTTTATAAATCGATTTGTTAAAAGAAAATTGTGAGGTTCCTTCAATCAGAACCTATGAATCATTACTGGAAACCTCACAACATGCTTTGCAAAAAGGAATAACTGACTACAACTGTAGATGGAACATTTAGTATTCTAGAAGAACTTTCTAAACCATCAGAATGTATCTCCGCCATACCAGTCAGTTTAGCGCTGCTAATGAGCTAAGGTCTTCCAACATACACCCCATCCCCAATGTTCATCTCCCTCTCAGACAATCTTCACTTGGCAGCCAGAAGCAGCAGCGTATGTGGGCCTGCTCTTTTAGATCTTCCAGAAGACCACAATGTTTTACTCATCTGCAGTAAGCTTTCAAGAGTCAGGTTTTGGAGCAGCTCTTTTCCTTCCTGTTGATTAGAGGATATACAGAACTGCACACTTTCTATTTAAAAACCTTTGTGCTTTTCTTTGGAGTGCAACAGGGATTCTCACGGTCACTAACTGTCTTCAGTCTTAACAATATTCTGTTGGCCCTACTGAGCAGATTTTGACTTAATGTTCGATGTGCATGGTGGATCAATCCGGTGCTGCTAAGGCTTGATGGTAAGGTTTTTATTCATTCGGATTTCTGTAAGTAGCCGAATGAAGAGTAAGATATCAAGCTCTACACGCTATATTAAGGTCCAACTCCTCAGGCATCTGCCCTATTTAAATAACATTAGTAAAAATGTCCGATTCAATATACTCAATGGCGTGATTTGCATCAAACCTGGACAGTCCATTCCTATTGGGCATGATTCCTCATACACTACTTACTAACAGCCCAGAACAGAACTTTAACAATTTCTGATTACATCCAGGGCATTCCCATACACCCATCATACAAACCATACTCTAAAACCAATAATATCTGTGTGCTCCATAACACCATATCTGGCAATGCTCTTTACCTCTAACCCTAACTAACAACCTGGCCCTTCTATACATTGCGGAAACATAACTCAATATTCACTCACAGTCCATCATGGAATAACAGGTCCCTCAGTGGTATTTATTAACAAAAGGCAAAGTCAGACATATCAACTATATTCAGAAAGACTCAGTTATTTGCTTGCAGTGCCAAACGTCCACTCACTCCTAATTTGAATGGCTCAATGTTGTCGTTATCAGTTTTCATCGAGCACTACCTACCCACATATCTTATCCCCGACCAAAACTTTCAAACAACTTCTTCAATCAGATCTCTGATCATTCCATGATGAAACAAATTCTATCCTCAAATAACATCTGAGGGATTTCAACATCGACTGGGAAAACAAACTTACCTTGAGACCTTCTTACAACTAAACACCACCCATCAACATTCTTTCCTACCTCCCCACGCAAAAAGGAGCATACCAGACCTTGCTACTGTAGCTCTGCTGGTAATTAAATATCTCTCCCCCAACCCATCGATGTCAACTGATCTGCCCACTTTCAGATTTGCTCCCTGTCCAGATGCCCGCCATCAAATACTCTCAAACTGTAAATCTGGAAACACCCTATAAAAAGGTCACACCCACTGCTCTCTAGAACCTCCTACCCAACAAGACATAATTTATTTGACCAATCGACAGATGTACATCATAATAGCTCCATTACAACAAAAACAGCAAAACAGGAAACTGGCACTGCCCTGGTTCACCTAGACAATGAATAATAAAAGAAAAGGGATTTGTAGCACAGAGAACACTTGACATGCAATACAATTACCCATGCTTCTTACTAATTTAAAAGCTCTGAGCAGAGTTACAAACAATCGATCAGTGTTGCCGAATTACTGACTAACTGACCTGTCCTGTACACCTGATAAATTGCTTCATAATGTTCAGTCAAACTCTACACCAGTTGTCAAATCAAACTCTTCAATCAAATGTGATGTTTCTTTCTATTTTCACAGACAAAATCAGTTCTATCGATGACAACATCTGCCTCAAATAAGCCCTGGCCTTCTAAAACCAACACCTGGAGCACTTTTAGTCTTAACAACACAGACAAACTCACTATAACAATGAATCACCACAAGCAAACCAATTACTGCCTGGACTTACTATCAGCTTTCGTCTTTAAAGACAAGTTGCAGTAACCTTGGGCACTCTGGTCTACGCTTCTTTCATGAAGGGTGCATTCCCCGATTCACTGTGAACTTGCCAAATCACCCCTATACTGAAGATAAAAAACCTCATTCCCAGCCTCCTCCTCCACTACAGACCCATATCTAATGTGCCATGGCTTGGAAAACACATCAAGAGAGGAGTATCTAGTCGCTCCACACCTATATTACTAATAGACAGCTCGTAGCTCACCACACTATTCAAGCTTCTAACCCTGTTGCAGTAATTAAACGGATACCCTCAAAACCTTAGCTGATGTGCATTACATTCTGGATGAAGGACACTTCTCTCTTTCTTCTCCTAAATCTCTTGGAGGTATTTGTACATGGCAGACTCATTTCAATACTGGTTCTTTGGCCACCACCGGCTCCTTGGCTAAGTTCTAAGCTGGTTCACCTCTTTTCTCTCCAACAAGTCTCAAGTGAAGATTACAAAGTAAAGCAGCAATGTTCAATTCTTGCACTCAGTCTGTTTTGGGAGATGATGAGTTAGTTGTTGGAGGCATAGGGAGTATCCATGTACCAGTATGCTGGCGACATCCAACTCTACATTAAAAAAATCATCCATAAACCATTTTCACTACATATTTGTCTTACCAAACTTCAGACTAGGATAGCAGACAACATTTTGCAGCTCAAAACGTCCTAATCCAAGTTCCTCCTCCTTACACCCAACCAAAAGAACAAATCTGACAAAATTCTTCTTGATTAACTCAAAGTAAAGGACGTCTCTCCTTCCCTCTCTCCAACTGTGAACTACCAAGGCATTATATTAGACACTGATCCACACATTAACAGGACATTGAAACCCGGAAATTTTCACCTCCAGCTTAAAGAAAAATTAAACATCTATTTTGTCTGATCATCTTAGAATTACAGCCTGGGCTCTTGCCAGCTTTTGTCTAGACTCTGGCAACACTATTTTAGTAGGATGCATCAGTCTTCACATAGTCCTCTCAAAACCATATTGCATTCTACACCCAGACTTATATACTCAAAAAGAAAGTTTGATCACATCAGTCTATTTCTACACAACCTACATTGGCCAGGCATTGAGACAAGAATGCAATTTAAAATTGGTGGCTGACTTAGAAAGCTCTACGTGTGAGCACACCTACCTAATTTTCAAACATTTCCTAAAATCTCAGAAAGACAAATAGGACTGAGGAGCAGAAATTATTTGCCCTTGGAAAGACAAAGATTCTGATCTGCTCAAGTACAAAACCAGCCTTGGACAAGAGCTGCTACTGCTTTCTGGAACTCCTTTCCTGATGATCTCCCGACAAAGAATTCTCTCCTGTCCTTCAGACAACATTTCAAAATTCACTTGTTTAGTCTATTCTTGAAATAAGATTGTTCTCATTGATGTTTTAACCTCGTCTGTTGTAATTTTATGTTATGGATAAAATGTATAGGTTCTGTAAAAATATAAAAACCCTCTAATACTGCTAATGAAGCAGGCGCACTATTGAAAAACATTAAATAAATACAAAACAAAAACCTTGGTTTTATGATTAACAATCACCTCTACTGAATAAATCTAATGAATCTCAAATCCAAACTGAGAATTTATCCAATCTCTAGTCTATCGGATTCTGTTTCTACCCAGAAAAAGAGCTAAAATTGCCAGGCATCTAGCTAGATAATAATCTTTTAATGACTTCCCACATAACGCACAGTGCTTTGGCTGCTACAGCAACAATGCTATTGCTTAAAAAACATAAATCTCTCTTGCAACCCCAAGACTTCAGACTAGCCATGCAAGCCAAGAATGTCTCCTGCATTCATTATAGAAACTCACACTCAATAGGATTTACTAAAACTAACCTTGAGCCATTAATAGCAACCCATCACTCAGCTGCAAGGCTAGTAACAAACACAAAAATATAACACTTCACACCAATATTAAAGGCCATACACTGGCTACCCCTGGAAGTAAGAATACAAATCAACAACAGCATGCATCATCTTCAAAGTTCTGCATGAAAACCAACCTCAATACTTGTAAATAGTACTTGTGAATAGTACTAAAAATATGTGGGGGGGGGTAAAAAAATCTGAGGAGTAAAGACACTTTCTACCTCGATTAAAATAAATTCCAACATCATTGGACCACCAACCAGTCCTGCTTGGGTGCTGCACCTACCCTCTGGAACGCTTCACCAGAGTCCTTCGGAAGCTTCTCGGGCCTGCTTTCCTATAGGAAGAAGCTTGTTAGTTTCAACTACATCTGACTTGAACTAGCATAAAATAAGGATGAAAAAACAATACTTATAATTCAATAACCAACTTCCTGAAATGTGTCTTCTTTTGGCTAGTCCTGTTCTCATAGTCCTTTTGAACATACCATATCTTAACCTCATTCTTCATATCAGAGTTACCTTATACTCATTTTCAACACGCACTTCGTTTGATGCTTCTTTATCTCTCTGCTCTCTCACCATCCAATAAATGTTACATCCACCAACCTTGATATTCTCAGATTGTTATTTCTGTACTCCACCAGACTTAGTGTACAGTTGCTTTAGCATTTAGTTTCTTGATCTATGTAAGAATGTCCAATCAATTTGTAAGTTGGATGTATAGGGGCTGATACTTCTTCGGTCAGCTGAGCTAAATAAATATGTAAATAAAGTTAATAAATTTACCAGCTCTCCATTACACCTCATGTTAATGCTGTTGCCAACTCTCAGTCACAGGTTCATTTGCCTTCTTCTACTGGTAATACTCGTGCCACACCCCAGTACATCTTATTTTGCACCCCATGCCATTCAGTCTGGACCCAGCCATATGCAAGTGAGTCTCAACCCTGCTCCAGTGGGAACAGTCTAGCCCAAACTGCCAAGCCAGGTCTTCCCTAAACCGAACTCAAGGAACCCAACATAAGATTTTGCCTTATTAGGGCTCATCACTTGGGTATAGCTTGGTTACAGTGGCAGAGCGTGCTCGCCACTGTAACCAAGCTATCCCTTATCTGGTCACTCATCTAGGCATACCTATCCCACCAGGGGCACCACACTTAGGTAAACCAAAAAAGTGAGGGATGCTACTCAGTAAACAGACAGCATCCCCAGTTGTTAATGAAAGTCAAGAAAGATACCCCTACCCTCAATGCCCTGCACTGCTTTTCGTGAGCATCAGGCCCAGATTATTGCACTACTGCAATTGTATTACTGCATTGTAGTGGGTTTCTAATGGAGGGCTCAGCGTTTAGTAATTAGGGTTCCTTTGATATTTCAATTCTGGTTGTGCGTAAGCCAAGAAAAGAGTGTAAAGATATAGGGCTCCTTCACTCGTTCAATATACCAATTATTATTAGCCTTATTATTAAGCTTAAATGGAAAAAAAGTGCTGATGTGCCAACAATACCAAAACAAACAGAGGCCATTACACAGCTTATAGGCCTCTGCTAGTACATATCAGTAAAATAAGGCATCCTTAAAGAATCAGTAAAGAAATTAAAACCACAACGTGTCTAGCGAATTTCATATGTATAAAAAATCATGAGAATGTATTATTTCTAATTCAAATATATTTCGGTTTCAAAATGTTCTTAAAGTTTAAAATGCGCTGATATTACATAAAAAACTATCTCTGCCTATAAAAGAGCAGCTCACTATAGAGAGACCATCTTAGTGAGTCCTTCCTCCTTAGTACCCAGCAGGCGAATGGTCACATTCATCGACTTAATCAAGCAGTAGGACGTTTGCACATTTTTGCAACTCAATGCATAACTCACAGCCTCTTTTGCATAACAACAGCCACTTTTCAAAAAGAGTGGACTTAACCAATTTTTCGACCAATTAATAAATAGGCGCATATGACGTGAGTTAGTGATTCAGACCTATAACCCCATAAGCGATAGCTTGTTGTAATGGTTTATACGCTGGCTAGGCATGTCAAAATTCCAAAAGTCGTACTAATAAAAAATGTAGGAGAATATAAAGATGTCTGACTGCCTTATACATTGGGGCAGAAAAGTAGCTTGGTGCAACATTTTGGGACAACTTAGCGGCCAAATACGCTGAGCATTTTTTGGAGTTAAAACTTTCCAAATCCATTGTAAATGATAAAGTTTTCAGTTGTTTTTTATCCGCCTTCTTGATGTGCGCAGCTGACGGTGAACTCCAATGGGCTTCCAGATGCAACGTGTTTTTGTGATGTTAAAATAATCCATCCAGGGGTCAAAATTAGCTGAATTTGTAGATAGGGCAGTTCCGATCCCTGGCGTTCCTCAGCCTGTGGCAATTAACTAAAAATTGAAGCATCAGCTTTAGTGATGGCTGCTGTAAGTTCATTTAAAGTCTGATGTGCTATTAACTTACACAGTAGGGAAGATGAAAAATCTGCCTAAATAAATTAGAGTAAGATCTACTGAGCCACTGTAGAATGTTATGTATGGCACGAGTGATCATGTGAGTGATGACCCTTCATCATGAACATGGTCACACGTGATATTTTCATTTAAAAACCTGTTGTTTGGCCATGAGCTTCATGGCCGTGTTCTTTCTCCATGGTTTGCACGGCCGCACAGCAGTTGCGGTTGAGGATTCATGGAGACAGGATCGCGGCCAGAGGGGCTCCTGCTTATTCTGAATAAAGCTTCTGAAACTTACCTCACTTGCTTGTGAGTGTCAGGGACTGTCCGGGACTATGTCGGGAACACAGTCAGGGACTTGGGCAAGGACTGGGAACAGGGTAGAAAACGTACAGAGAGAGAGAGAGAGGAGTACAGCGCTGCCCAGGATCACACAGGAAGTCAGAGGAGAAAAGGGATCCAAAGGGGAAGCCTGTACAAAGGAACAAGATGGCTAAGACTCAGAAAGGAAGGGCACTCACAAGGCAATTTAGCATTCAGACTAACTACACCCAGGACGGACGTGCAAGACATATATAATACAACATTAACAATAAAGGGAATGTGGGGTAAAGCACTCGGGAGCTCCACACGGTAAGACTGAAGCTCAGTAAGTTCCTCACCCACAATTGCTGTTACAGATATTGACTGAAAATACCCACATATACGATATGTATGCAAAGGAAGGGTCTGTGGAGCTTATACCTATGGTGATGTTATAACAGTAACTCAAAGACAATACTCACAGTGAACAAGAAACACCACCTAGGTAGTCAGCTGTGCCAACGGATCCTGGTGATCAAACAGGAACACGCAAGGCAGTAACAGCAAAGGGGTAGAACTAAACACAAGCACAATAGACAAGGAGCTAGCAAGGAGGAGTGCTTAACAGGAAAGGAAGGAAATCACAGGGCACACTTGGCAGAAAGCAGGTAACAAACATACAAGGTAACAGAAGCAAGACAGCAGAATAGAAAGACAGCAAACTAGAACTGGAACCAAGGAAATGGGAAGAAAGGCAGGGACTGGAAAAGGATATACAGAAGGGGAGGCTACAAGGGTATACTAGAATAGTGCAGGTTCAGGAATAAAGAAAACAAAGTAGCATAGGGGGCAGTGCTGGGGCAGGAACAAGAATGGAGCAAAAGCTCAGGAGTCAAAGTAGCACTGCAGGTAGTGCTAGTACAGGAGAAGGGAAACTGCTGCAGGTCGGGAACAAGGAATGCTAAGGCTCAGGAGTCAAGGTAGCACTGCAGGCAGTGCTAGTTCAGGAGAAGAGAAACTGCTGCAGGTCAGGAACAAGGAATGCTAAGGCTCCGGAGTCAAGGTAGCACTGCAGGCAGTGCTAGTTCAGGAGAAGGGAAACTGCTGCAGTTCAGGAACAAGGAATGCTAAGGCTCAGGAGTCAAGGTAGCACTGCAGGCAGTGCTAGTTCAGGAACAAGGGAAACTGCTGCAGTTCAGGAACAAGGAATGCTAAGGCTCAGGAGTCAAGGTAGCACTGCAGGCAGTACTGGTTCAAGGAAACAGGAAATAGCTACAGCTCAGGAAACAAGGAGTCAAGAGAGCACTGCAAACAGTGCAAATCAGGAACAAGAAATAGCTGAAGCCCAGGAACAGGAACAAAGAAGAACTATAGCTCAGGAACTCAGGAAACAAGGTAGCACTGCAGGCAGTGCTAATTCAGGCACAAGGAATAGCTATAGCTCAAGAATCAAGGAATAGCTATAGCTCAAGAATCAAGGAACAAGGATTAACTATAGCTAAGGAATATCAAAAGCTCAGGAAACAAGGATCGGCCTCACCGGAAAACAGCTACAATGACCAACACTGGGCTGAAGGGAGCTGGGGCTTAAAAGAGCTCACAGTATTCATGCACATCAGGTGTGAGCAGGCTAGCAGCAGCCAGCCACAGGTGAACTGAATTCCTCCACCCATCCTTGGCCTGCAGGGGTGGAGACAAAGCAGTGAGCAGGGGATTATAGGTAATGGAGTTTCCAGCATGAGCAGACTGGCTTCCACAAAACCCGGCATGGATTGGGAATGGATGTCAATTCTTAAATGATGTCCAAATGCCTGGAAGTCAGGATATGCATACCGGGGAGTGTCTGGAAACATATTAGAATACTGCAAAGCCCCACAATTCGGCCCCCTGGTGGTGGGAACGAGAGAACAGGGAGTGAATCGTGACAGTACACCCCCTCCAACGACCGGCACCCGGAATCTGGGACTCGATTTAAAGCCTTTGCTCCTAAGAAGTAAGTCCATTTCCATCATAGATGTAGTGCAAGATACCAGAGGACTGCAGGAAAAATGTGATGTTCTGGAGGGTAGGACAATAGGCTGAAAATTAACAACAGTGTTGAAGGCAGAACCTGAAGAGTCCAAATCCAGTAACAGGGGCTTAGAAGCCTGAATTAAAGGTGTTTGAAGTCCAGATGATGGCAGTCTAGAGTAGCACTCTGAAAACAAAGGAAGATTGACTTTAGGGTCAAAAACAGATAACGGATTGGCAGGAGGCACAGAGGTCAAAGGCAAACTGGCTGAAAACGAAGGAGGTGACAGGAAGCAGACCTGAAGTTCTGGCCCTGGAGGAAAACATACAGAAGACTCACATGCAGGAGACTTTGGAAGCAGGTATGCAGGAGACCAAGGTCCTGGAGGCTTACATGTTGAGAGTTTTGACTCTGATCCTGGAGATTCAGTCTCTGAATGTATACGTACTGAGACCTCTGAAGGCTGGCAAACTGGAAGCACAGGGTCAAAAAGTAGGCAGGATAGAGGCTCAATGCCAGAAGGCAGGGAGCCTGGAAGCTCTGGTGCTGAAGTCAGACAGGCTGGAAGCTCTGGCTCGGAAGTCAGACAGGCTGGAAGCTCTGGCTCGGAAGTCAGACAGGCTGGAAGCTCTGGCTCGGAAGTCAGGCAGGCTGGAAGCTCTGGCTCGCAAGTCAGGCAGGCTGGAAGCTCTGGCTCGCAAGTCAGGCAGGCTGGAAGCTCTGGCTCGCAAGTCAGGCAGGCTGGAAGCTCTGGCTCGCAAGTCAGGCAGGCTGGAAGCTCTGGCTCGCAAGTCAGGCAGGCTGGAAGCTCTGGCTCGCAAGTCAGGCAGGCTGGAAGCTCTGGCTCGCAAGTCAGGCAGGCTGGAAGCTCTGGCTTGCAAGTCAGGCAGGCTGGAAGCTCTGGCTCTGAAGTCAGGCCGCAGGCTGTAGGCTCGGGCTCACATGGCAGGCAGGCTGCAGGCTCGGGCTCACATGGCAGGCAGGCTGCAGGCTCGGGCTCACATGGCAGGCAGGCTGCAGGCTCGGGCTCACATGGCAGGCAGGCTGAAGTTCAGAAGGCAGCAGGCCGGCTGAGGACTCTGGAGACTCCGAGAGCAGCAGGCCGGCTGAGGATTCTGGAGACTTTGCAAAAAGACAAGCTGATGACAGAGAGGCACAAGGATGATGGACTTTAAATTCTGGGAATGGCGATAGCCCGTGAACAGTAGATTCCCTATTGTCAATATTGAAATCTTCACAGTTCCTTGGCTCATTAAAACACACTGAAGGGCTTTCTTCGGGATGGCTAAGAATACTGCTTATCTTAGAGTCTCTGATGACCAGACTCCCTTTACCATTTGGCAGTTCACATGTCTTAGTCAGAGGAAATAGGTCTGAGATTTCTTGGTCATGGGAGATTTGTTCAATTCCTTCTGCAGTACAAGGTGGTACAGATGCATCAGAGCATAGAGTAATATTATGTCCTGACTTTTCAATATGTGGCGTGCTTGAAGGCGAGAGAGCAAACAAGGGGTCAGGATTTTGTTCCTTCTCAGTGAGGAGGTTGGCTTCAGTCGCAGAAGTAAGACCAAGAGCATAGACTGAGTCAGAGGGTGTTGTCACATCAGGGATTATGTTGGGCACTGGTTCAGGTTTTGTCTGTATGTCAATGGCCAGCGTATGTGATACCCCCGGAGTGGAACTGACCTCACTACCAGGAAGAGAAAGCAAACAAGTATTTAGTGTCTTTCCTGGCATCTGGGGTTCCTTAGAAGTGGAGGGACACATCTCAGATGTAGCACCTAGATGTAATTTAGCACTAGAAGACAAAACAGAGGAGTTAAAAAATTCAGAATTCAAACAAATACTTTCCTTAACTGCACTTTGAGACATGGTACTATGGCTATTCTGAGTGGAATCTGAGTGATCAGCCACAGTATTATTTACACAATTACTGCACCAGCTCTGAGGGGACCGCAAAATAGTGCGCAAGGTTTCATTCTCCATTTCTAAGGAGGCTAACATAGAAGCTGAAAAGTAGTCTTATTCCAGGGTTTTAGATTCCCACTTGAACTCTGGGTTATAGTTTTTTAACAGAGTCTGAAACATTTTATTCTCTTGTTGTAATTCCAAAATCGTCGATTCCAATATATCCTGTGAAGATTGTAGATCTTTTTCTACAAGGACAGCGGTAGACTTTCAAACTTCACAACAAGCAACAGAACTTAATCTTGGATTTTGTTTAAACTGGCTATTAGCGGTCTGTGTTCTAGTAGGTGTTCTCTCTTTTGTTAATCTGATTGTTTACTTTGAATGTAGCATTAAACATTGTCTCTTTAGTATCAGAGACTGTGATCTTCACTGGGTCACAAGACTGAGGTATACTGTTTGTATGGAAAACAGAGGTTATATAATGCATCTGCTCTTTCTTTGTCTGTTGTGTGGTTAAACAAGATTTAACTGGTATTATTGAACTACTAGTTTGGTAAGGTGTCGAAAAAACTGTCTGGAAATTGTCTTCAAAGAAAACATTGTCTTGACAGGGGGTCTCTGAGTTACAAACTTCAGAAAAATTTCCCCTAATAGTACCACTCTCTAAATTACTATTTTGTCTTTCTGCTGCTAACAAGGTTTGCAGAAATTCGTTTTCATCCTGTAGGTCACAGGCTGACATCATGTGAGGATCAGGGTTACAGATGGAATGAAAATCTAACATAGAAGGATCAGCCAACCATAGGGAATAATATTCAGCACGTAAAAGTCTGTTTTGTTCCATGAATCGATCTCTAGAGTTTAAGGACTTTCTGATAGGGTGTACGGAACTGCGCTGCCTTGGCACTGGATGTCTGCCATCATACGCAGACTTTCTGGTTCTGATGCTAAACATCTTGGCAAGAACTGACTGGGAGAGCTTTGAGGAAAAAAAGTGGTAGCTAACTGAATGCAAAGAAACCTCACAAGTGACCCTGGAAATGTGGGTTGGTCATTCTGTCAGGGACTGTCCGGGACTATGTCGGGAACACAGTCAGGGACTTGGGCAAGGACTGGGAACAAGGTAGAAAACGTACACAGAGAGAGGAGTACAGCGCTGCCCAGGATCACACAGGAAGTCAGAGGAGAAAAGGGATCCAAAGGGGAAGCCTGTACAAAGGAACAAGATGGCTAAGACTCAGAAAGGAAGGGCACTCAAGGCAATTTAGCATTCAGACTAACTACACCCAGGACGGACGTGCAAGACATATATAATACAAGATTAACAATAAAGGGAATGTGGGGTAAAGCACTCGGGAGCTCCACACGGTAAGATGTTCCTCACCCACAATTGCTGTTACAGATATTTACTGAAAATACCCACATATACGATCTGTATGCAAAGGCAGGGTCTGTGGAGCTTATACCTATGGTGATGTTATAACAGTAACTCAAAGACAATACTCACAGTGAACAAGAAACATCACCTAGGTAGTCAGCTGTGCCCATGGATCCTGGCGATCAAACAGGAACACGCAAGGCAGTAACAGCAAAGGGGTAGAACTAAATACAAGCACAATAGACAAGGAGCTAGCAAGGAGGAGTGCTTAACAGGAAAGGAAGGAAATCACAGGGCACACTTGGCAGAAAGCAGGTAACAAACATACAAGGTAACAGAAGCAAGACAGCAGAATAGAAAGACCGCAAACTAGAACTGGAACCAAGGAAATGGGAAGAAAGGCAGGGACTGGAAAAGGATATACAGAAGGGGAGGCTACAAGGGTATACTAGAATAGTGCAGGTTCAGGAATCAAGAAAACAAAGTAGCATTGAAGGCAGTGCTGGGGCAGGAACAAGAATTGAGCAAAAGCTCAGGAGTCAAAGTAGCACTGCAGGTAGTGCTAGTACAGGAGAAGGGAACCTGCTGCAGGTCAGGAACAAGGAATGCGAAGGCTCAGGAGTCAAGGTAGCACTGCAGGCAGTGCTAGTTCAGGAGAAGAGAAACTGCTGCAGGTCAGGAACAAGGAATGCTAAGGCTCAGGAGTCAAGGTAGCACTGCAGGCAGTGCTAGTTCAGGAGAAGAGAAACTGCTGCAGTTCAGGAACAAGGAATGCTAAGGCTCAGGAGTCAAGGTAGCACTGCAGGCAGTGCTAGTTCAGGAGAAGGGAAACTGCTGCAGGCCAGGAACAAGGAATGCTAAGGCTCAGGAGTCAAGGTAGCACTGCAGGTAGTGCTAGTTCAGGAACAAGGGAAACTGCTGCAGTTCAGGAACATGGAATGCTAAGGCTCAGGAGTCAAGGTAGCACTGCAGGCAGTACTGGTTCAAGGAAACAGGAAATAGCTACAGCTCAGGAAACAAGGAGTCAAGAGCACTGCAAATCAGGAACAAGAAATAGCTGAAGAACAGGAACAAAGAATAACTATAGCTCAGGAACTCAGGAAACAAGGTAGCACTGCAGGTAGTGCTAATTCAGGCACAAGGAATAGCTATAGCTCAGGAACTCAGGAAACAAGGTAGCACTGCAGGCAGTGCTAATTCAGGCACAAGGAATAGCTATAGCTCAGGAATCAAGGAACAAGGATGAACTATAGCTCAGGAATCAAGGACTATCAAAAGCTCAGGAAACCAGGATCGGCCTCACCGGAAAACAGCTACAATGACCAACACTGGGCTGAAGGGAGCTGGGGCTTAAAAGAGCTCACAGTAATCACATGCATCAGGTGTGAGCAGGCTAGCAGCAGCCAGCCACAGGTGAACTGAATTCCTCCACCCATCCTTGGCCTGCAGGGGTGGAGACAAAGCAGTGAGCAGGGGATTATAGGTAATGGAGTTTCCAGCATGAGCAGACTGGCTTCCACAAAACCCGGCATGGATTGGGAATGGATGTCAATTCCTAAATGATGTCCAAATGCCTGGAAGTCAGGATATGCATACAGGGGAGCGTCTGGAAGCATATTAGAATACTGGAAAGCCCCACAATTCGGCCCCCTGGTGGTGGGAGCGAGAGCACAGGGAGTGAATCGTGACAGTGAGAGTGTCATCTTTACATTTGGCGACGACCGGCTACAAGCAGGAGCTCACCGTAGCATCCTTTTTTACAAAATGGACCCACAGTTCTTTTCTTCGGCTTCTCCCTACGTCAGCCGTCTCGACCTCCGCACCTGTTTAATCAGCTTCACCGAGGCCTCCGACGACCCGCAAGGACTCGCAAAACCCTCCACAGGCATCGTGAGTCTTTTCTCGATTTTGGGGAAATTGTCATTGGCTCTCGTCATCGCTGACGTCACGCGGCGGCCATTTTGGATTGGTCAAGCCGATGTACAGCGTCATCTTGATGTGGCGGCCATCTTGATTTGGGCAGGTTCACATACCGTCATTCCGACTTGGCAACCATTTTGGATTGACACTTAAGTACAAAATTGTGTTGCCCAGTTTGGTTTGGGAACCTTTTCATGATTTCACAAGTTTTTGGCTCACATTTTGAATTGGGAAAATTTTAAATGCTTACTTTTGGATTGGAAGCCAAAGTTTATTAAAAACTATAGATCTCTGCATACAAGTTATTCATAAATAAGTCTTTCACCTACTTAAGACCCTGTTGTTTGGATCATCTCCAATTTCCAACAATTTGTTCAGATTCAACCTTTCCTGCTGAATCCTGGTAAACCTATTCAGCCATTGGAAAAATGGCACAATTCATTTGAAAATTTACTTGTTGCCATTGACGCTGACAAATTCAACGCAAAAAGAAAAAAAGCCATTTTATACAGTAACTTGGGCATTGAGGGTCAACAAGTCTTCGACAGTCTCCCTTCTATATCTGCAGAAGGACAAGGTGGAGGATGGAACGAATACCTAGAAGCTACAACTAGACTGAAGAATAAGTTTACAGAGCAACCGAGCGTGTAACTTGAAAGGTTCAATTTCAACAAAAGAAAGCAATTGATGGATAAGTCAGTAGAAGAGTACATTTCGGCGCCTAGGATCCTAGCGACAAAGTGCAATTTCGGATTGTCTGTTGAAATTTCGATAAGGGACCAATTTGTATTTGGTTGCAACTCGAAAAAGATTCAAGAACATCTACTTTCCTTTAGAGATCTGACTCTTTCAGAAGTGACTGACGTGGCAAAAGCAATTGAACGCTCCATTTTCTCTACTAAATGCATTTCTTCTGATGTCACATGTCAACCTGTTAGCACTGTGCAAGTCCCTGAATCCATTAACACTTTATCTTTCAGGTCCATGACTAATAAGTCCATGGGTAAAAAGACTACCGTTTGTTACAGATGTGGATCTAAAAATCACCTGAGCAATAATCCCCTTTGTCCTGCCACTGGTAAAAAAAATTACCAAATGTCATAAGATGGGTCATTTCTCTGGGGTATGCAGAAGTTCCGGAAATGTTACCAGGGTTGGGGCTATTGATATTTCATCTGTTTCTGAGGAATGCACACAGGATTTGTCAAGAATAGTACTCACCCTTGAAGTAGACACAATTGATTCCACTCCAATTAAGGGTCCCATCTGTGATGTGTACATTGGTGATGTAAAGCTTGATATGATGGCAGACTCAGGTGCTCCCATCACCATAATTTCAGATACCTTGTATGATCAAGTGTGGTCAACATCTAAACCATTAGATATACCCGATGTCTTTCCAAAAGCTTACGGAGACAAGGACATTGACATGGTGGGTTTCTTTGTAGAGAAAGTAAAGTGTTTAGGAAGAGAGGCCCACTCTAAGATCTACGCTGCAAAGAAAGGCAAATTAATTCTTGGATGCCAAGATTTAGCGAAATTAGGATTAATGTTAGTGTCGGGTTCTCCTAATCCTGTCAGGATCTGTGATATCAATCTTGCATCCACACAGGATTCGGAAGGTGATATTCTTGCAGAAATTTTAAGAAACTTTCCAGAAGTATTTTCAAATAGAATAGGCATCATTGACAAATTCGAGAACAGAATTAAGCACAAAAAAAAATGCTGTACCTGTCTCTCACAAGCTCAGATCTCTTTCCCTATCAGTCAGATCTTAACTTAAGTCTTTACTGGACACCTTGATGAGAGAGAAAGTAATTACCCAGACTGACTCATCCGAATGGGTCAGTCCCATCGTTATAGTTAGAAAAAAGGATGGCAGTATTAGATTATGTGCCGACTTACGCAGATTGAACAAGAATATTGTTATTGACTGCCACGCCCTGTCCAAGGTCAGTGATTTACTCTCAAACATCAATGGTGCCAAGTTTTTCTCACTCTTGGACCTTCGTTCTGCATATCACCAGATTACACTCGCTGCAGAATCCCAAGATCTCATGACATTTATTACTCCCTTTGGGGCATATAAATTCTTGAGACTTCCTTTTGGCCTGGCTTCTGCAGCGAGTGTGTTCCAGAAGTTTATGGATACCATATTAACTGGAATCCTGGGAACACAGGCATATCAGGACGATGTTCTTATTTTTTCAAACACAAAAGAGCATAAATCAATTCTGTCAAAGGTCCTAGAGGTTTTCAGAAGGGTGGGTGTAACTCTCAAACCCGATAAATGCAAAATGTGCAAAACAGAACTAGATTATCTAGGACGTAGTAATTCTGTGACTGGTGTACACCCCATTTTCTTTAGTAAAAGCAATTCAAGATGTTCCTCCTCCCAAAGACAGAGACTCTCTCAGATCTTTCTTGGGAATGAGTGAATATTATTCCAAGTTCATACAAGGATATTCTAGCATTGTCCAACCCCTCAGAAATTTGTTTTAAAAAAAAAACCTTTTATCTAAGATAACCTTGCTGAGCACGCCTTTAGTACCGTGAAAAATATCATCACCAATGCCCCAGCGTTGTCTGCTTTTAAACCGGGTGCAAGATGTTTGGTCACTGTAGATGCCAGCCAAAAAGGCATAGGAGCAGTTCTCTCCCAATATTATGATAATAATGAGCATACTGTTGCTTTTGCATCAAGGTCTTTAAAGTTATCAGAATCCCGGTACAGTATGATTGAAAGGGAGGCTTTGGCCTGTTCCTGGGCCATTGAGAAATTTAAGACATATCTCTGGGAATGAGTTTTTCCTTGTTTACTGACCACAAACCACTTATTCACCTTCTCAAGGGAGATGGTTCAGGTATAGCTTCTTCCAGATTGGTAAGATTGTCTCGACTACATGAGTATAATTTCAAGATTGAATTCATTCCTGGGAGCAAAAAGTCTAGGGCTGATTTTTTGGTCAAGAATGCCTATCCAAGAGGATAATTGTACAAAAGATGAACACGGGGAAGTTGAATCTGTTATGGCCTCTTTGGATGACATTTTAAGTACAAAATTTTGGCCTCTTTGGATGACATTCTAAGCACTCATAACTTGGTGTCTCGTGATGAATGGATGTCTGCTGTTACAGAAGACAATACCTTGTCCCAAGTTATGAAGTTTATCACTCAAGGTTGGCCCAAAGAAAGATGTCTTCCCTCCCCTTTGAGACCTTTTTCTCATGTCTCAAGTGAACTCACTATAGTGAATGGCTTATTGTTTCGCAATGACTTAGTTGTTCCCCACATGTCAATTAGGTCGGAGTTATTCCAAGCAGCTCACTCTGGTCATCTAGGAGTTGGGGCTACCTCCAAAAATCTTAAACAGTATTTTTGGTGGCCCTCAATGGATTCTCAAGTTTCTGCATGGATATCTTCCAGTAGTGCATGTCTATTGTTTGACAAACATTGGCTCACACACAAAACCCTGTTGCATACAGTACCATTGCCAGAGGAACCATGGGGAAAAGTTACTCTTGATTTTTCAGGCCAGTTTCATTTATTATCATCTGATAAAAAAAAATTGATAGTCTTGATTGACTATTTTTCAAAATGGATTTTCTTTGATTTTGTTCCTCATGCTAATAGTGCCTCAGTGATTGAATTTTTAAGCAACATTTTTGATTGCGAAGAACCTCCAAAGGAACTTGTAACGGACAATGGTACACACTTTGCCTCTACACAAATGAAGGATTTTGTTGCAAAACCATCATATCAAACACCTCAAAGTAGCATTAGACTCTCCAACATCAAATGATTTAGTGGAAAGAGTAAACAAATTTTTGAAAGAGGGTGTGCAAACGGCCTTGGCTACTGGTGTCCCAGTAGAAGTTTTCTTGAAAGAAAAAGGGTGGAATTATCATCTCACTCCACACTCCACAACAGGTGTGTGTCCCTTTCTCTTATTGAGTAAAAGAAATCCCAGGTCAGAACTTTTTCCTGACTGGTTAAAGGATACCTGTTACACGACGAGCTTCTTGCGCACTGACTTGGGTAAAACCACTTCCAACTACAACCCCCACAATGCACTCTTTCCAGAACTCAAGTAAGCTTGTTTGTGTGCTGCCACATAGTCACACCTGAAACTTATTGTCATGTGACTAGCTTGAGATAAAAGGAGGGTTTCTCCCCTCCTCCAGTGCTTGGCTTACTCATTAGTTTGTGTTGGACCACGCCCCCTGACCTGGATACCCTCCTGTGTACTTCCTGAATCACTAAGAACAAGGTTGGAGCAGCGTCTTGTCTGGGACTATTTCATGATTCCTTCTGAGGATTTACCTTGTGCATTTCACTGGAAGATTGCCAAAGTTGAGTGTTTTCATTTTTCATGCATTTCATCTGCTCGTGTATCCTAACTGCCTGGAGCAGTTAAACCACCTTCCTTTCACTGAGTAGAATCGCGCTGCCGAGTGAGGCTGGCTGCCTCTCCCCGGTTCAATCGGAAAACTGAGACACTCTGAGCAGCTTAATTGAATAATTCCTTCTTAGCGCGTGGATGTGCTGAAATTCAAGGCTGCTTGCCTCTCTTGATTTCTCCAACAAACCAGAGACTCCCTCCGCTGTTCCTTCCTTTTGAAGAGTAGAGGAGCACTGAATACAGAGGCTGCCTGCCTCTGTTGAATGGTTAAAAAACCCTCAGAATCTACTTTCTCTGTTCCTTCCTTTCAGAGTGTGGACGCGCTGAACACAGAGACAGCCTGCTTCTCATTAATAAAATGTGTTGATTTTCAAGTGAATGATTGGGTTTTGGTTAGACTTTCACACAAAGTCAAGAAGGGAGAATCCTTACTCTCAAACCCAATCAGAATACAAAAGGTTTCAAAAGGTGCTGTGTTCTTACAAGATAAGGGATGGTGGTGTAAGAGAGATCTTGTTAAATTGTCTCATGAACAAGCCCTTGAGATTTGCAAACATAAAAGCTGTAAATCTGAAAACTGGTTTGATGTGGGCGATGGTATTTCTTCTGCAAATCTTCATCCTACAAACAGGCTTCAATTTACTTCACCAGCAGCTTTCTCTGATGATAATCTTGCAGCAGAAGATGCTGCTGGTGTTGGTTCTGATCAGTTGTCCTCTGAAGTCAATGTCACAGTGCCTAGTACTCCTAACATAAGTGTTCACTCTGAGACCCAATTGGAAACTAGATCTGTACGCAGTGGTTCCATGCCTACTAGATTTAAGGACTTCCATGTACATTGAAATTTCTTGTTGTTGTTGTTATAAAAAGGAAGATGATGTAGAATGTTATGTACGGCACGAGTGCATGCGAGCGGTGACCCTTCATCACGAGCATGGTCACGCGTGTCATTTTTATTTAAAACCTGTTGTTTGGCCATGAGCTTCATGGCCGTGTTCTTTCTCCATGGTTTCCACGGCCGCACAGCAGTTGCGGTTGAGGATTCATGGAGACAGGATTGTGGCCAGAGGGCCTCCTGCTTATTCTGAATAAATCTCCTGAAACTTACCTCACTTGGTTGTGAGAGTGTCATCTTTACTGCTACAAAGCCAACTTCCCTGGAAACGCCACCAGATCATGGTCAACGGAAGGGAGAAACCTACCTCGTATTAGTCAGTAAAGGT
The DNA here is from genome assembly GCA_963921515.1 of Calotriton arnoldi. Taxonomy (NCBI): domain Eukaryota; kingdom Metazoa; phylum Chordata; class Amphibia; order Caudata; family Salamandridae; genus Calotriton; species Calotriton arnoldi. Next base: position 2,108,948 of record CAWUFW010002606.1, read on the forward strand.
GCTGACTAAAGAGATTCTAGATTATTATATAGTCGTTTCATGGCACAGGTGACCGAAACTGCTTTAATTAATTATAAATTTATTGGCGGAATTATAAATTTTCAAGGCTTTGAGGGCTTTCTGGAGTCCAGCAGCCATGTGATCTAAGATCAGTGTGTGACATGAATATTGAAGAGACTGACGAGACAAAGAGTCAAGCTTGCGAGGATGGGACCCTTCGGCCTTAACAGCAGCAGGCAAATCTGCGTGTATAAATTAAAAAGCAGGGCTGCAAGCACATTATAGCCCTGTTTGAGTCCTCTATTGGTTTTGAAGTCAAAGCCTACCAGACAGCACAGCTCCCCCCCAATATTCTTGTATCACACTCATTGCTCTCTCTCGCTCCTATGGTTCTCTGATGACCGCCTTCAGCCATCAGTTCTCCGTATTCCTCTGTTGCATCCTTCTTGTCTCCCTGCCTTCCAGTTGCTTTACCCCTTCCCTTAACCCGTTTTGTAGTGAAGAGGTTTTAAAAAAAAGTGTCTGGGCTACTTTTTTCTACATTTTTTTAACCTCCTTGGTTCTCAGCAAAAAAAGATTTCATGCTCCACCGAGAAGCAGATGAGGAATCTACATTCCACTATCAGTCTTCCAAAAGGATTTCTTCTTAGGGAGAGCATGGGGGTAGGCAGTTCGCGTCCCATTAACCTCCAGCAAAACTCGTACAAGCTTAACTTTCCACCGAAACAAAAGGATTACTCTCCCCATGGAGCACGCTCGTCCCTCCCATGCTCCAGTTTATGAGGCAGGGGTGTGGAATTTAAATAAATATCTACTTGTCCATGGGGCAAGATGCTTCATAAATCTACTTATCCTGTAACAAAATCCACTTGTCCCTTTTGTGCCACATGATGCGACAACAAATTATGGCAGCAATCTCATTATATAAGAGCTCCGAAATAGCCTCTCTGATTATTCCAGGACTCATACCATAGTAGGGATTGAATACTAGCAATTCCCTTATTTTGCCATGTTTTCGCAGCTCTACATACTGGGACTGAAGGTAGTAGTAAGCAATAGTGCCAGGGTTGGAATGCCCTTTTGAAGCTTCTCTTCTCTAATCTTTTCCAATACTGAAAAAAGTTGAAAATGTACTCCTGACAATGGCAGACGTAAAAAGTCTTTCAGGGTTGGGAAAAAAAGTGGTTGGAGGGAAAGTGAACTTGCAAACACAACAGATTTTCGCATGAGCAAATCTACACATGCATATTTGCTCATGCTTATATGCTGTTGACAAATATTTTCTAGGAGTGCTATTTCTCGGCCTACTTCTACAAATTCTTGTGAATGCATGAAAGCTGTAAATCTGCACTTATTGCAAGGACAAATACCATGGGTGCACTTTTGAGACTTTCTTTAATAATTGGGCCCCTAATTAGGACTGGCGTTAACCATGACCTTTTGTGTTTATTAAAATTCTGTCTCTGTCTATTGGCTTGCTTCACTGTGAGTGACAGTATTCTGCTCTTTCACAAGGAGCATATCGTCAGACATAGTAGCTTTGTTCAGTGCCAGGAACTAGTGCGGAAATGTTTGTTTTTTTAGACCAAATTTTTTTTTTGCTTTTGCCAATGTTTGTTATAACGGTGAGGGCCCGGCAGCTCTCACACCAATAAGGTTTTACAAAAACCATGACAAAACAAGACACACATTGAAAAAACCAAAAGGCTGACCACCAATTTCAAATCTACTGGCTTTGCCAGTGCTTGTTTGTTTTTATGTTTCCCATAATCTTATTGAAACTGGTTACACTGATTTTCCATTATGAAGATTTTTGGGAAATGCTAGCATACATCAACACATTTTGCTAAATGATGCTGCAAACAAATGGTACCTAATATTTTACAGTAGTTTAGCGAAAGGGTTTTCCTATTTGCATTTTTTTGTGAACATTTTATTTTGAAAACAAAGAATCATCAATCTTGCTTTCAAGCTTCTGCAAATATTTGCATCTAATCAGAGAGCATTCTGGGAGCATTATACATAGCCTCAAATTGCTAAACTTTGAAAACATGTGCACACATTTTTATACTGGAACCACTGTCAGTAGTGCAGTCTGAGCTTACAATCTACTCAGCGCGCTCACCCAAATAATAAAGGCTTTGCATTAATGAACCATAAATACAAGTCTGAACAGCATTAACACATGGACACAAATATTACCTTAACTGCAGACAATGCCCTTCCTTGATCCAAAATGTGGTACTGTAAACTGGCAGTCAAAGGGTGTGTGCTGTAGGGGGTTGGGCACACGTGTTCCAAGGACAAAATACCCTCAGAACTGGCCTGCAGGGAGGAAGACGTGCGATTCTGGGTAAATCACTTAATCTCCCTGTGCCTGAAAAATGGATGTGTCCGTCTGTAATGGAACTGGTGCTTAACCCACCCTTGGCCTACATCAGTTAGATGTAGACTGCTGTGCAGCACAGCAATAGTGACTTTGCGCTGAATGTATGTGTGCGTGAGAGGGGTACAGTGCAGGGATAGAGAGGTGCTGTGCAGTACATGTATAGTTGGTGCATATAATGAGTGTATGATTGTCTGCGAGTAATGCATTACAAGGGAGATGTAGTGCTGTGCAGTGCGTGCTCAATGAAAAGCATGTGCTGGGTGTATGTGTGCTTACGAGAAGTACAATACATAAAGGGAGAAGTGTTGTGTAGTGCACAAGGCGAATGTGTGTGTGCTGGCAGTGTGCGTGTTTGCAAATGGTACACCCTAAAAAGTGACATTAAATTTGACTCAGGCATCAGGTCGGGTTTAATGCCACGATTAATGTGATACCTTGAAGTACCCATTCTAGCCTCATTCAGAAGTTAGCCCGACTGAGGGGTAAGCCGGTAACTCTGCGTAAGCCAATGGGGCTACAAACTTTTCCACAGCAAAAATGACACTTTGGAAGTTTTGTTGCTAGGACATATTGAATTAAATGTCCTACTTAATAATATACAGCTCCCTGCCTTAGGGCTCCACAGGCTTTCCTTAGGGGAGACTTACATATATTGTTAAGGGAAGTGGGGGCTTTGCAATTGGCTTAAATGGCAAAGTCAAACTAGAAGTTTTAAAACTGCTCTTCCAGGCTGCAGTGGCAGACTGGGAGCCATTTTGTACTTTGTCACACACAGGGTGGCACAATCAGTGCTGCAGCCCTGGGTGGACACTCCAACTTACATGCCCTAGATACCCTTGGTATCATATACTAGGGACTTATTATTAAGTCCCCCCCAGTTGCTCAGGATCTATAGTAGGTTGGGCCCCGGGACATCAGCAGTAAAAGACCTTAACCACCATAGTTGGGCCCAGCAGCACCTGTGTGTCCCATGGCCCTCTGAAAAGGGTTCCAACATGGATAAATTACAACAACACTATTTCTTCAATTCACATTTTAAACAGAAACCAAGGACGCTGTAAAGTATGAAGACTCCGGTAGGTAAGTGGAAAATCCAAGTTTATTGTAGAAGTGGCACAGCGCATCCGCACGAAGCAGAATCAAGACAGTAACTGACAATACTAGAACTATGGAACATGCAATAAGAAATGTACACGCAGGTACATAGTTCCAAGTTCTACAAGGAGAAAGAGCACGAGAAGGAAAGGGCAAGGAAAGAAAGAAGAGGGAGGAAAAAAACTAAATGTAACACATCTTACCCCTAACAGAAAAAGAATGGAAGGGGAAAAAAAACAAAGAAAACATAGAATCAAGATGAATATCTGGCAGGTAACACATTTGGTCTATTGTTACTCTTAACTCTGGAAGCAACAGACTGAGAAGAACAAGAATTAGGTGGTGAATCAAAATTACAGTTCATACTAGGCTCTTGAGATTTGCACTTGGCAACTCTTCTCATGTTCCACACTCTTCCATCCTGAGTGATAATTGAGTTCTTACAAACTTTAACAATTTTGATGGGATGACCGAACCTGGATATACCTTTGGCTAAAAACCCAGGTTTTTTGATCCTCACCCACTCGCCAACAGCAAAATCAGGAACCTTTACATTCATGTTTGAGTCAAACAATGCTTTCATCTTGTCCTGCTTAATTTCAACGCGTTTAGCAACAAGATCCAAATCAATGTAATCAACAACCTTGTTGACTTTCCTGACCCACCACGGACAAATATCTGATATGGGTTCTCTGCCTTTAAGAAGTCTGAAAGGACTTACTCCTGTAACTGAATGAGTGATGCGATACATCCATAACCTTTTCCTTACCACATCTCTCCAAGACCCACTTGACTTATAAGCGGATTCAATACTATCTTTAGAAACACGATTGAATCGCTCTACTTGGCCATTCTCCCTTGGTTCATATAGGGAAGTGGTAACATGCTTAATGCCACACGTACATTGGAAATTCTCCATATCCTGTGAAATGAGTTGAACCCCATTATCGGTCACCAGAACCTCAGGGGACCCCTCACGTGCAAAAACTTCTTTGAAAAAGGAAATGATAACTTGAGTGGTAGCACTCGCTACAAATTTTACTTCAGGCCATTTAGAACGATAATCAATCATCACAAGGGCAAAACGTGCATTATGAGGTAGATGATTAAAAGGACCTGAAATATCGAAAGCCACTTTCTGCCAAGGAAAATCAGGCCATGAGACAGGTCTGAGAGGAGCGGAGGAAACTTTAAGCATTTTGTCACTGCTTAAACATTCAGGACATTCCCTAACAGCTCTATCAACAATTTTGTCAAGTCCAAGCCACCAAAAATTAGCCCTGATAAGGCGTTTCATAGAGGACATACCAAAGGTGTCCCTGGTGTGCAAGTAACAGAATTTTCCTCTGCATGGAGACTGGAGGAATAATTTTTCCCCCTTTGAAAAGTAAACCACCATCTTCCTCAATCTCACTTGAGACTTGGCAAAACGGGGCAAAATCAGCAGTAGTAGATTTATCTTTAGGCCAGCCCTTTTTCAAACAGTCAAAAACAAATTGAGACACAGCATCATTTTTCATTTCATTCATCCACTCAGATTCAGATAAACTAGTGAATTCTTCTGAAACAAAATCTTTGGCAGTGGCAACTATGTCTAACTCCTGTTCATCAAAAAAAACACAATCATCAGAACAAGGTAATCTGGAAAGGAAAATCGGCAGAAATATTGTTCCTGCCAGGGACATACATAACTTCAAAATCATACTCTTGTAGTCTGGAAGTGAGACGAGCAATACGAGCAGTAGAATTCCATCCCCCTCCCGGGGATAAAATACCGATGAGTGGTTTATGATCAGTCCAGAGGAGGAACCTGCTTCCCCACACATAGTTGCGAAAATGCTCTATGGCCCAAATACATGCCAATAATTCCCTCTCAATCACTGCATACCTTCTTTCAGTAGCCGATAAGGTTCTAGATGCAAACGCAACACACCACTCTTCCTTTCCTGAGCACTGACTTAGTACTCCTCCCAGACCATAACAACTAGCATCGACAGTGATAATGCACTTTTTATTCAAAACAAAAGGACTTGCGAGTGGGGGCATTCACAATCTCACTTTTGATTTGTTTGAAAGCCGTTTCCTGTCTGTCTGACCAGACAAACTCAGTAGATTTTCTTGTTAACTCTCTGAGAGGCTCCATCTTGGTGGCAAAATTCTGTATAAACTTACTATAGTATTCGCATAGGCCAGCAAATGAGAGAAGTTTTTCTCTGTTGTCTGGTGAAGGTGTATTTATAATTGCCTCGACCAAAGATTTTTTTGGTACCACACCTTCACCTGAGAGGGCGTGACCTAGATACTCTACTGATTTGCGGAAAAATTTGCATTTAGTGGATTTAAGTGTCAAACCACTCTCTCTCAACCTTAAACAAACTTCCTTAAGATGTTGGACATGATCATCCTTACACTTGGAAAAAATGAGAATATCGTCTTGGAAATATTTCACAAATTTTCCGAAATCTCTAAAAATGTGGTACATAGCCCTTTGAAATACGGACGCTGCCGACGAAAGGCATCCTTCTGAACTGAAACAGTCCATGAGGAGTGATGAAAGAGGTAAAGTGCTTGGAATCTTCTGTGAGCTCAATTTGGTGGTACGCAGAGTGCAGATCAAGAGTGGAGAAAATGCATGCACCATCCAACATACACACCATCTCGTTAATATTAGGGAGTGGGTGGCAATCAGCAACCAAATTGGCATTAAGCACTCTCATATCAACACACAACCTAATACTTTTGTCAGGCTTCTGTGCTAAAACAATGGGTGAAACCCATTCGGATGATTCAATCTCTTCGATAATTTCCCTTTGACCATATCATCCAACATAGATTTCAATTCGGTTCTGATACTAATGGGAACTCCTCTAAGTTTTTGTTTGACGGGTATTGAACCTTCTCTTACTTTTATTTTATGACTGAAACCATTAAGTTTACCAAGCTTTTCGGTGAACACATCAGGAAAAAGTAAAGTAAAATCTTCAACATTAGAAGCAGTAACCGCAAGAACAGATACTGGTTCTTTTTCCCTTGGATTTAACACAATACCAAGTTTGGCCTGATCCCGCCATCCCAGCACATTCACACCTTTGAATGCTACATAAAGCTTAATAAAAGCACTGCTTTCTTTGAAATTGATGAGAACCTCTTTGAAACCTATGAAATCAATCTTAGAACCATCAAAATTTAGTGCTACTATATCAGGTTTGCATAAAGATGTTATATCAATTAAATTTCTAAAGGTTTCTAAACAGAAATCCTTTGTGATAATAGTCCAAGGTGACCCCGAATCTGCCATAAGCTCAAGTTTTCTTCCAAGTATACAAACCATACATTTTGGTGGACCAATCTTGTCAGCTTCTGAAATATCAAAAGAGTCTCGAATAGAAATAACAGTACCGGATTCTAGCTCAGACTGAATATCTTCACCCAAGAATAAATCATGAGAGACAGTAGAGATTTTCCCTTTGGAGTAATTTGAAGATGAAACAGAAGAAGAACTCCTCTTGGTATTGGTATCCTTGCACATCTTGGAAAAATGCCCCATGCGTCCACATTTACTACACTCTTTCCCAATCGCAGGACATCGTGGGAAAGAAGCAATGTGACCTGGATTACCACATCTATAACAGTAAAAAAAAATTGAATTGACATTACTATTCGAATTTGTATTGTATGTACCTTTGGAAGTGCTGGGCACGACACTGTTAACTTTGCTTGAAATAGAAAGTTTATTCTCTTTATCGAGGGATTTCATCCACTTTTCCGACTGTTCTAAAGCTTTGGCAGTGCTGATAGCTGTCTCCAAATTAGGATCACCTAAGATCCACAGTTGTTCTGGGACTTTCTTACTTCTCACATGAACAATGATTTGATCCCTGATCATCTCATCAGTGATCAAACCAAAGTTACAGTGCAAAGATAAAGCACGAAGAGCAGTAAGAAAATCATCGAAACACTCTCCCTCTTCCTGAGCCCTAGTGTAAAACTTAAATCTATTTAACGCTACACTGGTAGTGGGTTTAAATCTGTTTTCAATGCGTAAAATAGCTTCAACACAAACATTATAATCACCACCAGACCTTACTGGAGGAAGAGTCCTGTAAACTACTTGACCCTCAGATCCTAAACAATGAAGAAAAATATTCTTCTTTCTCTCAGCAGACATGGGCTCACCGTCAATAGCTTTTAAATATGTAACAAATTCTTCTTTCCACCTCGACCACGGAATAGGTGGTTCACCCTTGTTTTGCAGAAACTTACTAGGTGGATCAAACTGCATGGTGTAAAATATGAACCTTTCTAAAACATAGTTTTAAATAAAGAGAATAACAACAATGCAAGGTAGAAGTAAATGGCAGCTGAAAATAAATAATATGGTAAATGCAGAGAAATAATATAAAATGTATAAAAATCAAGGTGTGCCTGTCACCGTAGAGAACAGGCAAAACGGGAGTAGACTCGATTTAATAATGTAGCAAAGTATGGTGTGCCAGTCACCCTAGTAATTATTTAGAAGAAATTTGTTGTTGAAAATTAACCAAAACAGGGAAATATTAGAATGACGGAAGTACCTTTAGATGAGAAAAATACAAACTCAGATGCACGATGTCCGCATTACATAAAACTGTATATTTTATGCACAGTCGTGCGCATCGACGATGATGGAAACTTGTGTTTCTATGCGCAATTGAGTGCACCCACAATGAATTTCAGTTTTCTTCGTTGATAATCAATCAATCAATCACAGAATTTGTAAAGCGCACTACTTACCCGCGAGGGTCTCAAGGCGCTGGGGGAGAAAAAAAAGGGGGGGGGTGCTGCTACTGGTCGAACAACCAGGTCTTGAGTAGCCTCCTGAAGGTCAGCAGGTCTTGGGTCTGTCGTAGGCTTAGTGGAAGGGTGTTCCAGGTCTTGGCGGCGAGGTGGGAGAAGGATCTGCCGCCGGTGGTGGTTCTTCGAATGCGAGGGACGGTGGCGAGGGAGAGGTCGGCGGAGCGGAGTTGGCGGTTGGGGACGTAGAAGGGGAGTCGTCTGTTGAGGTAGGCTGGGCCAGTCTTGTGGAGTGCCTTGTGTGCGTGGATGAGGAGTTTGAAGGAGATTCTCCTGTCGACGGGGAGCCAGTGCAGGTTCCTCAGGTGAGGGGTGATGTGGCTGTGGCGTGGTACATCGAGGATCAGGCGTGCGGAGGCGTTTTGTATAATGAAATAGACAATCCAAGATGGCGGATAGCGTGATGACGTAAACACGCCTTTGCGCAGTCGAGCGTATTCACGATGGATGTCAGTTTCCTTCGTTGGTATTAAAAATGTAGATGATCCAAGATGGCAGATAGCGTGATGACGTAACACGCCGTTACGCGAAGATGATGCCGTAATGAAATGACTACATGTACGTAGTGACGGAAGCGTCAGTCTCAGGGTAATAATGGAAACTAGCAAACGTCACCAGAAAACATTCCGTAGTCAGGGAAACAGTAGTCAACGAGAAGAAGAAGACCGTTGGAGGAAGGAACAGCTCAAAACAGAAAAAAATTCACCGGAACTTCATAGAAGAAGTCAAAAGAATCTGGATTTCATGAATACATTTCCACATCTCACCAGCGTCAACGACAGCAGTTCCGGTGATGAAAGAGTTCAGGAAATGCCGGAGATGAAGAACGGATCCGGAAAACCTCGCCGCACCTGTGCCACCGGAATGATGCAGCAAGCGAAGTTTTCTACCAATCGTCGCCACTTTGTAAAGTATGAAGACTCTGGTAGGTAAGTGGAAAATCCAAGTTTATTGTAGAAGTGGCACAGCGCATCCGCACGAAGCAGAATCAAGACAGTAACTGGCAATACTAGAACTGTGGAACATGGAATAAGAAATGTATACGCAGGTACATAGTTCCAAGTTCTACAAGGAGAAAGAGCACGAGAAGGAAAGGGCAAGGAAAGAAAGAAGAGGGAGGAAAAGAACGGAATGTAACAGACGCCATTTCTTTTGTTGCACTAGGGGTTAGCACACACTGCCTACATCACTACGCACTAACATACATTTTGTCCCTTGATCTGTTTTTAAATACAAAGTGCGCAGTTTTATAACACAATGTAACTAATGCCACCACAATTTACCACTCTTCTTCAGTGCACACCCACCACCAACACACCTCTCCCTCTTTTTCTGTCATCTGATACCTACACTTACTAGCCATTTCTTCCATTAGTGCAGCTGGTGCAGTACCAGTGCCCTACAAAAACCCACTGAACCCATACTAAGCCTTTATGTGACCCATTTACATATATCTCCCCTGTCCTTAGCCTCCCGACACCCCACTTTCAATGTCATATTTTCCATTGGTGCAGCAGCTACAGTGACTACAGGACAGTAATCTCACTTCCTTAAGCTTTACATAGGAAAAACAAGTTGATGATTTTAGCACCCTGCTGATTGAAAACAAAAAAGACTTATGTTTTCATAATTACACTTTTGTATTTATCATATTTACTCTTGTATTTAGTGTTATGATGTAGTTTGTTTACTTTTGGACATGTTGTCCTCGCTCTTCTCAGCGCATGCATCTTTGGTTCCAGAACCTTTTCTCTGGAGCCTTTGAGGCAGTTGCTGACTTGAGGAGATCTAGGCAGGATGTTACTGTTTTGCTTCAATTGGTGCTTCAACAAATAAACTTCTACTTGAAAATATGGATGTTACCGCTTCCCAAGCCTTGCCCAGCTCTAAGCCCCCCATAGCGCCTCCCACTCTTCCTTTTCCACTGTAAAGCTTCACTGTAAAGCCTCCTTTTCCACTGTAAAGGCATAGGTGACCAAGTCAGCTTAAATGAATTCTTGATTTATTGACGAAATTATAAATACTGAAGGCGTTGTGGGCTCTCTGGACTCTGCAGCCGTGTGATCTAAGTTCACTGTGTCATCTGAATATTGCAGAGACTGATGAGACCTACCCTCTGGAGTTTACTTTCAACATTTGTTGTGTAAAACACTAACAATTACACAGCATCCTTCGTGCCCTTCCATCCAGTTCCAAAATCAAAACTATGCTCTTTCACGTCGTGCTTTTTTCTTTAAAAAAAAAAAACACTCAAGCAAACTATGTTCTTATCTACCCATCACAATTATGGCTCTCCCTCTTCCTTTACCAACCCTACTCTACACAGCATTACTTAGTGGGCCTTAACCTCATTATGTGCAGCAACACCCTACACCAAAAACACCAACAACACACATTAACGCTTTATTTTTTTTAAATTTTCGCAAGATTGTAGCAGCACATTTACTTACTCCAACTCCACTTCATGACAAACTGCCTAAGGCACTGCTGCGCACGTAGGCAAATGTGTCCTTCTGAAACAAAAAACCCTCAGTAGTACTATTCTATAGCCCATCACCAAGCTTCTCGCTCACTAGTCCCCACTTTTTACTCCCGCACTTCCATGTCAAATCTTTCCATTCATGCAGCCAGTGCAGTCGCATCAGGACACTCTGGCTTTAGGGAACCATGGCCACCATACTACTTTGGTGTGTACACGTACACAGACACACACACACACACACACACACACACACACACACTCTCCTGCCTGTAGCCAAGGCAACTGTACTTACTAGCCCACAGCTTCTTTTTGTGCAGTGACGAGGTGCCCCACACAAACCTATTAATCACACATTACTAAATTGTTTGTCAGTTACACATTCCTCTCCTGTCTCTAGAGTTTGCCCCAACTTTTCAAAAGGTGCAACTTTCATTAGTGCAGTGGCGCTGGAACACTACTCGCATCTACTTTTAATCTCAAACCATGTCTATTGTACTGGTGTGCTTTTCTGCAACTGTGTTACTTAAACAACCACAGTCGTTCTCCTTCTGAAGGCCCCTGACCCATTTCTCGGTCTTCCTTTTCCATTTCAAAAAAATCACAAACTTAATTTATGTTCTTTAGGCTATTAGCTGGCACCACATCCAATTACCATCAGTTGAGGCTGGTAAATTTTGAAAGGGGTGGGGCTGCCATACATGAAAGTATGAGAATTAATCATATTCATTGTGAATGTGGTACTGGTAACCTATGATCCTGCAATGTTATCTGACCAGAAAACACATTTGAAAGCCAAGGCGGTGAAGAACGAAGCCAGTCGGAATCCCCCATCCTAGATAGGATGCGAACGATACACGTGTCCGATAATCTGTGCTCACTCTTGGGTAGCTTGGCACAGAGCAGTCAGGCTTATCCTCAGGGTCAATTTGTAAAGTATTGGTACAACGCCACCCTCGTAACACACTGCATACGCTACAAAAATACTCCACATCGTATGTATAAAACACTGGTCTTTGTAATACACACATCTAAATCAACACAATATAAATTGAAATCAAAACGATCTGCACATTGAATATATACATTACAGTTATATGCATTGTCCAACTTTCCCATTAGCAGTAGAACGGCATAACCATATATGCCCTATTCAGCGGTAATCAACAAACATGACATTCCCAATATTGCATACCCCAACATTTGCAATGGTCAAGAAATCACAGGTCTTTGACTACGCCTCGTGACCCAGCCCCTCCAGTCTCTCAACTACCCCAACCAACGATACACATTGCCCCTGCTGGCAACACGTTGTTTATAATGTCGGAACCAATTAAAGGGGAAAGAAACCGTTACTTAGGGGCCGATAATGATGTCGTACGGAATCGTTTCCAAATGAATCAGGTTCTGCGAGTCCAACCGGGACATCGTTCGGTCGGACTCGCATTGACTTCAATGGGAGTCTGTGTTCCGAACGAGAACACAGGCACCCATTGACAAAAGGGGTGGTTTGGGAAAACCTTGCACCCTGTTGCGGGCACCCCATGGTGCCTGCCACACTGTGCATGCATGGGAAGGGGAGGACCATGGGTACCCGAACAGGCCCAATTCGGAGGGCCCTAAGTGAAGGGGGGCCTGCTACGGGCCCCCCAATGTCAGATTCCGACAGCAGATCCGTGTCGGAATAACCGATTCGGAAAGGCTGTTTAAATCCGACATCCTAATCGCTCGGCTGTTAATGTGGTCCGTAGACCGCTACGATTCGGCTCCGACCGACTCGGTTACTCCCAATGCCTTTCGGAACCGAGTCGGTCAGTCTGAACGTTTTCCAGCCACTGTAATCGGTCGTTCAGAAAAGTGTCCGAGTCGGTCGGAAAGGCGGGTTCTGAATCGGATTTGGACGAATCGAATGCCGTTCAGTGCTTTTCCGAACGACATCGTAATCGACCCCTTAGTTTCGTCCATCCGGATTAGGTCTCCAGGTGCCCGGCACCTGCAAGAGTGCGGGATCGCTATAACCCCGTGACAAAAGGTTGTGACCCAGGAAGCTGGTGCGCTTCCAAGTCTTGAGAAATGTTTCCCCTAAGGCAAAGGTGCGAGCTGTCGACAACCAGCTGTAGGTGCCCATAAGGCACAACGAAACCCCTCGGGCCCCGTGACTATGTTCTCCACAACAAAGTACTGTGTGGTATAGGTTCAGAGAGAGGGAGCCATCGACCTCGGACAGAGGCCCCGATGTCAGGCACTGTCGTCCACACAATCTGGAGGTGGAAGACAGTCTCAGCTCCCAGCTCAGGCCCCCCAGCTCAGGACCCCCAAGACCCCTTAGACACCACACGCTCCAGAGTGCAAGCTAACACAGGTCCCCTGGTTGCAAGCACAGGTCCCTCAGACTCTGAAAGCTTCCCCCGCACACCTCGAGCACCTCACATCCCAGCACCTCAAGTGGGCTGCTGGTCTTTACGAGCACACTCCTCTGCACAGTGTGATGACGGTGTAGGTCAGGATGGTCCTTGTCCCAATCAATCACTTCCACCCGGTTCCGCCGCATCTCTGCACGGTCCTTACGATCTTGTGGAAATGGGGAGATCCTTTGTGTCCCGGAAATATTGTGGACAGGAGGCCAGCCAACCGACCCTTGGAGAGTACTTAATGACCCAGGCCACAACAGTTGGCACTAGCTGCAGGCCAGCAACGTCCAGGCAAAACCCACCCACCAAGTGATAGTCCTCCTCCTGGAGCACGACAAGCTCCAGGTCACCACAAGTCTGCGGATAACCCGGTTGCAGTACCTCCAGCCCTTATGATTCCTCATGTCGAGGTCCCAGCGTTGAACATACGTAGTATGGTTCCAAATCCAAAAGCATCTCTAACTTCTGAGGCCAGAGCCCCATTAGTTATACCCACGATGGCCTTTGAAGATGCAATCAGTTCAAAAGGCCACCTTTGAAATGCACAGGCCCTCTCTAAATTCTATCCTGTCTGCCATCATACCCCGGGAGGGTAGATCAATCTTTAGTGGGGCCAAGACCCTGCCCCTTAGAATGCAGGTGCCAATTCCACCCCCACGTAACCATCCCAGAAAGGCCTCTCCGAATCAGAGATCTGCAGTTTCCCTTGAGCTCCTAGTTTATGGCCTTCTATCAGGAATGCACAGATGTAGCTGTCCCCCTATCACCCAGATGTGAATTGGAAACAGGCCGACAGGCACAAAGAGCACTGAGCATGGAAATGCCCACTTTCCCAAAGTGACATTTCTGCACACAGAATGTCGAATCCACTCGCACTACCGCAGAGGATTCGCCATCACGAACTCATCGATACCAAATACTATATTGTTACTATTCTGCATGTAGGGAATCCTGCTCAATAGCCTTTCTCTACATCCCCCATGTTAATCCAATGCGAGAAGCAGGCCCCGTCTTACCGAACACACCATCCAGTGCCATTCAAGACCCTTGCATGTAACGCACACATGCACATGCCCTACCTCTTCCCGACACAGCACCCTGTCGCACGTAGCCTTTTAAATGCCAAGCCGAGTAACAGTAACCTGCGCACACAGGCCCCAGCAGGGCAAAGCTGTGGCACGATCGATGAGCGACCTCCATGGGTGGCACAACCAGTGCTGCAGGCCCACGAAGGAGCATTCGAGATATATGCCCTGGGTATATGTCTTACCCCTAGACAAGGGACTTACAGCTAACTTGAATTAGCCAATTATGTATACACCAATCACCAGTATGTATATGACAAGCACAGCTCTTTGCGACTGAATGGCAGTGTCAAACGTGCTCAAAGTCCTAAGGCTAGCACCTAGTTTAGCGTAAAACTGGGAAGGAGAAAAGCAAAAAGTCGAGGGAAAGCACCCTAGAAAGGGCCATTTCCGACACATGCTAATTCTGATTATCAGATAGTGTGTGTGGTTCTGTAAAACTGAAACATGTGCACCCAGGTTTCAGCATTTGATCAGGCCTCACTAATAACGCCTGTCACATGCAGTGTTCAACCCTTCTACCTCCAATCCTGCCATCCCATTCCCAACTCGTCACGGAGTGGGGTGGGGTCAGTGAGGCTTGCTGATGCACCCCAGGCTGTAAAAAGTTGGGAAAGGTGAACCCTTGCTGATTGACACAATCTCTTGGGAAGCACAGGCTGCAGCCTCAAGACCCAAATACAGTCTGTAAGCGAGGATGAGACATCAGGGGAAAGAGTAGCCCTACACTTGGGCAGGCCACAGAAACTACTGCTTAAATCAGATGAGCCCTGAAAACCCTGCGACATGGCACATGCGCAGTAAGTGCATGTGCCTGACAATGCTGTGACTGACTCTCGCACAGAGGGAGAGTCAGAAGCTATGCTGAACTATCAGTCCTAGGTGCAAGTAAGAGCCATTTATTTAATTTAAAAATGAATAGAGGGAAGAGGGAAAGGCGCAGCCCCTACGCCCTTCATAAAAAACAGCCACGATTACCATGTTGCAATATTGCTATATTGTGTAAGTATTGCTATATTGTGTAAGTATTTTTAAATTAACTTTAACAACCACCAGTAGTATGAAGAGCTAGTAGTCTATCCATGTAAACATGCATTGCATAACAGTTAATTTCTCAAGAGCCACAGAGCATGTCAGCAGAATTTTAGGATGTGACTTTTAAATGGCTAAAGAATAATTTATTCTACTGGTAATATGCCTATTGTGTGCGAGTTCAATATAGCAAAATGATAGGCTCGTGGAGAGCGTGCCCAGAATGCCAGCCACTGGAAGGCAATACCATTATCTTTATAATTTACCATCCCTCTGAAGGACAATGCTTTCTTTTTAAAAAATGTATAGACTAAATTATTACATCATGATAAATACAACAACCTGGCATATTAAGCTTTCTAGAAAAAAAGGAGCTTGGACGGTTTCCTTTTCCATTTACTCCACTAATTCAGCACGCCCACCCTGTCTACAAAGGTCACGCTCCAGGCTCACTGTATCTCGCACCTTCCAGCGCCTGATGACATCAGCGTTCTCTTCCGCCCACCAGCGGAGGCAGCCGTCTGCATTCTGCTGCGTCATCCCAACTCGAACCCCGTGTCGTCATCAAATAGCCAAACCTTAATGAGCGAAACCAAGCCGGCCCTAGGATGCTAAAACCACACGCCGACTTGTTTTAAATGCCGACTGTTTTAACTTGAACTTGTCAGGGTTCGGACCCGGGTTTCATTGTTGGCGCGTTACTCCTCTCGCAGTGCTCATGCGCTGTTCTATCTGAGGTAGAGGTCTTGAAAAGATATAACGGTGGGAATAATGCGGCGGCCATGTTGTAATGGGGCTTCTAGTATTGTGCAACGTAAGTACTCAGGCAGGCAATGCCACATAAAAATTACATGAGAGGTCCATTGGAAAGAGTTCCAGTTTATCCCAGGTTCTTTGGCGAGCTTCTTAGTTCGTGTTTGTCGTTCTATGGGAGTAATTTGTTTCGCAAGCCTTCGTTCTAAAACGGCCTCCCAATTCGACAATCTTAATCGTCTTTCTGCGCCACAATGGATATGATGTGAACATATGGCGGTTTTCTTAAATAAATTGAAATTTATGGAATCTTAACTTGGTTCCCCTATGGGACAGGCAGATTAAGCACTCTTAATTTGCAAAAATTAAGTACCAGGGCCCAAGGTATTTCTAATGGTGCAACTGCAGTTGGTGCAACCCACATGCCACTTTAAACATGCCACTTTAAACTTAAGGTTTAAGTCCGAGTTTTTAATTGTTTAAAGATCAAATAAACAAATGCTCCACTAATTAACTTTGTTTATAAATTACGCACACACCACCACCAAGTGGTGTATTCTCATTAGTATGTGCCGTGTTTACAAATAAGTGCTGGTGCCGAGCACAATAAAACACTTGCAGAAATTAAGTACTGCCAATCAGCTTTGCCAGTGCCTTTTCATTGTCCTATGCAGCATTGGTAAAAAGGAAATTAGGGAAAAACAGGCTGGTTGCATTGTTCCGCTGGTGCACGCATGCTGCCATGCCAAGTACCATGCATCGAGGGTTATTGTAACGCATTTTGGTGTATCTCTTCGTATTCCTGCACTAAAATGCATTTGCCACTCCTATTTAGCTCCACTGAGCATACATTGCTTGAGGCGCTTTTACTCAGCTTGAGGGTGCCCAGAGAAGACGTGACTGGGGTTGCTATGGAGCACTGCTCTGGGTCCAGCTTGCTACAATGTACGCGCATTGTTTCTACTGTGTATCGAGATGCAGATACAGACTCTGAGCAAGTTATCTGTGATCTGTTCACACCAGTCGAGGGACGGACCCCCTACTGGACAATCTGGCAGTGCTTGCACTGGTCTAACAGGCCAGTGTTGTGGGCTTCTTTTTTAGGTCGAGCCTAGACAGCGCTTGCGCTGTCAGGATGATCTGTTGTATGTACTTTGTGGGTTTGAACTCCTCCCATCACTTTTCATTTGTCTAATCGGTTGTCTTTTAAAATTCCTTGCTTGCCAGTGGGTAATTTGTCTTCCTGGTCCCTCCTTTTTGCAAGTTGTTTACTTCCCTGGAGTATTGCACCAGGACTTGTAGGCTTCTGCTTTTTTCTACTTTACTATCTGTTCAGTAACTTTTTTATTCATTTGAACGAGCGTCTCCCTGGCTCAGCGCAGCACCCGCTTCATGGACGTCGTGCTTTATCTTTCACAGATGCACGCTCTCCTCCCCCTGTTCTCTCGGGCTCCCCTGAATAACTATATTGATACCAGATTCATTCATTGCCGTAGTAAGATGCACGCTCAAGTAATGGTGTTTTAGGTAAAGCTGAATAAAAAAGCGTTTGAAATGTGTGGGTTTACGCAGTACCTTGTACCATTGCTTTTCGTCTGCCGGCAGTTATGAGGTATTAAGTATAGATATGCTGTTTCGACAAAGCCTGCTGCTTTACTGTAACGTGCGCCACAGCCCCATACCCAATAGAATAACAGCTTATTCATTTACGCGTGCATCTTATTTAATTGAAAACTTGATTTGCACCTTTGAAAACAAGTTTCATCTAAATTGATTTTTCCGTTTATTGATAGTGCCTCTCTAATTTAACTGGTGCTTACACACGCGGGTGGCGGCAGTAGTTGCTATGCGTGGTTAGTGATTCTGAGATAGCGTGAGGCTCTGTGCGAACAGCTCTGCACACACTGGAGGAGGCTGCAGTGGAGCGCCACACAGCCCCAAGAAAGGCAGCTCCAGTCGGTGGATAAGTACAGGAGTGTATGCAGCAGGCTAAGGAGAAACGCAGTGGAAACTGATGAACGCGCATTGATGTTCAAGCCAGTGGTGATAAAATACAGTACATAAACACTAAACTTCCAGCATCCCCTCCCCCGGACCTCCTCATTGCATATTACCCTTCCTGTTCTCATGTTTCGGGGTTTACATAAACAATGAGGCTGTCTCCTTTAAGGAAAGGCGAGCAGCGCAGGGCGGTTCGCCACTCCACTATAAAGGAGGCATCCACCGCTGTGCTGGGGCTTGCATCTCAGCCCAACCTGCAAGATAGAGGAGTTTTAGTAATTTAACCCCATTTAATTTGTCAATATCTGAACGGCGATAACCGGTGGCCATCATCCCTTGACTGTGCATCAGTGCTTACATTGATGTTGGCATGTTTGGGTGCTCCTAATTGAAGGAACTACCATACAGCAACACCACGGCAGCAGATTATCACTCTGCAGAGAGAAAGTTGCAGCCCCAAAGGGGCTTCCCTTGCTCTTCAGCAGTCATCTCCCATACTTTTCTTCCCTACTCTTTTTTTATGAGCACCACATGGCTGCACCCAAACAGACCCAAAATGAGACCTCTCTCTCCCAGAATGTGTGAGGCTCCTGCTGGTGTATTTGTGTGGGTCCTGTAAATCGGGGCAGTTTGTGGGACAATATGATAGGTGTGTATATGACTCAAGGTAGATTTCTCCCACTGCTAGGCCCCCCATTCTCTTCTAATATTTCTGTTGTGGTGGCCCACGTTGCAATGACAGAACCAGATTCATGTAGAAGCTATTTATTTGTAATAATGTTCCGCACCCAATTCCCACTCTCGAACCACTGTCTAGGTACACTCCACACATATTTCAGCCTAGGCAGCTTTCCCAAAAAAGTGTGGGGAAAAAACCAGAATTCTCTCAATCAGTGGCATTAAAACTCATTCTATGGGGTTGTTTCTTCTTATTTCTGGATTGGATCGCTATTACGCATAGATGAGTCTAAGGTTGTCTGTGACCCTCTACTGTTACATTAAGCCTGCAAAGTTAAAGCTAGCCTAATTGATTGGAACCAAAAGTTTAAACACTGCATTCAGTCTGAATGGTAGTAGGTCTTGGCCCATTTTCCAGACAATGAGGATTTCAACTGAGGATTCATTCCATATTTAAGACACCAGTGTAGTGAAACCTGAGTTTATATTTAATTAGTAGTTTGTAGTTGCTAAACCCGGCCTATGTGAATCCATGGGACTTTCTAGATGTTGAACTTCATGCAATGTAGCTTCCGGCTGCTGGCACTAAGACAAGTTCTTTCTGTGCTTCTGCTGTAGTGTGCTGTCTGCAAGTGCTTCCCAAAATCTTTCTAGTGAACCCAGGAAGATTAGAGGAACATGCACAGAGTGTCTTGCAGTCTTTAGATCTTTCGAAAGTCACTAGGGTTGTGCAAGCGTGCGTGTTCACCGATCTTGAGCCTTGGTGCTCCATAGCTAAAGAATGTGTCTGAGACCGGCGTCATCCCTAACCCACTTAGGCTATGCAAAAGCCCAGCAACCGCCCTACACCATTGACCCCCAGATCCTGAGTTCATGGGCTGGACCAAAATGTCAGAGTGTAATCCCTTGGCTCATCCAGGTCCAGGTTACAAATAACTTTTGGTGGTTAGACAGACTTTTAACCACACCACGGAGAGCGACTTTCTAGTGACCCAGAACCATAGGTCTTGTGTGGCTGTCAGTGTTACAGGAGCTGCAATAAAAAAGAGAGATGTCCAGAAGCAGTTTGCGTAACAGGGCTCAATACTAAGGCCATTTTCATTAAACAGGTATTCAGACAAAATATCAAGTTTAAAATATCGTCCTACAGAAATATTGAGTCTAAAATATCGTGACATGGAAATATTGTCAGCAAGAATATCGATGTCAAGAATATCGATTTGAAGGTAAGTAATATCGATTTTTAAAATATCGAAGTTATTAATATCGTTTGCAAAAATATAGGGGCCCATTACGATGGCGGGCGGAAGCACTACCGCCGTGCTGGCGGATGCAAAAACCACCAGTTACCGCCGGCACGCAGCAGTCCACACGCCCGCCCAATTACGATGCGAAAAGCAGGCCAAACACCGCCGGCAAGCCAGCAACACCGTCCGCCATCAAAGTGCGCCCGCACACATAGCGGCGCAGCACAACTGACACACACCGTCCGACGAAACACGTCCCGCCCGGCGCATAAATTACGATGCCGCAAACAAACGGCTCCCACGGCAAAGAGACACCGCACGTGAAAGAGAGGCGGAAACACGGACGCAGAGCACGGACAACGAAGAAGCGGCACCCCGGGCATGAATCCAGCACTGCAGGCCCTTCCCATGCTTCTGCTGATGCACCACCAAGGACGCAACGTACCGCGGAGACGCAGGTAGGCACACACACAACAAGTGCACGCAAACAGCGCACACAGTGCAAGGGCGGATAAAGCGGACAACCCCCACCAGCGCGTGCACACTACACATCCACCATTGCATCCACATATGACACACAGGCCAAATCCTAACATCGCGGAACACATGTGTACACACCACCTGGGACTAGGAACCAACCACCCCGTCACGGCCCCAAAGCGCCGATGACGCCGCCACACATGCGCACAACGCAGAGGCCAACCGCAGCGCCATGCATGCGTCGCACACAGACACAGGGACACAACCAAGCAGCACACACACCAGCCCCACCCCGAACGCACATGACACGTGACAGGCCTGCCACAGACATGTCCCCAACGCCCAATTCACGGACAACACCCAACGCCACACAACCGACGCACACATGTCAGTGAAGTCACGCAACAGCAGGACACACCCCAGTGTAACAAACATGGCGAAGCACACAGCGGCGGCAACACCAACTAGGAGAAGCAGGGCCCCTTCGGGAAGAGGAACGCCAGTACCACACTGAAAAACCCATACCACCCTGCACATATGAACAAGACACATGAAACGGAACACCAAAGAGCCCGGTGACCGACAACAGGTGGCCCAAGAATTACATCCACACACAAGGCCCAACGCAGAGCGGAAAGGCAGCCTGCCGCCCACACAAGGGAGAGCAGACAGCACTGAATGACCTTCCATTCCAACACCGAAACCACAGCCCTACGACAGAAGCCGGTGAATACAGCCATTGTCCAAGAATAGACCAACACAGGCATGCCGAGGAGACCGACCACAGGGCAGATAGCGCATATCACAGAAGCACACAACGGACGGGGAAGAAAGAAGAAAACACTCCCCATGTCGGCCACATGCAAGTTAATTGGAAGGAGTCACACAGCACTGACCTTCAACTGTCTGAGAAGCATGTGGGAAGAGGGCCCGTGTCCTCCAAACAAGCCAACAGAACACAAGTCCTGTCTCCCCACGACTACACAGAGCTCACAGCAACCCCGGAGTGTGCACATTGCAGTCTGCACACACAGCCGGAGCACGCCACCACAACGCACCGCTGCGAAATGGCAACCGCAACACACCTACCCAACTACGCCGAAGAGCTCAAGCTGTACCAAACCAGCACGATACATACATTGGGATGCGATCTCCTGTCCCTGCTGAACGTAAGTTACCGACTGACTTACCGCATCACATTGTTCAGCTGCGTCATGCCCGTCTTCTACTGTCGGAGGTGTCCCTACCAGCATCCCGTCGAGATATGCCTCTCCAACCCGGCATGTCTGAAGGCGGACCTGCTACCACTACTCCTCCTCTGGACGCACACGACAGGGCCTGCTCTGCCTATGGGGGCATGGCGTATGTGGCCAACATCGCACGCGCACTGAAATGGAACCACTGTGCCTCCACACGACGGATCATCGAGAACAGCTACATCGAATGTCACCCAGCATGCCCCATCATGGTCCTCCAAGGGACAACCTACGAACAACACCTTGACAGCCACCATCCGCTTCATTGGCTGGCAAACATGTACACCACCAATGACATGGAAGCCCTGCTGGACGGCATCGCATACCTGACAACCTGTAAATACGTCGGACCACAACGCAGGTTCCCTGAGTGACCTATGAAGTCCAACCCCGCACCCATGCTCAGCTTCCGCACGGACTGGCCAGTCACCACCACAACAGCCATACCAAACGACCGGCAACTGTAACCACACCATCAACGACATCGCCATGACATCGGATATGACCGGGACATGCACACTGTTCCCCATCACATCCAGGAACACCGCATGCATCGTGGGAGGCAGTGGCATGGGCTCTGTGCATCGCACCCACATGGACGGAACTGCACGAACAACCAGGACACGACATGGATCCAGCGCACATGGACACACACACCGCTCAGTGGACATGAATAGGTCGCCTGGAGTCTGTGGGTGCTGCACCCCTCCCACCCCCGCCCCGGGAATCCCATACCAGGACCTTTGCATGGACGACAAGTGCATACAACAACAACACGACCCCAGTGACTGTGACATGTCCAGTAACCACCACAGTGCAACAACAAGTGGCACGCCGCTGCATGCACGCAAGCACATGCCCTGATGTCATCTCACATGCACGCGTGCATGAGGAACAACCGCAGCAAACCTGTCACATGGAACTGAGATGGACTGTGCCCATGATGCCGAGCGGTCTGGTAGGCTACATGTATACCGTCTGTGTCAAAGTCCGCAGCTCCGCAGCTATACGTAAATGTACATTAGCACAGCCTTGGCCAAGCAGATGTAACCCCACACCCTATCCCATTTGTAATCATGCTCAGTATATCCTCAATATGTATTCCGCTGCCAGTAGTGTCCACTATACTGCATCACAGAGGACAGAAGACTCAATATAATGTTTGAAACCAGAACTGTCTCCGCTGACTCATTTCACAAGTACGAATGAGAGAGGATGAGAGTATGTGAAGTACACGGCAGTCGTGACATGACCATGTAGTCCACTGGTATTGGATGTCAACGCAAATGAGTAGCACTACTGTGGAAGACACACATGTGTCGTGTGAAGTCGTATGGACGCAGTGCTCAGGTGGGTGGGTGCGACGTGGTAGATGCGCACATGCCAAGTTGGAGCACGCCGTGTTGGGAGGGCTCATGAACAGTACACCACCGCTTCCCTGGGCATTGTGAGAGGACACCTGTCGGGGGGAGTGAACACGTGTGTGCACAGCAGCCGGGCACACGTACAAAGCGGTACCAGGCGCACCTCAGCCCACCCTCTGTGGACGAGCTGGATCCTGTTGTGCGCCCGCCATGCCCCTTGACAAGGCACACACAGCCCCAGTCGACCAGGTGTAACCCCAACATAGTCAATCCGCACAGGCGATACAGGGCACGGGATGGCAGTGGAGCATGGTGTGTGAGAGGTCTCCTCGCGCTCCTCCTGGTCATATCACGCAGGCAATAGAACCTCAACGTCCAGCATGGCAAAAAGTCAAATGGAAGTGTAGGGGGGACGCACCACAGCACGAGCAGCACTGACGTCACGGGAGGTGGCTCGCACCATCCCATCCATTGCCCATCATACCAACCACACCACATGCCATTGCGACTAAGTGCAAGCGCGTGCGCCACCACCCCTGAGCCCTCCCCAGAGAGGCCAAAGAGTGAATGTGTGGGCCATCAGCCACAGACGGACGCGGCATGGCCGCAAGGGCAGCCACAGCCACTGGGTGTCGCAGGTGGCGGATCCGGAAGGCGAAGACTGTGATGCATAGTCCATGCAGGCCGGGTCTCCATTTGGGGCACCACGCAGGTGGACGGCGTCCCGCCACACATCATACCCTGAGACAGCCCACTCGTGCAACTGGACCCACACATACACTCCTTGCCCTCTCTGGTGCAAGCTTGGGGCTGCCTGTGCAAGCGCTAGCCTCGCAGGTGAGCATGCATATTGGGGGGCGAGGGAGGACATGAGG